>JACEEZ010001007.1:327500-447500 GCA_016584305.1 Chionoecetes opilio | reverse complement strand
ATCGCCACCACCACTAACATGGTCCGCGCCTCCTCAGTGCCTGGTCGCGTCCCCGCCTCAGCAGACAAGAACAGCAGCCCCAGTGGCAGGTATGAAGGCCAGCGTAGGTATGGTGGACAGCCCAGGTCAGCCAGCCACGGCAGACGCATGACGCCCGGAGACACGCCCAGGTAGGTACTGTGCCCTCACCTCCACCCCCGCCTGGACACGGGGGGTCTTGGTGGAAGCATTGTTAATCACTCATTTCCTTCGTTCACATTTGCCTTATTTTGTGTCTGGAATCCTTACTGACTTGTATATTGTTTAATTGTTGAATGGTCTCCCACCATCACCACCCATGTCGTTATAATTCCTCCATGAAAAGAAATTATGATCATGTCACACACGCGTATCCGGCACTGCCTCAAAGCACAAAGAAGAAGGCAAGCACCCACACCGCCGCGCCTTGCCTTATAGGGGGAAGTAGTCACGGGTGGCAAGGTAAAGTATTGCATTCGCCTCGTGTGATCTGGACAGACTTACTTATTCACGTACTATACTAAATTCGCTCTTTGCACCAGCTGTTGGTGTGTCCTGTCTCTGCCCCGCCCCACCGGCATGATGGTGCGGGGCGGGCCTTCATACTCCCTCCACTCTATTGGACTCACTCTGAATGGAATTAATGCTGTCCTCTAATATTAGACTCTGCTGTCCTTGTAGATGGAAAAGATAACTCAAAGTTGACTGACCTCTGCTCTGTTTTATGCCGTAAGGACGAGCTCTGAATGTGTTGAGCCGTAGCATGCCTGGTAGAGTGTTTGCATAATAATACTGATGAGGGTTGGTGGTTACTACGCCCTCCCGGCCTCGACGCAGCACCGAGGCGTCATAATATTATGTCGTGTGTGGCCACGTTGGAAGCCCCGCCTCGCACTCACGTAGTTCCTTGTTTGTGCTTTGATGTGACTAATCATGCATTTTGCTCACATGTGAAATATACTAATAAGTAATGAAGGTTTGACATTGGTAGATTTTGCACTTGCATTATACTCATACATTTTTGTCCGAGAAGCAGCCCTTTTTGCTTCTCATAGAATAGTAATGATACAGATTTCATCTAAATATCATCTGCATTTTCCAAGTAGATTCCATTATTTCCATTTTGCGGCGAGGGACAACACTCACCTCACTGATCTTGACCGAGTGACTGCCACGTGTAGGTCTCACGGCCTCTTGTTCTATAGCTTCCTAATTTTTTTGTGTTCCAATGTTCTTATGAGTGGCTGCTCCACCACCACTCTTACTTACCCCACCACGGCAAGCAGGCGCCGTCCGCCACGCCCCCACCACAGCCACACACAGCACGCACTTCCACACCACACTCACCACACCACCAAACACACAATATAACACTCATCACAAGTGAACTATTCTTTAAAGTAAAAAAAAAAAAAAAAGTCACATATGAACAAAAGTACAATAGTAAAAGAAAATAATTTTTTTCTCACCACATTAAGAATACGTCACTTTACTCTTTAATCACTCGTTTCATTACTCAAGTAGTTATTAACGCACGAGCATTGCTATAACATATTGACTAACCTTTCCCGCCCCTCAGACTGGTGCAGACGCTCCACCACCGCCTGGCCACGGACAATGGCCACCTCAGCTTCAACCGCGGCGACCTGCTGACGGTGGTCGTGGAGGTGGACGACCGCTACCTCCTCTGTTGCCACCACGACCGCAAGGGCCTCGTACCTCGCGCCGCCGTCATCATCCACGAGCAATGAGGCCAAGGCGACGGGGCGGGGGTGTGGTGAGGCCTGCTGAGTGCTGACCCCCCACCCCCGCTGACCCAAGCAAAGGAAGACCGGTTGCTGATCATCCGTTTTCATCACGGACGAAATTATTAGTTTGCTCTCTCTCCTTTTTCGTCCTGTCTCGGAGGCTAAACACTGACGCACTCATTGTCATTGATTTATCCATTCCATTACTTATTTATATATACATGTAAGACCGTTCATTAGATTCGCTGGGCCCAGAGGCGGGAGAATAAGGATTTCATAAGGCTTGCCAATGGTGCGCGCTGTAAGGTGTTGCAAAGGAAGGAGAGAAAGTGATTATTGATGAAAAATGAAGAAGCAAGTATAAAAAGTGTGATGCCAGTACATATATATAGCTTAAGACCTTTTGTATGCTACTCACAACAGTTTCCCCCAAAGCAAACTAAATTATTTCACGAAACTTGTACATGATATTAAAATTACATTAATTACCCTATGCACAGACCCCTCCGCCCCGTCATCTCCTCGCCGTATTGAAGAGAGTCCCTCAATAGAACCTACTGCTACTACTACTACTACTACTACTACTACTACTACTACTACTACTACTACTACTACTACTACTACTACTACTACACTACCACTACTACTACTACTACTACTACCACTACCACTACCACTACTACTACTACTACTACTACTACTACTACTAACTACTACTACTACTACTACTACTACTACTACTACTACTACTACTATTTCCTTCTTTACTAAATCTCAACCATTGAATTATCTCTCTCTCTCTCTCTCTCTCTCTCTCTCTCTCTCTCTCTCTCTCTCTCTCTCTCTCTCTCTCTCTCTCTCTCTCTCTCTCTCTCTCTCTCTCTCCTTACCCCTTCCCACACTTCAATAGCTATCCCACTCCCCTCTCCTTCCTCTGCTACATCCCTCGTCTCAGTTCAACCTTGTCCCTGCGATGCGATACTCGGCGGTGGCGTTATAGTCTCGATGAAAATGTGGAACAGAACATCGGGAATAAACTAGAGGCGAATCGCGATCTTGAAACTACGCTCGGATATTTCGTGAGGATTCTCTTTTTTTTCTCTTTTTTTTTTCTTTATATATTAGAACGGTGTGTTTGTATTCCTTCACAAATGTGCCGTCTGTACCCCATAAGTGGCGGCGTGTTGACTTGTATGGCCGGGTAGGAAGTCAACGGAAAGAAAACGGTAATGAAAGAAGTAATAATGGTAATGAAGGAAGAGATAGAAGAACAGAAGCGAGATTAACGTAATTATTCTGTTGGGAAAGAAAGAAAAAAAGAAACCAAAACTGACGTACGTGAAAAGATATATACATGAAACTCATTTTCCTCTGGTGGCGAAGTTCCGGGATAGAAAAATGAAAACTATGAAATAATATACGTGGTGTGAAGTTTGCGTCTCCGAGTGAGTAAAGCGACGGGTCACTCACTACCTTACTCAACCTGCGTACGTACTCACCTCACTCACTCGTCCTGGCTCACTCACTCCTTGTTTAACCAGAGTAACAGATACATTTACTCTGGGCGTAACGAGACTGAGTAATGCGTACTCATATATATGGTAATGTTTATGGGTAAGAATCAGTCCTGGCTTACTCTTCTCTTTTTATCCTCCTCCTCCTCCTCCTCCTCCTCTGCACTCACTTTAACCACCATTACCACAACCCTCAGACCTCGGTAACCCCCCCACCCCCCCAACAAGCCTTCTTCGAGCTGTCATCACATTACCACCTTCATAAAGTTGGTAGTCACTTAAAACATGTCACATTATGGATTAACTTACTGTACTACTCAGCTATTTTCAGTATCGTTATTATTACTGATGTTGTTACGAGTGGTAGTGTTTGTGTTGTTGTGAGGCCGTGATGACAGGGTTGGAGTGGTTGGCGTCACTATTGTCGCCACCACCTTCGCCACCCTCAGTGAAAAAGATGAAATGGCTTGTGTCTCTGATGGGTTTTTTTTGAGTGACTGGCTCCTCCCGCACCCTTTTGGCACACGTCTTTCCTCAGTTCCTATAATTGACACTTAATTAACGACTTACGCAGATGTTGAATTAGTTGGTAACACAAGTAGTTCAGTTGCTTCACTCAAAGACTTATTTTAACTTTTAATATTTTGAACTTCACTAAATTTATTGGATACTTAATTACTCATTTTAGTGCCCAGTATGAGTTTGGGTTTTCTCAGACCATCATTTTCTTGTAATCTTTGTAGTGTTCGTGTTGGTGCGTAATTATGGCGCACCAAATGGACACTGCTTCAATTGTCTCACTGCTTCAATTATCTCACTCGAGGCGGAAGAAATCAGATTCATTCCTAAGCCTCGGTTCCGAAAAGCCTTTGAGTAAATAATAGTTGTACGTCTGTCTGTCTGTCTGTCTGTCCCACTCCCTCTGTCCTCAGCACTCGTGTTGGCACTATAAACATCTATGCCTATAATGCCAACACTATAGGCATTATAGGCATACGTGTTTATATGGCCAACACTCGCCAGCCAGTCGCTCCGGGGTGACACGCAAAGTAAGGCCGAGTATACTTGGTTATACTATTTGGAACTTACTAACTGTCTCTCTCCTCCTCCTTAACCATCCTACGACATCCTTTTGGCTTCCCATGCATGCCTCCCGGGTGTGTGTCTTGTTCCCACTACTGTCTTGAAGCATTAGGTTAGTATGATTATTTATTTTTTATTGTTTTATTATTCCTTCACACTTGTCCTTGTGCTTGATAGTCAGCTAGGCATTTCCTCTTCGCCTCGGGAACACACTCACGCAGCCTGTGTCCCAACCCTTGCTTGTGTCCTGGTTGTGTGTTGTTCCCACGTTCTGGTATGTACTTAGGTTAGGTTTTTTTTTATTCTCTTCACACACTTGGCCTCGAAGCTTGTTAGTCAGCTAGGTTCCTCATCTTCCACTCTCCGGGAACAACAGCGCAGCCAGAGTGTCGTCGCCAAAGGTTCCAATCGGTATTTACTTAGTCGTTGGCCGCTGGCTGCTGGACGACCTTCCTGTCTATAGTTTGATCATGAAGCATCTCGCCTTTCACCCGCCTGCCTACTCATGCAGCTAATCACGGTGTGTCTCGTTAACTGGAGGATGCGTCTTAGTGGCTGAGTAGGTGCACGGACAAACTGCGAGCGTTTTCTGAACTGGCTATATTGGAAGGCCTCCTGACAGGTCGTGCTGATCGATTGAGGGAAGGACGACCACAGACACACCGGCGGCTGTTGTCCTTCAGTTATGTTTTCGGCATTTAGAAAGGAAAGGAATGATGTCAGACGTGTGAGCTGCAATGGAGTCGAGAGAAAAGATTATTTGCAACTTCACCACTCGACGCCATAGCATTAATCGTCGTGACCAGTTTGGGAATGAGTGATTGTCACCCACAGAACAGTGCTGCGTGGCTGGCAATGGTGCAGATAACCGTGTATGCCATTGCACTTCAAGCCATGACAACCACGACTTTTAAATCATCAGAAACGAGCAACAACTCACTTTGTGCCCCATGGTTTCTCTTGAATAATTGTTACAACTAACTTTCGCTACTTAACAGATTGACGAAAATGACCAACTTCTAACGCGTAAGAAGTCTTATAATAACCCCACAACATATTTATATAGTTAGTAAATGGAGAATACTGTTGTGTACGCGTGTAATATCGATGCCACTTGTGATAAAACTGGCGGGAAACGAGACACGTCACCAGGACTCGGATCTCCTGACTCGCGGATCACGGAACATTGATGCTGAATCTGGAACTTTTCAGCAACTTGACTCGCTCTCTGTTCCTCCCAACCTGACATTAACACTTACTCTGTAGCATTAGTAGACCACATTGCCTCCAGTAGGTGTGACCCGTAGCGCCCCTGTGTTGTAGCTGTAGACGTATCCACCCAGGCCCACCTTACATATTTTCCGCCACGGTTGCACAAGTCGACTACCGTAGCTAAAGTTTTCCGATTCTATGTTCGTTTTTCCTTCTTCCCTGCCCTTCCCTGCCCTGCCCTGCCCTCGCCTTTCCCGCGCACATGTACCTCCGTACGTAGCCGACGTTCCACAGTCTTAGGGAGTAAGTCTGTGTTTAATCTCCTTGTGATGTATAGATGCCATTTCTCTGAGGCAGGTGTAAGTATATCGCGTGAAGAGGTCATCTGGGTTTGACGCATCTTGCTTTTCGTGTACGTATGTATGTAATCAACATTAAGTGCATTATTTGATGTACATTTTGATGGCTTTGTTACTTTGTTGGGTTGCTGTCTGCCCGAATTGTGGGCTACTTAATTTGAAGAAAAAAAATCAAGTCAAGAGAAAAAGATGAACCATAATCATTATCCTGGAGGTGCCTAAGTCTTAGTTCGCTATATTTTCGTATGACCAAAGAAATGCTCGACACTTTTTGAAATTTGTACATTTTGTGTAGATTTTAAAAAACAAGGTATGAACGATGATTTTTGTAGATATTTCCTCAAAGAAAAACTTACATTTGGTTAAGGCTTTAATGTATCATATTACGTTACGAAAAAAAGCTATTGCTGACACGTTATGGTCCTTTATTTTTCTTTCATTGGCCGCGCTCCACGGACTGTCGCGGCGGCGGCACTGAGCTGCTCGGCGACTCACGGACTGGCCAAGTAAACTCCTTAATATAACCTTCGCACCCTGACAGCCCTCGTAGCGGCCAGTCACGTGTCCGTTCAGCGAGTCTTCTCAGTCAAGCAAAAAATAAGATAAATTCACGTTATGTTCATAAGTTAGGTCAAAAAACTTATACCCGGATCCCGTGAAGCGGCCTGCATGTCTGTACTGTACTGTCGGAGGACGAGCAGCATATCTTGTTTTAACTATTCACTGCTCTATTACTATGGTGAATAAATATTGGTCAGGTATAAAAGCCCGTGTTTTTCTGTCCACCTTCGCCATGAGGCGCGGCGCAGCATGCACGGCGACGCGGTTGAGGTGAGAATGAATGGCTTGGATAAGGACGAGATGGTCTTAGTGTTGTGTTAGGTCAGTGGCGTGTTTCTTGCACTAACACCTCACACCCCTATAGTCCTGCACACACATTCAGCCAAGACTAAGGTATTATTTTACGATGGCACCAAACTTCCCTACACAATTGGGAGCATGGTTTTTGTTTACCTTATTGTATTCTAAGAGACATTTTCTCTTTGAGCTTTCCGTCGCAAATCAATAGTTTCGGAGATATGGAACATTTTAGGTGAGGGGAGGAATAGGTCTCCTTGTTTACAAAATGCCTCCCTCTTCCTCTTCTTGTGACCTGCATCGCTTTTGTTTGGTATTTTATTAAACTTTTTTACTATTGGACCCAGTTAGGAGGTTAAAGGTTAGGTTAGGTTAGGTAAGGTAGCCACGGGTGCGCCTCCGAAACAAAAGCGATGCAGGTCACAAGAAGAGGAAGAGGGAGGCATTTTGTAAACAAGGAGACCTATCCCCCCCCCCCCCCCCTAAAATGTTCTATATCTCCGAAACTATTGATTTGCGACGGAAATCTCAATGAGAAAATGTCTCTTAGAATACAATAAGGTAAACAAAAACCATGCTCCCAATTGTGTAGGGAAGCTTGGTGCCATCGTAAAAATTTACCAAGACTAATATTCTTGCTGATTGTCAGAATATCCCTCAGCCAACATCCGTATTACTATCAACATGTCTACTTGCCTAGAAGATAAATTTGAGTTTAGCAAAGCTTCCAAGTGGCCATTTTGTGATAACTGAGGTAGTTCGAGAACTGCTTCACACACACACACACACACACACACACACACACATTAAAACAGGATATATACGTAGAAATTGATATCACTAAACACAGAATGAGAATAGCCACGAATACAAAGCAGTAAAGGTTAGATCAGTCTGTACAATGTTTTACTTTTCGAAGCCTCGGACTCTGCACGTCCAAGTTCCAAGTTCCATTTCATTCCTCCGTCGCCTCGCCGCCGCCGCGTCAGTATCAACATAGTGGTGATTGGTGACGGACGGCGCGCGGGGTGACTCCATGGCAGGTATGTGCATGTGTCTGCTGCCTCGTGTGTTTTTGTATAAGTGGTGCGTATCAATGTACATAAGGCAGGCCATCCAGGTGGATTTAGAAGCAGTAACATTTATGTGATTTATGTAATCTGATCGTGTTTAGTCTAGTTTTGTTAGTCAATTTATAGTTTCACCCAACCAACGATTTTCTGATGCGCCTTATGTTTTTATGGTGTGTTTTTATGTGCTTTGAATGAATCTGCTAACCGTTTCTGTCGCAATTGATTTTTTTTTTTTTTTTTTTTTTTGCAAAAATGACAAAAAAAAAAAATTAACCTAAACCTAGCCTAACCTTTACCTATACCTAACCTAACCCATACCTATACCTAACCTAACCTAACCTAACCTATACCTAACCTAACCTTTACCTAACTAAAAAAAAAAAAAAAAAACTGACCATTACCTGAAAAAAAAAAAAAAAAATTTACGACAGAAACGGTTAGCAGATTCATTCAAAACACATAAAAACACACCAAAAAACATAAGGCGCATCAGAAAATCGTTGGTTGGGTGAAACTATAAATTATCCGTTTTAATTGTTCTTTAGCCTCCTCTCACAAGGCGTCTGGTGTCGTGACTACTTCTTTTTCTAGGTTCTCATTACTCTAGAAACCCGTTGTTTAGATCACAGGGATTCATCTTGCTGTAGGTAACGCTGCTATAAAGGTAATGGCTTGGGGAGTGAGTAACAGGGTAAGTATACGTAGTCAACACAAACTCAGTCACGCAGGCGGCTTGCAATCCCTTGGCGCAGAATTACCGCCGTAACCAGTGGCGTACCGAGGGGGGGGCCATGCGGCCATGGCCCCCCCCTTTTGCAAGGAATATGTAATTAGAAATATATATATATAATATATATATATATAATATATATATATATATATATATATATATATATATATATATATTGCCCCCCACCTTTTTCAATTTTATGGACCCCACTGGTCCCGTTAATACGGTCCCACAAACCAGTTTTCTCATTAATTATCGATTTATTAAGAAAATGTTATAGAGTAGACTCTCCCTAATCAAGACCGAGGAATTAGAATATCAAAGCCAATATAATGTCAGATTGGCGATAACGCTTGGCTAATGCCTGGCTGTGGGAATGTCTGGCTGCCCGATGTAAACAACCCTTATTTCACTCATTATCCCCTGACTCTGCAGACTTACTGTGGCTTGCATAAACAATGATACACACGTACTTACTCTTGCTGGCCACCTAACATCGATGGTCACCGTGATGGAAGGCAGAAAGGGAAGAAATGAGGCCTCCTAACAAGGTAAAAAAAAAAAAACTAGCGGAAAACTAGCGATCGTTTCATGGTCCCGTTCAGTGGCGTACCGAGAGGGGGGGGGGGGCATGACGCCATGTCCCCCCCCCCTTTTTGCAAGGAAAAAATAACAAGAAATATATATTTATTATATATATATATATATATTGGCCCCCCCCTTTTCAATTTTCTGGGTACGCCACTGGCCGTAACCATTACCATAAATTACCATAAGCTGGCAAACACGGGCGGCAAGTGGAGTTTGTTGATCCTCCAGCTCGCTCCGACGGGCGGCATTTGGCTTGAAGACGCTAGGTCGTGACGTCAGTGCAAGACACCTATATTTTCATCCACTGCTGACAAATAAAATGATAAACTACATTTTTTATTAAGAACTGTTTCAGTTGTTGTATTGAAGGGTAATTCTGATATGTCCCGAAAAAGTACAGGGAATTTACGGTAAATGATAGATCATTCAGGCTCAGAGGGCAGAGGATATGAGATGCGCGAGAGACATCTGGCGGCTTAGCTTTGAAAACACCCCCTTACGAGTATCACGACCATTATCACGCAATGTTCTAGCGGAGTGCATCTAAACCGTAGCTGTCACAAATACCGGACTACCAAGTGACGTAATTTCATGGTAAGATAATTGTTTCAACATTTGTGTTGGAGGGAATTAAGGGCTAGCGGGTATATTCTACAAAGCGGAGTCCTTAATCAGTCACCGCACCACAGACAGCTTCATATCCCTCCTCCATCATCGTCGCCACCACCACCACACTGCCTCACCAACCAGTGGCGTAGCTATGGGGGGGGGGCATGGGGAGGAACGTGCCCCCATGAGAATCCTGTGCCCCCCAGGGTGCCCCCCCACTGGCCATGGCTGCCGTATTCTGTATAATGCTCTAATACCCACCACTGATCTGATCTTAGAATATACCCTTATAGGCATAGCTACCCTTCTATGTAGCACCAGAGTGACCCCTGAACTCCGCTTGCCTAGTGCCCCCCCCACCCCACTGATTAGATACCTAACTACGCCACTGCTATCAAAGCAATCCAGTCCTTGAACAACCCACAAACTACGTAGCAAAAAAAAAGTATTAAATCCCACCCACAATCCTCTGCGACCCTGTTAACGAGTTCGAAGCAATAAAGAATCCTATCAATATAAACTTTAAAATAATACTGCAAAACTATATCAACACCACTACTAACTCACAATTACTAACATTTAAGACTTGGATAACGTTACAGGTCAAAAAATTATTGGTCAAAGGTCGACAGCTAGGTAGGGGCGTGAGAGGGAAATATGGGAAAGGTTTAGTGTTTAGAAGCAGTGTTGAGTTCCTTGAGTAATCCGGTACGAGCGACAGTCAAGAGCGAGCCAGTAAGCAGGTAGGACGTGTGTGCAGGCAGCTGGGAGGAGGAAGAGGATTTCTGGCCAAGCAACGCTTTATTTTGTTGCTTTTCTTCATATTTCTGCAGCGTAATGTAGTAGAGAGAGAGAGAGAAAAAAAAAAGAAGAGAAAAGGAGTGAGTGAGAGAGAGAGAGGCATGAGTGGGCCTTGGCGGATCAAGGGGCCCTAAAATCTCATTGGCCACCCCAGATCTGAGTCAGGGCTGATGAAAATTAAACCATTTTTTTTATTGGCTATGCCATGGCCATGGCCAACCCACACTAGATCTGTCCAACCTTGGCCACCCCAGTCAAAATTTCCTGGCGGCGCTATTGTGTGGAAGAGGGAGGGAGTGAGAGCTTACGTGTGATTTGAGGTTGCTTGCCCTGCAAAGTCCTAATGACTGTTGCCTCATTATTTTTCTACCTTATATAAAGTCAGATCAGCTATAGCCAGTGGCGTAACTAACAGGGGCACGTTTCCCCCATGAGAATCAGGATGCCCCCCCCCCCCACTGGCCATGGCTGCCGTATTTTGCTTGGACCTGTGACTGACGATCGATCATGTCCTTATACCTTTCTGTGCCATCAAAATGCCCCTGAGCTTCGCTTGCCATAGTGCCTCCCCATTGTTAGATACCTACCTAGCTACGCCACTGTCACCACCAACACCATCACACTGCCTCATCAGCCCCATCACCACACTGCCTCACCGTCAGTGGCGCCGCCAGGAAATTTTGACTGACCAACAGATCGGTTCTACTGCAGTTTAATGCATTATAAAACACGTAGTTATAACCGTCCTCAACTTCTAGATCTGCCCATTTGCAGTATTTATAACACCTGCAACATGTCGCCTCCGTGGAGTAGTGGCTAGCGCGCCTAGCCACTAGCTACGAATGTGCGGGCCCTGGTTTGAATCCGGGCCAGAACAAGTCTGCGGCCAGGCCACCCAGCTGTTCACCTTTCCTTTGTGGGGTGGTAGATAAATGGGTACCTGGGCAAACCTTGGAATGGGACCCTGGGAAAAATTGCTAAAATAATAAAAATAATAATAATAAGTCCATACGTATCAAGAAGTAGTAGTTTATATTTATTTATTGGTGACATTTTATTTTGTTTATTTTGAGGTTTAATCATTGAGGTCAATTAAACAAAATAAATAATATATAATTTATTATTTTCCAGTAATGATGTGCGATGGGCCACCGAGGCGACGCCGCACACACGCTGTGACGCCGCGCCGCAGATCTTATTTCTTTCCCTTGGAAGCCAACTCAAGGCCGCGGATGTATTTTTTCGGCAAGTGATAAGTTTCTGGAAATACATAAAAAAAATATTTGTGGGTCAGATCATGAAAATATAATAGCAAAAAAGATGAAAATATAATATAAGATTAATTTCAAATACTGTTTATGGAAACTTTATGCAAAATTTTCTTCATCTCAAATGATTAGTAAAGTAAATCAACATAAACTTTAGAATTTCACCGACATTTGATTTGAAAATTAAATCACAATAGACTAAAGATTTCACCAACACCTAAAAAGACTCAAATTCTGCCTACATTTTATAACTAACCCCCTTCAGGTCTTACAAAGGAAACTTTTTTGAGGAAGATAAAAACAAAACAAAAAAGGATCAAACTCTCCCCATGCATTCTACACTCCCACAAAACAAGACAATCAAGGAAAGAAGCAAAGGGAAGGACAGCTCCCGCCTCCCCTCCCTCAAACACTCATCCTAACACAGACCAGGTACTGTACAGGCCAAAGAAGGATTCCTAAACAAAATGAGGAAAATATTCACAGTTAAATTTATATGGAAACATTTGCTGCCAAGGATGGATGGTTTAAGTCATGACTGTGTGTATAACAGGTTCAGAGTGTTATGTCAAGGTGAAGGCATGACATGTGGAGTGCTTCAAGGGGTGAAGTGCAGCACTCTGAGGCGGTCAAGTAATGGCAGAATGTGAGAGGACTAAGAGAGTATATACATAAAGTGTAGATGTGGTGGGTAGAGGAGGAGGTCCCCGGTCATGTAGCTATGAAGAGCCCGTTGGAAATGCCCATAAATAGAGGTGGACCGGATGCCTATTTTTCAATATTTTGGGATGCGGATATTTTTACAGTTTTAGCCACAGATCATTAACATTTTAAGATACTAAGAGATGAGTAAAAATATATAATTGATATACTGTATTAAGAAATAGGGGAACAAATAATATCTTAATCAAATTACGCAACAATTTCAATTATGTCACCACTCCGCAAGCACGGTGACGACAGATTTCCTTTTTCTTCTTTTATATTTAGGCCTATAACGCCTGTAGGCATTGACCGCCAGGGCTCGGAGGGTAGGCCCTGCTTCTTGGCGTGAATAAGGAGAGTTGTGAGTCCCGTGGTTATGGAGGTCATTCTTGTGCTTGTAAATACTTATTGAGATTTGTTGTGGTTTTACGGAGACACCCTGCCTGCCAGCCTGGGCAAGGCATCGTGTGCCAAACACTGTCTTTGTTGGACTTGTTTTCTGTCTTCTGTTTTAACATAGTGATAACTTTAGTACTGGAGGCATGAACCACAAACACCAATTGTGTTACCAAAAAGTGTGGCCACTTCAGCTTTTTTTGGAATAAGAGACTACCTAAAGTACTTACTAATATTTCCATGAAGTGAGTACTTGGTAGTCACTGATTACAAAAAAGCTGAAGAGGCCACCCTCTTCCTTGACACAATTGGTGTTAATACGACTCATGCCTCCAGTATTAAAATTGGTGATATGTTAAAACAGATAAAAGCAAACAAGCAAACAAGAAAGTAAGACTGTGGCAGCGGCTTTCATCGCCACAAAATACCCCCACCACAGGGAAGGGTTGGTGAGTCTGGCAAGAACAAAGAGTTCAGTGGTCATCAACACGCCTCACCAACCAATCAACGGACCAGTGGCCTCGGCAACCCAGTGGCTGAGCTGCCTCAGGGCATTATAAGACGCTGTACTTTCTAGTCTGACCATTACATGCCAAGAAGCAAATACACCGAGTGGTCGACTTACCACCGTGATTGGTTACGAATGACCGGTCGTAAGTAGATCTGGATACGAGTCGGTCTGTTAGAATATATATATATATATATATATATATATTTTTAAACATTTGTGCCTATAGCGCCTGTAGGCAGTGACTACTAAGGCCCGGATGGTAGACCCTGGAGGTTCACTTGAGGGCTGTGATGGTTGGCCCTCGCCCGTGGTGGTGCAGGCAGAATGATAATGTGTAATGATATTATAATCATCTTTAAGTCATATTTTGTCAACATTTTTGTTGTTCATTATTGTTATAACCATCGTATCCCCCCCGTTCCCAGGCCCGCTGTCATCATGGGGGTGCTTCGGGCCCGGGGATTGGGGCCTGACGCCCAGGGGAAGACCTCCTGGTTACTCCCTTGGCTTCGGGCCTCTGTCCTCGGTCTGACTAATTTTGCCTGGCCTTAACCTGTCTCTCTTTTTTTCCCTCCTTCCCTCCTCTTGTACCTCCTCCTAAGGTGTGAGTGCCGTGCTGATGGGATATGAGGCTGGCTTCGGGTCAGTCACAAGCAGCCTCGGGGTGCCACGGGCACGGTCTACCCTTTGTACCTTTACCCTTATCCCTCTTGGGGTTATGAGGGGCTGGCTGTTTATTTCCCCCTCTTTACTCCAGGCTCACCGTGGCCAATGATGATAATTAACATTTTATAGGGGCTTTAGGGCCAGCCCCTCTACCAAATGACCCTGGGGATCCCCCTGGTTTACTGACCCCTGCTCCTCTTTCGACTACGGCCCGGAATACCGATTTGTCCGTACCCCAAACTCGACCCTCAGAGTCACTTAGTGCTCCTGAGCCCCCTAGCCAGACCCAGAATCCATCCTCAGCACCAGGCCACACTCCAGCTCACAAACCCTCTACCTCTTCCATCCTTGCCTCCCTGCTCTACCCCTCCAGATCCTTCCTCTACCCTTCCTCCTCCCCAACCTTCTTTGTCCTCCTCCTCATCCTGTGTAGCTACTCTTGCACCCTACAACCTTCTCCCGCCGGGAGAACAACAGTCCACACGCCCACGCACATCTACTTCTCTCCCTCACCCCTCCTTCGACACTCTTTTTGGTCCTGCAAAGTGGGACCGTTTCTTTATCGTCCCCAGCACCGCCCCTTACTCTGCTAACGCCCTACGTTTCACGGCATGCCTCCAACGGCAAGTTGGCAAGGTTGCATTCCGTACCCGCCCCGACCGGTCCCGCCTGGTGACTGTTGACACCGAGGCCCAAGCTGATGCACTGCTCAACCTTAAAGACCTCGACGGCAACTCCTTCTGCATCGCGCCCGACATAACTCTTAACACCTGCACTGGAACAGTTTCCATCCCCCCGCGTTATTGCCCTGTCGATGACACCGAATATTCCGAGTGCGCGGATGTCCTCTTCGACCTTTTGACAGAGGATTATGATGCCGTTGCAGTTTACTGCTGCACCATCCCACCCCAGGGCTGCAGTAAGTCCCCTACCAACATTGCCAAAGTCACTTTCAAAAGGCAAGATCTCCCTGATAGCATTTATGTTGCCGGGGTCCACTACTCTGTTAAACCTTACCACCCTACTCCACGCCAGTGCCAGTCCTGCTGGCATTTTGGCCACCCTGCCAAGCACTGCTGATCCCTTGCCCGCGGCCCCTTCTTGTGCTCTACCTGGCCATGCTCGTTCCACGTGTCCTGCAACATCTCCCACTTGTGCTAACTGTGGTGGTTCCCACGTCTTCTACAGGGGCTGCCTTATCTACCACTTAGAATCCGAAGTGGCATCCATCAGATTTAAGAAGGGCTTCACTTTATGGGAAGCCCGCCAAGAAGCTCGCTGCCTAGGCTTTTCGCCTTCCCCCGTCTCCCAGCTTATTTCCAATCCCACTTTTCTGGATCCCTCTACCACAACCTCTCCTACCCTCTCTTTCCCTGTTCCTCCTCCCTCCTTTACCCCTTCTGTTCTCCCCGCTCTCTCCCTAGCTAACACTTTTTCCATCCGGCATCGAACTTTTGCGGTTCCCGGACCAGTGCTCCCCCCTATTAGTCTGGGAAAACGAGGTTTGTGTGTAAATGAGAATACATCATTATAATATTAAATTTAGATCATGAGATACAATGAACTACAAATGTTACAGCAGCAAAAAAGATAATATGTATAAATACTTTGCAAACACAAGGACCGTTACTTAGGCACCAGCTGTCTGTGATCATGAAATCTTTTGACTTGAAGAAATTAGGTTAACTTTTTACTATGTGCAACTGCTGAAACATAACCCCTCTATTCCAGTCACTCCCCAAGCCTTCCTGGCCGTCCTCACCCAGCAGTAGTTTCCCGATGAAGGTCACTTGGTTGCCCTGCACCAGGACCTGTGTGGTGCCCTGGGGCTTGTGCTCGGCGGGCCCCACGCTGGTGCTGGCCGCCACGCCTACCTGGATCTGGTGCGCAAACTCTGCCTCGTCGATGCCGTAGATGTGACTATTGTAGACCAGCGTGACCTGTGAGGGTTAGTAAATTGTCAGTGTCAGGACGTAGCTAGGTATTCAGCTTTCCTGCCATGGCTTCAATGTAGTCTGCTATACTCGCCACACGTTAAGTTGACGAAAATGCCCTTCACTCCCCCCTTTCTGAATGCACAGGATTGGCTGAGGTGTTGGGTGAGAATGCCTTACTCCAAGTTCCGCCCTAAAGCCCCAACACCCAACACCTCAGCCAATCCCGTGCATTCGGAAGGGGGGAGTGAAGGGGCCCCATTTTTGCCAACTTAACGTGCGGCGAGTATAGTCGCCCCGCTGACAAAGTGGTACTGCAATCACAGCGCCGTCTAATTTCTGCCAGGGAATGTGACACTTCCTTGAAGCATCTTGGCCAGTTCAATGTCTCTGGCAATCTGGCCTTCTAACCTCATAAGACATGGGAATATCTGACGCTAAACACTAACCTCATAAGACATGGGAATATCTGACGCTAAACAGAAAGAGGATGATGAGGAGAGGCAATGAAAGAACCTGTCCTGCTAATGATGAACAGATGCATTTTTCCTCCCTCCCTAATCTTCCAGGAGTGGCAGACAACACACACCTTCTTGTTGCCGCTGCGTTTGGCCACGGCCAGCTCGATGGGGTCCAGCTTGCCCTTCCTGATGACCGGGACGCAGCCTTCCCGGGTGATGCGAGCGGCCGGCGCCATCCTGCCCAGCGTGCGGGAAAAGATTTCGTCCCAGCGGAGTGTCTCCTTAAAGCCTTCCTTCCTGCCCACCACAGTCTGGTGCAGCAGAGGGTTCAGGTTCACCACCCTGCAACAGTACAGAGGGAAGCATAAACAACAATTCTTCTTCCTACCACTGCTGCCCCGAACACAAAAGTGACTTGTAATCATAGCTAAGTAATACAGTCGGCGCAAAAAAACTTAGGACGCCAAAAAACCTAGGATGGGAATAACATCCTTAGCTGTTCTGACAATTTCGGTGGGAGCGATTGAATTTTTTTACTTATTTTGTATATCTGGCAGTGTGTTAGGGTGTCTGCTGTAGATTCCTCGCTGCTGCCCGCTCTGTATCTTCCAAGTCATCATAGGAAGAGGTTGTTGTGTTTGGTTCTCCAACCTTCCTACACCCCCATTTGCCCCTCCATTTTCTACCGCCTCCTCCAGGTCTACTAAAGCATTATGCCGGGCAAATCTCTATCCATTGTGAAGAAGATGCCAGATAGCGAGGGAGATGTGTGTTTCCAAACATACCGTCTCGGTGCGGTGCAGGCGGGTGCAAGATGGTGAGTTAGAGACTGTTTTGGCGTGGAAAAAAGGGTCAATGCGACCAAGAAAAACTTCAAAGAAGACTGATCAACTGCTCAAAAGGATTGTTGATTTCAATAATAATTTTGAGCAGTTGATCAGTCTTCTTTGAAGTTTTTCTTGGTCGCATTGACCCTTTTTTCCACGCCAAAATAGTCTCTAACTCACCATCTTGAGCCCGCCTGCACCACACCGAAACGGTATGTTTGGAAACACACATCTCCCTCGCTATCTGACCAATTGTTTTCCCACTTCGATACAAGGTTACTATATGTGTCTTCTTCACAATGGATAGAGATTTGCCCGGCATAATGCTTTAGTAGACCTGGAGGAGGCGGTAGAAAATGGAGGGGCAAATGGGGGTGTAGGAAGGTTGGAGAACCAAACACAACAACATCTTCCTATGATGACTTGGAAGATACAGAGCGGGGCAGCAGCGAAGAATCTACAGCAGACACCCTAACACACTGCCAGATATACAAAAGAAGTAAAAAAATTCAATCGCTCCCACCGAAATTGTCAAAACAGCTAAGGACGTTATTCCCGCCGACTGTAATGTAATAACAAAGTACGTAATAGCATAGTAATAATGGAAGACTTGTAATCAAAGCAAAAGTGACACAGATAATAAAGGTGACAAAGCAATATGTCCTGATCCCCAACCAGTGTGCCAGGTTTGCAGCAGCAACATGGGTGGAGGCCCGGGGGATGACTGCCGCTGTGCTGGTGGTGTGTACCTCTGTGTATAGAGATATTTACCTTGCCATCTATTATATATAATAGTCATGAAAGCCTCTCTATCCCTGCACTCCCCTAGCAGACAGGGCACCTACTTCTGGCCCTCCTTCTGCAGACCGTGCCTCTTGATGTAACCTGTCACACAAGCTCTGACTTCCGTGGATAGTAATACGTCCCCTTTGCTGGAAGGAAAATAACACATTCAATCAATCAATCATTGGGCGTTGCTGATGTAAAACAAAGTGTTAAACACTAGAAATGAGCACTAAACAGTAATGTAGCATGAAAACTATATACCAGCCTGTTAGTCTTGCAGGCGTACACACCTGAGGCCACAGGCCTTGAAGAAGGCCAGAGTGTCACCGGACACCTGGTACACCTCCTCTATGGTGGGCGGCACAAAGCCCGAGCCGCTGCTGCTCTTGCTGGGCACAGGCTTGGCCGTGGTCTCGTACTGAAACACATCACAACATATACACCCCCACACACAAGCCTACACGCAGCCCCACCCTTGATAAGTCTTGGACAATGCAAGGCTGAAATATCTGCATAACTGACAATTCATTTCTAAAGGAAGCTCTGCCAAGGGATTGCTGCTCCAGACAACTTGTCATGACATACTGTAGCTTTAATAAAGACTGATGACACACTTTCCAGGCTCTTACAGATCTAGCCCTAAATACTCATTAGAATCTCTGGCCACTAAATCTAAGCCTGGCTTTGTGCTGTATGTTAAATTTATTTTTAGCAAGATTGGTCTTAGAGATTTTTTGAGCCAACAAGTGGCTGCCCTCCCTGTGCTGATGTGCTGGCATTCACAAGTGTAACTTTTTTCAAAATTTACTTTCCTTTCTCTCTCAAAACTCTTAATACTATTTACATATTTTCCGTACTTGAAATGTTTTTCTTCTTTAAAATCTGCCTGTGCACGCACACATATACACACAGGAACAGACAACCTGAAATATTTTTAATGTGCATCCTAGATTAAACAGAATCAGACCCGGGCCGGTGGGGGTCGTTAGCCATGGCAGGCAATCCACCCAGGCCCTCCACCCAAAACTGGGCTTGCCTATCAGGAAGAGCAGGAAGAGTTAAACTCACGCCGCAAATTTAAATGATGAACGCCGACAATAGCATTGGAAGCGTATCATCGACCGTCTAACCTCATAAGACATTATGGAAATATCTGACATTAAACAGAAAGATGATGATGATGAGTCTACTTAAAACGTTATTTGGAGGGAGTACTTAACACCCTGTATAGGGCTGGTGACCTTTACCCACGCCACTGTGCCCTACACAACGCTAGGCTACAGGCAGTCTAGGGGTGCTCCACTATATACCCAGCCCTGCAACACCAGGCACAGACCCAGCCCTACACCACCAGGCACAGACCCAGCCCTACACCACCAGGCACAGACCCAGCCCTACACCACCAGGCACAGACCCAGCCCTACACCACCAGGCACAGAACACATGGCTCAGTATTGCCCAGGAGTCTTAGTGGGTGACTTGAAGAGACCAGGGTGGAGGATTAGGATCCCTTCCCCGGGCTGTGTTATTTTACATCAGGATAAAATACAGCCCAATATGCCATTTTGGAAGTAGCAGCCCATGTGTTAGGGAGGCGACTGTTGTATGAAAACCCAAAGCAAAGCATTGACTCAATGTTTTCCCCCCAAGCCATTATTTCCTGTTGTTAATATTTAGTGCATTGTGTCTATTAGGCTTAACAAAATATTTACTTGAGGTAATTCCAAACACTTAAAACCTTCTGACAGCTCATTCTGATAATTGGATGCTTGCAGTTAAAGTAATCAAGTGGCTAGTTTGTCGTTTAGTCTGATTGGCCCTTACCAAGAGTCATGAGGAAGGTTGAGGGACGACTGAGGAAGGGTACCATAAAAGAGATATTTTTAGGAACGAAGAGCAGCGACGACGGTGGAAGGTGGGCACGAAGGCACGGCTACCCCCGTGCCTTCGTGCCCACCGTCGTCGCTGCTCTTCGTTCCAAAAAATATCCCTTTTATGGTACCCTTCCTCGGTCAACAAAGGTCGTCACTCAACCTTCATGATGACTCTTGCTACGGGCCATTGTCTCCAAGACTGTGCAATGCCCCCCGGACCCCCGACACTCACCAGGTCCACCACAAAGGCCTTGATCTCCTCATGCGCCCAGTTGATGGCGGTGATGTTCTCAATGCCCTTAGGGAACTCCTTCACCTGGATCAGTTCCTTCTGGCCCATGGCATTCAGAAACTGTAAAGGATTAATTATGCTATGACTATAAACCTCTGTACAACATCAACACATAAGTTTACCATGAACAAGCACTGCCATTTGTGGCACAACTCTACACAAACTGAGCTCAAGGGGCAATAATTAGAAATCCTGTAAAACACTTATTTCAATTTGACTTACAATTCAGAACTATTTTTAAAAAGTTGATTATATTAGCGCTTCTCATTTTCCCAGATAACACTTCACTGCAAATATCTCAGCCAAGATGTTGAATATACATGTTGTCTACCCTCGCCTAACACCATTTAGGTTTCTGAGCAGAGCTCAGCTTTGCAGAGGTGCAAAATGCAATTCACTCACTCTCATCTGAAGATTGTTTAACACTGTAAAATTCTTTGCAGCCACATTTTCTTTCTGATCACCAGTATATTTATTCCTTAGAGGGCTGTTGATAGTTGGCACTCCTCCCTGGTGGCTCGGGCAGTAGTGTTGTTGTGGCGCCTACTATTGTCTACTATTGACTCTACACCAATTGTTGCCCTCCTGCACCCACATTCACATCTTCCTCTACACGGCAGATCACACACTACACCTTGGACAGCTTCTTGTAGGAGGACTTCTTGATGTCCAGGGTCAGGCCGTCGGGGCAGGCGGGCACCATGTGTAGCCGGTAGAAGTTGCTGGTCAGGATGGGAAGCTCGATCTTTTTTGCAGATGTTTTCCACACCTTGAGGAAGCAGTGAAGCAGAAGGCTGTCCATCGCCTCCGGGCCTGTGGCTGCACCAAAGAAGGGGGCAATATCTTTTCTTTATATAGATTTCACATGTATGTATTACCTTTTTATTTGCTTTAGTACTTCAGTTCATTCCCTACTGAATGTGTATTGTGTGGTTTTTTGTTATGCCTTCGGGTGAAAATGAAATTACAGTATTAATATTATTATTATTGAGGGTATCCCAATTCATCTCCATATCATATCACAAAACTTTACCTTAATATTAAAGCGTGGAGTAAGCACAGGGCTTGCACACACAGGGCAGGGTTCTAGGTATAGTGTGTGTGTGTGTGTGTGTGTAAACAAGTGGTGTATATATTCTTTCTAGGTATAGTGTGTGTGTGTGTGTGTGTGTGTGTAAACAAGTGGTGTATATATTATTTCTAGGTATAGTGTGTGTGTGTGTGTGTAAACAAGTGGTGTATATATTATTTCTAGGTATAGTGTGTGTGTGTGTGTGTGTGTGTGTGTGTGTGTAAACAAGTGGTGTATATATTATTTCTAGGTATAGTGTGCGTGTGTGTGTGTAAACAAGTGGTGTATATATTATTTCTAGGTATAGTGTGTGTGTGTGTGTGTAAACAAGTGGTGTATATATTCACCTTCCTGGTATTGAGGGGTCACGTCCGCATCACCACTGCCTTCCGTCGCCCCATCACTCTGCACCTCCAGCTTCTGTGTCTCATGGGTCAAGTGGTCTAAGTCTCCTTCCTCATTGTCCACACTGCTGTCACTAGTGTCTTGGATGGCCGCATCCTCACTCTCTGAAAGCCATCACACAACTTAAAGGCAACCTGCAAGGAGGAACCACAAATTCTACACCTCATAGGATGACAAAACTGAGTTGAAGCATTACCAAGTTAAAACATCAAACCAAAATGTGCAGAATACAAGACTCGTTATTTACAATTCTCGTTCAGAATAGTAATCCAGTGGAACTCAATTTCACCTTTCAACGAGGTACAGGTGTGCACACAGAGAGAGAGAGAGAGAGAGAGAGAGAGAGAGAGAGAGAGAGAGAGAGAGAGAGAGAGAGAGAGAGAGAGAGAGCGAGAGCGAGCGAGAGAGCGAGAGAGCGAGAGAGCGAGAGAGAGAGCGAGCGAGAGCGAGCGAGAGAGCGAGCGAGAGCGAGCGAGAGAGGAGAGAGAGCGAGAGAGAGAGAGAGAGAGAGAGATTGATTGATTTACCTTCACAAAGTGTCTTGATCATTTGACTCCTTTTGATGAGGTAACATAAGAGATACAATCTTTAACATGATATACACATCCTTCATAACACTTTGTCACAAGAGTTTAGGATGCTAACAATAAGTGTGTCATTCAACTTGACCTGTACTTACAATACAATATTACGGTGCTAACGAAATGACAGGATTTGCGGTCAAGCTTTAAAAAAAATGAAAACTGAGAATGATTATGATGTCCTTGGTTGGAGTGAAACAAGACATCGATAAGACTACATTAAACTGTCTAATGAACATGTACTATATTACATAGGTCATGAGGGCAGAAAGATATGAGAGGCAGTGTTTCTTGTCACAATGCAATACAGGGAGGTCCCGTTATACGAGCATTCGGTATACGAGAATCCGATGATACGAGATGTGTAAATTAGGGTCTATTTTCAATATACGAGATCGAAAATCCAATGTTACGACATTCAAACTGGGGTGAGTAAAATTATCAAGTTCAAAATGCGCGCCCTACCACTCCCAGGCTGGACAAAGGGGGATTTGGTTGATCCTGGAACCAAACCTATATTTTACCATTAGTTATGTGTTTCGTCATACGAGATTTCGCTTTACGAGTATGCCAGGTGGAACCTAACTGCTCGTATCTTCGGGACCTCCCTGTACCACTCACCTGTTCTACCTATAATTCTACCATGACAACCCACACCCACCTGAGGGAGACACAGGGGAGTCTGCCAGGAAGGGAGGCACGCCGCGGGCCGGGGGAGGCGTCTTGGTGCCCATCTCCCACAGCAGGTCGCGGTACACGTGCAGCACCCTCACTCCCCGCCCCTGCCGCCCCGCCATGTACATGTCCATAGAGCTGAGTGCCGTCACGCCCACGGCCATGGGCGTCTGGTTCTCCGTGGTGTTCACACACACCGGGAACCCCTTCTCAAACCTCCCATAGGACTTGGGACTCATCTGGGCCAAAGAGAAAATCATTTACTGTGTGTGTGTGTGTGTTTACCTACAGCTAAGTATTAATTATCCGACCTTGGGGGGACCGAAGGTAGGTCGGATAATTGGAATAGTCGGATGTTCGGATATCACAGTAACCATAAACGTAAGGACAAAATGGTATATAACATAAAAGATGCAGCTCTTGAAGGCCGATCCAGTGGTAGACGCGAAAGTAAAATTCATGCATAAATAAAGCCACAAATCAATGTTTTCTAAAAACTATAAAAAAAAAACGAAGTAAAATAAATGGCCAAAACAAGACACAATGTGGTGATGAAAAAAGTCGGTTGTTTGGACAAGTCGGATGTTTGGAGGTCGGATGTTGGGAATTTGGCTGTAGTTGTATTGTATTAAAAGTTCTTACGGCTATTAACCAGGGCAGAACAAGAAGTAACGGATTCAAGCTGGAAAAGCGTAGATTTAAAAAAGAAATAGGGAAAAACTGGTTCACAAATAGGGTGGTGAATGATTGGCATGGACTCAGTAGACAGGTAGTTAGTGCAGAGTCATTAGGGAGCTTTAAAGGGAGGCTAGATAATTTCATGGATGGGGATGAAAGGTGGATGTAGGTAGTGTTAAGTCACAGGAACTACCACGTGTAGGTCTCACAGTCTCTTGTAGCTTCCTTATTTTCTTCTGTTCTTTAGTGTGTGTGTTGTGATATACGGGAAATGCGTTACACCGGTGGGGTTCCGTCTCTGCATCTGCATCACCAGCACACCTAAAACTTGCCTGGCCCTTGGTGACGATTCCCGGCAGCATGAGGTCCGCGCCCCCCGCCAGCACGCTGATGACGGGCGCGTGTGTGGTGAAGGTGTGCAGGAGGTCCGGGTGGCGCCACAGCAGGTACACCGTGGGGTACATCTTCTTCTCCAGCACAAAGAACAGAGGGTCTTTCTGTACCTGTGAGAAGGGAGGAGGAGAAGAGGTGAAGTGGGGTGTGTGAGGGGTGGGGAGGGAGGGAGGGAGGGAGGGAGGGAGGGAGAGAATGGACATAAAAGCAGAAACAAATAGAGACAGACAGACAGATACAGATATACACACAAAAAAAAAAAGAGAGAGAGAGAGAGAGAGAGAGAGAGAGAGAGAGAGAGAGAGAGAGAGAGAGAGAGAGAGAGAGAGAGAGAGAGAGAGAGAGAGAGAGAGAGAGAGAGAGAGAGAGAGAGAGAGAGAGAGAGAGAGAGAGAGAGAGAGAGAGAGAGAGAGAGAGAGAGAGAGGAGAGAGGAGAGAGAGAGAGAGAGAGAGAGAGAGAGAGAGAGAGAGAGCCTCACCTGGTACACTTGAACACTCTCCCCCTTGTAGCAGTACATGCGGATGAGCACCACATCCTCCTTGTTGGGCACCAGCGCCGCCAGGTCATCGGGGGTCAGGGAGGGGAAGGCCTCGCCAAGCTCCACCCTCAGCCGCTTACTGAAACAACACAACACATGGGGAATGACGATAGTTACAACATTAGTCCTATTAACTCCTTCACACCCAGATCTTTCCTTTGCTAATTGTATGTTTTCGAGCCATAAAATTACGAAGTCACTTATTATACCAAACAAGTCATTCGACAAGGATACTAAACAGGTAAAATCTATAAAATATTACTTATATTCACTATAAATCATCTAGTGGTAGTCATATTACAATGGAAATTACGTTCTGGGTCTCAAGGGGTTAAGATAGAATTGAAAATCTTTCAAATCTCGGTCGAAGGGTTGGCAGTATGTGATTCCTGAACGACTCTCTCCGTACGGTGCGGCATTACTTAGCGTGGTTGACTGTACATAAGAACATAAGGAAGCTACAAGAGACAGTGAGACCTACACGTGGTAGTTCCTGTTTCTTAACACTACCTACATCCACCTTTCATCCCCATCCATGAAATTATCCAGCCTCCTTTTAAAGCTCCCTATTGACTCCACACTGACTACCCCATGACTGAGTCCATTCCAATCATTTACCACCCGTTTTGTGAACCAGTTATTCCCTATTTCCTTTTTAAATCTACGCTTTTCCAGTTTGAATCCGTTAGTGAAGACGGCAACCAAGGTAGATAGATACTGTAGTGCAAAGAAAGTTTTTTAGTGAAGGAAATATATCAGTGTAAATGGCAATCTGTACTCTTCCTAAAGGACATAATGAGGACTGAGAAAAGGCCGGGTGGCTGTCACTACCATGCAGAGTGCCGAGGTGATTCATGGCAAGAAAACCCGTGGCACAGAATGACGATGCAGCGACGCAATGATAAGCTTATTGTCACCGTTACTCATTCGTAAATATCTACAATGAAAAGACATTAAAATATATCAAATTCAAAAGGAAAGTAAAACTGGGATAAAAAATAAATAAAAAAAAATATATATATTTGATGTCCTGAGGAAGACCTGCCTCCTCTCTAAATAATAGCACTCCACAACAGAGGCCTTCCCTGCTATCCATCCTGTCCTTCATTACATCCATTCACCTCTCTATCCATCCATCTATTCACCTCTCTATCCATCCATCTATTCACCTCTCTATCTATCCATCTATTCACCTCTCTATCCATCCATCCATTCACCTCTCTATCTATCCATCTATTCACCTCTCTATCCATCCATCTATTCACCTCTCTATCCATCCATCTATTCACCTCTCTATCCATCCATCTATTCACCTCTCTATCTATCCATCTATTCACCTCTCTATCCATCCATCCATTCACCTCTCATCTATCCATCTATTCACCTCTCTATCCATCCATCATTCACCTCTCTATCCATCCATCTATTCACCTCTCTATCCATCCATCTATTCACCTCTATCCATCCATCTATTCACCCTCTATCCATCCATCTATTCACCTCTCTATCCATCTATTCACCTCTCTATCCATCCATCTATTCACCTCTCTATCCATCCATCTATTCACCTCTCTATCTATCCATCTATTCACCTCTCTATCCATCCATCTATTCACCTCTCTATCTATCCATCTATTCACCTCTCTATCCATCCATCTATTCACCTCTCTATCCATCCATCTATTCACCTCTCTATCTATCCATCTATTCACCTCTCTATCCATCCATCTATTCACCTCTCTATCCATCCATCTATTCACCTCTCTATCCATCCATCTATTCACCTCTCTATCCATCCATCTATTCACCTCTCTATCTATCCATCTATTCACCTCTCTATCTATCCATCTATTCACCTCTCTATCTATCCATCCATTCACCTCTCTATCTATCCATCTATTCACCTCTCTATCCATCCATCTATTCACCTCTCTATCTATCCATCTATTCACCTCTCTATCCATCCATCTATTCACCTCTCTATCTATCCATCTATTCACCTCTCTATCCATCCATCTATTCACCTCTCTATCCATCCATCTATTCACCTCTCTATCCATCCATCTATTCACCTCTCTATCCATCCATCTATTCACCTCTCTATCTATCCATCTATTCACCTCTCTATCCATCCATCTATTCACCTCTCTATCCATCCATCTATTCACCTCTCTATCTATCCATCTATTCACCTCTCTATCCATCCATCTATTCACCTCTCTATCCATCCATCTATTCACCTCTCTATCCATCCATCTATTCACCTCTCTATCCATCCATCTATTCACCTCTCTATCTATCCATCTATTCACCTCTCTATCCATCCATCTATTCACCTCTCTATCTATCCATCTATTCACCTCTCTATCCATCCATCTATTCATCTCTCTATCTATCCATCCATTCATCCTTCCACACCCTCCATCCATCCATGCATGGGATCAGATCTCTTCCTTCACTGTTCAGGCCCTAACACAGCCCTTCCCTATAGTGAAGCATGGTGTGGCATGAAGACACACGACTCACCGGTCAGAGCCCTTGAGCTGCGTCTGTGACTTGATCCTGAACGGCTTGACAAACATCTGTAAAGGAGAAACAAATATTGAGCCAACACTTTCTTGATGGCTTGACTCACCACCCAGCTTTCTACAGGCATCACATTGCCCGGACTGGGGTTTTCTTTCTTTCAATATTTCATGATCTAATTAGCCAGTGTGCAGATATAATTATTTAATACCAGACATTCTAATTTCAGTTCAACATTTTAGAGGTAAAGTTATCAAAAGCAGTTATGATAAATCTTTCACATGGCAAATCTCGATATGATAAATTTATGTTTAGGTATTTGATACCCTTGTTGACTATGTCTAGACCGTCTAGAGTGTAGACCACTGTAACTACATGGTCCTAACGGTCAGGTGAAGAAGGGGCCACAACGGACATACATACAATATTGATTGACATTTCATTTATTTGAGTGAATAAATGTTGAGAGATGTGAGTTGTGTGTTCAACACTGGATCATGAACTATGAAATTAATCCCTTAGCTACATCATTCACACTGTGTTGCAATAATGAAGACTAGATCTAAACCTGCCTATTTTGAATATCTGTTGCTAGAATTGGGGAGTGACATCATAACACTGGTGGGCTTCTATATTCACATTTTTTTATTTTCTTATTACAGTAAGCCCTCTCTAATTCTCTCTAATTCAAACTCAGGATAATTCAACCTGTTTCAGGCAAGTTAGATTTTTTCAACAAATTTCAATAATTATATAATTCGAACAGAAGATCAAATTATCCGGGCCTTACTAGTGGGAGTCCGACCTCTCCCATGCGGTGCTTGCCGTGGCTGCCCAGCGTGACCAGCTATACGATAATTATCGTATAAATACGATGGTTTTGGTGAGTACAAGCGATACAATCTGTGCTGCATGTTGGAGTGAGTTCTTATTGTGTTGAGGGGCTGGAGGTAACCATCGGATAAGTCAACCCAGGTCTCCCCCAAATTAGTTCAAATTAGAGAGTTTACTGTATTCTGGGACTGAGAGTGCTGTGAAGTGTGGGGCAGGTGTATCCAGCTTCTTTCCTGTGAATACAGGAGTGAGGCAAGGGTGCGTCCTTGCCCCATCACTTTTCAACGCTTGTATGGACTGGGTATTGGACAAGGTTGTAGATCAAAGTGATTGTGGAGCATCCGTCGGCAACACCAAGATCACTGATCTTGTTTTTGCCGATGATGCAGTAATCTTTGCTGAGTCGCTGGAGGTCCTGGTGATGGCTCTTGAGGCGCTGCACGAGAAGGCAAAGCCTTTGGGACTAGAGGTCTCCTGGCTCAAGACCAAGGTCCAGGTGTTTGGAGACTTACTAGATGAAGCAGTACAGTCTGTTCATGCGTGTGGCGAGGACATTGAGATCTTGGAAAGTTTTACATACCTTGGTAGCGCAGTCCATAATGACGGCGGGTCACGTCAAGAAGTCTTACGGCGGATTGGCATAGCCCACGGTGTTATGGACTCGCTCAGCGGGAATATTTGGCATTGTCGGTACCTGTGCAGGAGGACAAAGATCCGGATCTTCAAATCGCTTGTGATCCCTGTCTTACTCTATGGTTGTGAGACATGGACACTAAATAGTGACTTGAAGAGACGAATCAATGCCTTTGGTAATAAGTGTCTTCGCAGAATCATGGGGTATCGCTGGGATGATTACGTGTCAAATCAGCGATTGCACCGTGAGACTGAATCGAGGCCTATTACCTGCATAGTCCGTCAGCGCCAACTTCGGCTATATGGGCATGTGGCACGCTACCCTGAAACCGATCCTTCTCATCGGGTTGTATCTGTAAGAGACAATCCGGCGTGGAGGAGGCCAAGGGGGCGCCCACAAGGCTCGTGGCTGGGGCAAGTTGATGTTTCTTGTCGAGGGCTGCTTGGTATGGGAAAGGAGCCTGCATGGGAACTCGCGCGTGGTGACCACCGGGAGTGGTGTCGTAGGGTGGGCGAGGCGATGCGCCCCCCGGCGTATGTCCCCAATGATTGATTGATTACTGTATTTACATCATTAGGGACTGGCCAAGGAAAAAAACCACGCTAGCTGTCAGCCCCTATATAGCAGCCAATAAGAGACTTCCAAGAGTGGGTGTGTCAGCCCCTATATAGCAGCCAGTAAGAGACTTCCAAGAGTGGGTGTGTCAGCCCCTATATAGCAGCCAGTAAGAGACTTCCAAGAGTGGGTGTGTCAGCCCCTATATAGCAGCCAGTAAGAGACTTCCAAGAGTGGGTGTGTCAGCCCCTATATAGCAGCCAGTAAGAGACTTCCAAGAGTGGGTGTGTCAGCCCCTATATAGCAGCCAGTAAGAGACTTCCAAGAGTGGGTGTGTCAGCCCCTATATAGCAGCCAGTAAGAGACTTCAAGAATGGGTGTGTCAGCCCCTATATAGCAGCCAGTAAGAGACTTCCAAGAGTGGGTGTGTCAGCCCCTATATAGCAGCCAGTAAGAGACTTCCAAGAGTGGGTGTGGCAGCCCTATATAGCAGCCAGTAAGAGACTTCCAAGAGTGGGTGTGTCAGCCCCTATATAGCAGCCAGTAAGAGACTTCCAAGAATGGGTGTGTCAGCCCCTATATAGCAGCCAGTAAGAGACTTCCAAGAGTGGGTGTGTCAGCCCCTATATAGCAGCCAGTAAGAGACTTCCAAGAGTGGGTGTGGCAGCCCCTATATAGCAGTCAGTAAGAGACTTCCAAGAATGGGTGTGTCAGCCCCTATATAGCAGCCAGTAAGAGACTTCCAAGAGTGGGTGTGTCAGCTCCTATATAGCAGTCAGTAAGAGACTTCCAAGAGTGGGTGTGGCAGCCCCTATATAGCAGCCAGTAAGAGACTTCCAAGAGTGGGTGTGTCAGCCCCTATATAGCAGTCAGTAAGAGACTTCCAAGAGTGGGTGTGTCAGCCCCTATATAGCAGCCAGTAAGAGACTTCCAAGAGTGGGTGTGTCAGCCCCTATATAGCAGTCAGTAAGAGACTTCCAAGAGTGGGTGTGTCAGCCCCTATATAGCAGCCAGTAAGAGACTTCCAAGAATGGGTGTGTCAGCCCCTATATAGCAGCCAGTAAGAGACTTCCAAGAGTGGGTGTGTCAGCCCCTATATAGCAGCCAGTAAGAGACTTCCAAGAGTGGGTGTGTCAGCCCCTATATAGCAGCCAGTAAGAGACTTCCAAGAATGGGTGTGTCAGCCCCTATATAGCAGCCAGTAAGAGACTTCCAAGAGTGGGTGTGTCAGCCCCTATATAGCAGCCAGTAAGAGACTTCCAAGAGTGGGTGGGCCAATTTAGTATGGGAGGTGTCTTGATCCTCCTCTTTTAAAGTAATGTAAGTCAAAGGTGGAAAAATAGAAACAGGAGTTCCAGAGTCTACCAATGAAAGGGATGAGAGTGAAGATACTGACTGGTTAACTCTTGCATTAGGAAGACGGACAGAATAGGGATGAAAATGAGTAGAAAGTCTTGTGCAGCGAGGCCGCGGGAGGTGGGGAGGCATGCAGTTAGCAAGTTCAGAAGAGCAGTGAGCATGAACATAACAGAAGAAGATAGCAAGAAAAGCAACACTGCAGCGGTGATTTAAAGATTGAAGACAGTCGGTCAAGGAGGGGAGTTGATGAGACGAAAATCTTTTGACTCAACCCTGTTTAGGAGAGCTGTATGAGTGACACCGACTATTTTTTCTTAGCCTACAATAGGTGCTTGTTCTAATGGAGATAGTTTAATTTTGCGCAAAAAAAAAAAAAAAATTATGAAAAATTATGAAACTTAAACCTAACCTTATAGGTTTTAATGAAACCTAACCTAACCTTATAGGTTTTAATGAAACCTAACCTAACCTTAAAGGTTTTAATGAAACCTAACCTTAAAGGTTTTAATGAAACCTAACCTTAAAGGTTTTAATGAAACCTAGCCTAACCTTATAGGTTTTGATGAAACCTAACCTAACCTTAACCACAAAGTATACTTTTTTTTTTATGGGTTTGCGCAAAATAAAACTATCACCATTAGAACAAGCACCTATTGCAGGCCAAGAAAAAATAGTCGGTGTCTCTGAAAACGACCGCGAAACTCTCGTCCATTATAACCGCTCTATTTTCTGCTCTTTGTATTTTGTTTATATCCTTTGGTGTAATTTATAATTTCTTCTCCATACATTATTACAGGTAAGACAACACTTTTCCAATATGTGCTTCCTATTAGAACTTTATTGCAGCAACTTGTGACTGATGGAACTGTCGCCGACAGTTCCAGGCACCGCGGCCTCGATAACATGACCAAATCTACTTCACAGGCAAAGGTGAACTGCAGTTTTACCGAACCAAAAAGCGTGTGATATCAATGACATGAGTACCGTGTGAGGGCCGTCACGCCCTCCACCACTGAAACAGCAGCCTGCAACACCCACACCACACTCACCTCGGACAGGCGGCGACGTGACTGTCGTCTGAGTCTGACTGACTGACTGGCTCGGTCTGCCTGGGTCTCGGCGCCTCGGCGTCTGCTGGGTTGTGTGGTGGTTGTCATGACACAGCCCAGGTTGTCACCCTCCACTAGGGTCTATTTCTATATTTTCTAGAGTCTAGACTATTGCATGTCTGTTGCTTTCAGTTTTTCAGTCCAAAACTAGCATTTTTACATTATTTTGCGAGCCGATTTCGTGTTTGATCTTGATCTTGATTTGGGAGTCACCCAGCAGATGCTGTCAGTGAAGCCTTTGGTCCGGCGTTCTCCCACACACGTAATCTGTTGGGAGAGAAGCAAAAGGGGGAAGCAAAACTAGGGATTTCTTTTTCCCCTCCTTCCTCTCTCTGCATCACATTCATACGGGGTTCCCCATCACTGAGGGGCCCCCTGCCTCTCATGCTCTCTCCTACGTGCTCTCCAAGAGTTCTCCAAGAATTCTTTTACACTCTCAATCACACGACTGTCACTCCTCCACTCAGCACACAACCCCAGCAGGTACTCCATCTCCACTCTCCTGTCTCTCATCTCTCGCCATTCTTCCACTCCGACCTCTCCTACCACTACCTCCAACATCTGTGTTCTAGCATACTCATACCGTTCACATTCCAGCATCAAGTGCTCCACGGTTTCATCCACTCCTGTCACACACATCTCACACACCTTGCTGCCATCATTCTTCCATCTGTACATACGACTATTTACCTCCAGCGACTTTGTCCTGGCTCTGAAGAGTAGGTCCCCTCCATAGCCACCATCATAGAACCTTTCATACCGTGGCTGGTCCTTTCTCCTGTACCATTCCAGTGTTGATTTCTCACTCATTCCCCTCAGCCATTCTTCTTTCCCTTTCTCTTCCACTCTCCTATTTATTTCCTTTTTGCATACAGCCATACTCCCATGTCTCATCACTCCTGTCACAAAACATTCCCAGTTCACCTGTCCATCTTTCCACTTTTACTGAGTCTTTCATCCACTTCCCATACATATTCCAGTCCCAAACCTTGCTTGCTTATTTGCTGTCATCCATTCGTTGCAGTCTAGCTCTGTACCTCAGTCCTGCCTTTGCTATCCTCTCTCTGAACGTGCTCCATCCCATGTCTCCTCTAATCGCTTCCACTGCCACATACCTATTGGCTCCTAATGCTATTCTGCCTGCTTTGTTCTGTGTTACTTCCAATCTGTCCAACTCCTTCCTAGACCACACCATTGTTTCCAGGCCATACTAATGCTAGGGACTGCCACACCCTTCCATAGTCCTCTCACCACTTCATAATTGTTGGGCCCCACATCTTGCCACACTGCCTAGCCTTCCAACCCACTGGTTGGCTCTAGCTATCCTCTCATGTTTAGTTTTCCCCACAGCCTTTATCATCCAACCAAATACCCAGATACTTGTACTCTTTCGTTCTCTTTATTTCATTCCCACCCACCATCCAAATCCTGTCATCATCAGAGTCATCCCCATTCACCACCAACACTTGACTCTTCTCCTTACTGAGCCTAACGTTGAAGTCCCTTCCCTACTCAGTCACAGCATTCAGCATCTCTTGGAGCTCATTGTGGTTTTCACTAAGGATCACCACATCATCTGCATACATCAGTACACTCAACACTTCATCTCCAATTTTCACACCCAGACCTGTACGCTTTACTCTCACTGCCATTTCCTCAACATGTAAACCAAAAAGTAGAGGAGAAAGGACACAGCCCTGTCTTACTCCTCTCTTACTATTCACCCATCCAGTCTCGAGGTCACCCATACTGAACTTGGCCTGTGTGTTCTCATACATACTGCTTATTATTTTAACAACCTTCTCACTCATGCCAATCGTCTCCAATACCTTACATAGCATTCTCCTATCCACTCTGTCATACGCTTTCTCAATATCTAGAAAGGCTAGATATTTCTTTCTTCCTCCTTCCTTGTTCTCTCAATCACTTCATTCACTACAAACATATTGTCCTCACCTCTCCTGTCTTTTCTGAATCCATTCTGCTCTTCACCCATCACCTTATTTCTTCCACAACTTCACCTAGTCTTTCATCAGTACACACAGAAAATCTTACATACCGTGTCACATACCGCTATTGGCCTGTAATTTTAATCTCCTTCCTACTCTTGTGTCCTCCCCTTATGTATGAGGGTCACTCTACTGTCATTCCAGGCACCAGGCACCCTTTCCTCTCTCCATATATGTCCAAACAACTCATGCATTCCCTCAATACTCCCTCACCTCCCTCTCTATACAATTCATTCGGATACCGTCCATTCCAGGGGCCTTTCCATTTTTTCAGTTTTTTACATTACCCTTCAATCTCATCCATTCTAATTTCTTCATCCATCATTTCCTCTATTTTCCTCCCTAAGGTGACGTTCCCTAAGTCACTATCAGGCTCATTCACACCTCCAATATCTTTCCAGAAGTCTTCTACAGCTCTGGCCATTTCCTTTTTCTCCCTTAGTGACCTGCCATTCACCACTAGTTCTTCTACATTTCCTGTATGCTTACTCTCTTCTCCTCTCAAGAACTTATACCATTCCCTACCTCCTTCCTCACCTTTTTCCCTAAGTTCTCTGATCACTTTTCTCTCTTCATTCACTCTTGCCTTCCTCACCAAGCATTTCACCTCCTTTTGCTTACTCTTATACTCTTCCCATGCCCTTTCATACTCTATTCTTTCAGCTTCACTGTTTGACCTATTCTTTCTCAGACTCCTACACTTCCTATTTGACTGTTTCCTTTCTTTCCTGGCCTTGTCGATCTCATTGTTCCACCAACTCTTTCTTGTCCTGCCATTTGCTCTCTTACTTGTTCTGCCTATGTAGTGGGGCAGCTTAGGTAGTGGATGGGGACATGCCGGATAAAAGCACCAAAATTTTATCACGCAATCTTCAGGGTCCCAGCTATGATTCTATAACCGGCGCCAAGCGGTAGGACCACTCTTATTTGAAATTTTTCATTATATGTGAAATTTTTTTTTGAAAATTTTGGGAATTTTTTTTTTTTTTAGTTTTTGGAAAAAAATGTTTTTTATTGCAGAAATGAGAAATATAGTCTTTTCTGATCATTTTGGTGTAATTGTTTTTAAAATCGAACATCTAGAAGTATTTTAAAACAATATTTGAAAATTAGGTGTCTCGGGTGCATTTCCTCAGCATCTAAGCTTCAATTCTAGAACCGGCGCCAAACGATCCGAACAGCAAGATGCATGCACAATGGACATTTAGATTTTTTTATTTAATTAGATGCATATTATATTAAATCTGCTATATGTTGTAATCATATCTGCTATATGTTGCAATTTGCTGAAGAAGGCATGCGAACAAGAAAAGAAATGGCTGGAACACGCCAGTCAGCTCTTGGACAAAGAAGATGTGATCAAGGGAGATTGTATAGCCTGGTCCGCCTACCATGCCTCGTTGAAAAAACAGTCCTGCTCAAAAAAGTAGAAGCTCCCCATCACTAAACTTCTGCCTCTTTTCAATGAGAAGGCAGCCCACACCTGCAATGATCAAGCATGGAATGGATGTCATCCGCGAATTACACAGTTCCTGAACCCTGGACAGATTCCAATAATAGCAAGGATGCTCCGCTGTATGCGCTGCCAAGTTCTTTTCAGTGGCACTGCCCTACCACAAACGGTGAAGACCAGTATGTTGTCATGTTCGGCGGACTCCACCTGGAGATGGCGGTGTGGAAGACACTTGGAGATACCTAGACGGATCTGGAGGGCGACAGCAATAAACCAGGCAGGCATAGCCTCTGCTGGCCACAGCTGATCCTTCCTGAAGGCATCACACCTGACGAGAACCAGGCATGCCCCCCAAAGTCAGCGCTCTGGCACTCTCCAAGCGCAACATGATGCCTACATGAAGAGCGCGCTGGTGCAGCAACTGAAGAAGGACAGAAGAGGACTGGAAACAAAGCATGGTCAGGAAGAGTCCAACCTTTCAGTACTGGGACACTACCCTGAGGTTTGAGCTCCTGGGACTCACCTTCGTTCGCGCTCACAGAGAAAGAGATTTTCCCTGTATTTTCGAGTCTATGAAAGCCCTTCCCACCATGGTTCTTTGCACTTGACCACCATAATTATGCCAGATGGGTCCCGATCCACATCCGCGACATGGAGAGCCTCCCTCCAACAACGAAGAGGAGTTTATTATCAGAGGCAAACTGGGTTTTTCAAAAGACAGCCAGAAGGTTCTCCAGCATTCCGACGACCAAGCCCATGAACGGGAATAATGAGCTTGTGAAGGGCCCTGGAGGAGCAGTCGGCCTGACTGAAAACCCAAAACACCCTTTCAAGAAGTGATGATCCCCGGCCCTGAGCAGGCACGCATTCTCACTGATTTTGAGCGGGAGTACACTGCCATCTCAGAAGAAGAACGCCAGCACCACGAAGAAGGTCTTTTCTGCGCAGAAGACATTTCACGAGCAAACACTGGGCCTTATTCAAGTTATCAACGAGATGAGCAACCCGTTCCTAGAGGAAGGAAGCGAGCTGATTGCATCGACCGCGGCGTGTGATTGGAGAATCTGTGGCCAACACTGTGCAAACCATAGAAGAAGTGGGAAGGCTCAGTACGACAGCTACAACGAGGCTTTTCATCACTGACGAAGGCAGTCCATCCATGACCCTGTGAAGAGGAATCATTGCCTCTCTTCAGATCATCATCCAAGGGGAAGAGGAAGCAGCAGAGGTGTTTCCCTGTTGAAAGATGAGTGGTCCCTCTTCTCTCGTCTGTACATAGTTGCTCAGAACAGGGATACAGATATGGGAACCTTCTTCCAACATGAAAATCATCCGCACCCCCTTCTCTATCTGAAAGAGGAACACTGCGCCAAGGAAAAGAAGTCAGACCTCATTGGTTATCCTGTGGAAGAAACACAAAAACTCTCAGAAGGGAACCCCCGCCGTTTCTGGATGCAAGAATACTCGACGGTGCTGCTGGGTGTATCTGCTTCCTCTTACTAATGTTACCACATTTAAGACTACGCTAAGAGGTCTTCATCCCCCACATCCTGAAGCTTCTTGAATCCTGCAGAAGAGTCGATGTGGTCTGGGACAGCTACATTGCCAGCAGTATCAAGGAGTCAACTAAGGGGAGAAAATGGGGAAAGGTGTACGAAGAAAGGTCGTGGTCCAACGAAGGTGCCAGCAACTGGCCCGACTTCCTCCGGGATTTCCCACAAACAAGGAGGAGCTTTTCCAGTTCCTTTCAAAACAAAGGGCGGCTCCAGTGACTGGCCAGACGGAAAGGGGGTCTTAAAAACATCAGGCACAAATGTAATCAGCAGAGGTTCAGACCACTCCATGCCACGATGTGACCACGAAGAGGCCGATACAAGGATTGTTGGTTCACCTGAAAGATGCGCGGACAAGGGAAAGCACCAACTGTTTTGGGAGCACTGTCGACCCCAGACGTCGTTGCCATACTGATAGGAAAGTACCATTCCCTGACCAGCCAGCATCAGATGGCAGCCATCTGGGTAGCATTTGGAACTGGAAAGAACTTCATGTACCTGGATATCAATGCCATATGCCCTGCTCTGGGAAAAGATAGGTCAACGGCATTGCCTATGTTCCACAGTTTCACGGGCTGCGACACAACTTCCCCTTTCTTCGGCAAAGGGAAGAAATCAGCATGGAGGCTTTGGAATGCCTACGTGGAGGTGACGGAGGCCTTCAAACAACTTCATGAATCACCCTTACATGACTGTGACAGTGAACTGCAAGCAATTCCAGTTGCTCGAGCGCTTCACCGTGATCATCTACAATAAGACGAGCAACTTGGACTCTGTGAACGAGGCACGTAGGGAAACTCTTCTCACAGAAGAACAGGCCAATGGAAAAGATTCCCCAACGCAAGAAGCCCTTCGCAGCACACACTGCGCGCAGTCTACCAAGCTGGAATCTGGGCAACCCGGGGATCAATGTGAGCAGAAGCCTCCAACCCCAGAGGGCTTTGGATGGACTTAGAGAGTGCAACGAAGACCTGGCGTCCTGTGTGGTCCAACCTGCCGTAGCATCTTTAGGCCTGCAGCGAACTGGTCAAGTGTGGCTGCAAAGCGCCACGTTTCGGAGGACGAGCTCATGCAAGAAGGCGCAGTGGAAGTGCACCGAACTATGCAGCTGCCAATGTGAATAGCTTAGCCGAGAAGTAATTTTGCACCCTGTTGGGTGAATATACGCACGGTCTGAAAGAGTATCCATTTTTTTTGATTTTCGTATGTGTTAAGGGCAGGCTCCGAATTAAATTGACTACGCGATTCACTATGTTAACCGCTACTCGACACGCGATTACGAAAAAAAATGATAAAGAAAATTGTGTTTTTGAATACCCGGGGACCTACGTTAATTAGAACGTTTAAAAAAAATTGAAAAGGAAATGCACCCGGAGACACTAATTTTCAAATATTGTTTTAAAATACTTTAGATGTTCGATTTAAAAAAAAATTACAAAAAAATGATCGGAAAAGACTGATATTCTCATTTCTGCAATAAAAAAAACATTTTTTTCCCAAAAAACTAAAAAAAAAAAAAAAAAAAAAATCCCAAAATTTTCAATTTTTTTTTCACAAAAAAATGAAAAAAATTTTAAATAAAAAAGTGGTCCTACCGCTTGGCGCCGGTTATAGAATCATAGCGGGGACCCTGAAGATTGCCTGATAAAATTTTGGTGCTTTTATCCGGCATGTCCCCATCCATTTGAAATTCGGTGCTAAGCTGCCCTACTAATGCTCTCTTCTGCCACTTTGTTAAGCTTCCTTAACAATCTCTCATTCATCTCATCCACACCTCTCTCAGCCCTCAAATAGAAAGATCAAAATCTTACGAGCCTGTGCCGCGACCCCAGGGCTGCCTGTACAACGGCTGCTCTTGTGATGGTGCTTGTGGTTATAATGCTACGTCAAACATTACTTTATTCCTCTCTGACTCTGAGTTTTTGAGTAGCCTTTCGGGTTGTCAGTGTTCAGGAAATACGGTGTAAAGCAAGGATATTATATAAAGCGTGTCCACTGTCCATTATCATCCTTCTTCAGCTTCTGGTGTCAACAAAGTTCAAACAGTGTGTGGCCGAGGCCGAGGCACGTGTGTGTGTGTGGCTGTGTGAGTGGCAGCCCCATTGAACAGCCCGGTGTGCGGAGAAACAAACAAACCACAGTACAAGTAAGGACATTCCCTCCTTAATTTCTGCACCCCATGACTGGGGATCGGGATGTGTATGGGGATTGGAGAGCCGCAGTGAGGCAGAGGAAGGGTGGCGTAGCTGCAGGTGGGGGGTTATTGCAGCAGGCTTCCTGGGTGACGCCGCAGCCTCTGGGCCCCGGGGTTGGTGGTGGGTGGTGCAGTGGTGGTGATGGGACAGTATTTCGGTAATGGGCTTTCAAAAATCTTAGGATTCTTGCCTACATCATCCATCGTGTAGATTTCTTAATTCTCAGTATTTTGAAACTTATTTCCCATGAAAATTTGAGTTTGTGGATGGGGGAGGCTAATATAACTGCTTTGTGGCTGCACCCAGAACCCCCGGTCGTAGCAAGATGGAAATATAGAAACAGGAAGAGAGCTCCAGTGTGCCAGTGAAAGGGAATTTTAATAAATAACTTTGCTGGTATGCATTTTCCATCTAGGTAAGACTAATAGTTATAGGTAAAAATGGACAAAGACTGCGCGGTCATTTTCTGAGACACTTTTTTCCTGGCAAAAAATTGGTGCTTTTTCAGATGGAGATATTTTTATTTTCCGGAAACGCATTAAAAAGACATTATTTTTTTTTTCATCACCAAATTCTGGGATTTCGGATCTCGGATCTCTGATAAAAAACTCACACGATAAATTTTTACAATAGGACCAAAATTCTCTACACAATTGGGAGTATGGTTTCTATTTACCTTAATGGATTCTAAGAAAAATTCACTCTGAGCTTCCGTCGCAAATCACTATTTTCTGAGATATAAGATGTTTTTAGTAGGTAGGAGTGTATAAGAAATATGAAAATTAAACTAACCTAACCCCACCTTTTTTCTCACAAACCTGACCTGAACCTAACCTACCCTGAACCTAACCTAACCAGAACTTTACCTTACCTAACCAGAACTTTACCTAACCTAACCTGAACCTAACCAAAACTTTACCTAACCTAACCTGAACCTTACCTAACCAAAACTTTACCTAACCTAACCTGAACCTTACCTAACCTAACCAGAACTTTACCTAACCTAACCAGAACTTTACCTAACCTAACCTGAACCTAACCTAACCAGAACTTTACCTAACCTAACCAGAACTTTACCTAACCTAACCAGAACTTTACCTAACCTAACCAGAACTTTACCTAACCTAACCAGAACTTTACCTAACCTAACCTGAACCTTACCTAACCTAACCAAAACCTTACCTAACCAGAACTTTACCTAACCTAACCTGAACCTTACCTAACCTAACCTGAACCTTACCTAACCTAACCTGAACCTAACCTAACCAGAACTTTACCTAACCTAACCAAAACTTTACCTAACCTAACCTGAACTTTACCTAACCTAACCTAACCTGAACTTTACCTAACCTAACCTGAACCTTACCTAACCTAACCAAAACTTTACCTAACCTAACCTGAACCTTACCTAACCAGAACTTTACCTAACCTAACCAGAACCTAACCTAACCAAAACTTTACCTAACCTAACCTGAACCTTACCTAACCTAACCAAAACTTTACCTAACCTAACCAGAACCTAACCTAACCTGAACCTTACCTAACCTGAACCTTACCTAACCAAAACTTTACCTAACCTAACCTGAACCTTACCTAACCAAAACTTTACCTAACCAGAACCTAACCTAACCAAAACTTTACCTAACCTAACCTGAACCTTACCTAACCAGAACCTTACCTAACCTAACCAGAACTTTACCTAACCTAACCTGAACCTTACCTAACCTAACCAAAACTTTACCTAACCTAACCAGAACCTAACCTAACCAAAACTTTACCTAACCTAACCTGAACCTTACCTAACCAGAACTTTACCTAACCTAACCTGAACCTTACCTAACCTAACCAAAACTTTACCTAACCTAACCTGAACCTTACCTAACCTAACCTGAACCAGAACTTTACCTAACCTAACCTGAACCTTACCTAACCTAACCAGAACTTTACCTAACCTAACCTGAACCTAACCTAACCAAAACTTTACCTAACCTAACCTGAACCTTACCTAACCTAACCTAACCTAACCAGAACTTTACCTAACCTAACCTGAACCTTACCTAACCCAACCCTTACCTTACCTTACCTAACCTGAACTTTACCTAACCTAACCAGAACTTTACCTAACCTAACCTGAACCTTACCTAACCTAACCTGAACCTTACCTAACCTAACCTGAACCTGATCCTAACCTAACCTTTAACCTCCTAACTGTCAATAAAAAGTATAAATACAACCCCGATAACTTGCCACGGTCGCACGGAAATACTCGAAACAAAGCAAATCAGGCCAGAGACCGGGAGGTATTTGTAAACAAGAGCTATCCTCTCCCACCTAAAATGTCCATCTCGAAACTATTGATTGCGACGAAAGCAAAAGAATGTCTTAGCTCAATAGGAAAAAACACGCTCCAATTGTGAGGTAATTTGGTCCTATCGTAAAATAATACCAATCCAACTTGTCTGAAAATCTTGCAACAGTCATAAACTAAATCTTTACCGCCAAGGCACTAGAACCTCCCTTTGTGCCCCAGTAGAGTGTAGCGCCGCAGAAAGCCCGCCTGGAGGGGTGGTGCATGTGAGAACTGTCACGGCGAGATCAATGAAAGTAATGACACTTCAGCACAAAAAGTCAGGAAGGCCATAAAGAGTTATCATAGGTAAATGTTGGAAGGCACTCAAACTGTCTTGATGATTATCTTTTTGACTATCTTCTCTCCTCCTTTGATAGTGACCTCTGTGTAAGGCTCTTGGTTTTATGTTCTCACTCTTATCTTCCTCCTTGAAGTGATTCGTAAGGCTAGGTTATGTCTACTTATCTCTCATTTGAAAGTGACGTCTGTAAGGCCTGGTTTTATGTTTTACTCTTATCTCTCTTGATAGTGACCTTGTAGCTCTTGTTTTTGTCTACTCTTTCTCTCCTCCTTTGATAGTGACCTCTGTGTAAGGCTCTTGGTTTTATGTTCTCACTCTTATTCTCTCCTCCTTTGATAGTGACCTCTGTAAGGCTCTTGGTTTTATGTTCTTACTCTTATTCTCTCCTCCTTTGATAGTGACCTCTGTAAGGCTCTTGGTTTTATGTTCTTACTCTTATTCTCTCCTCTGATAGTGACCTCTGTAAGGCTCTTGGTTTTATGTTCTTACTCTTATTCTCCTCCTCTGATAGTGACCTCTGTAAGGCTCTTGGTTTTATGTTCTTACTCTTATTCTCTCCTCTGATAGTGACCTCTGTAAGGCTCTTGGTTTTATGTTCTTACTCTTATTCTCTCCTCCTTTGATAGTGACCTCTGTGTAAGGCTCTTGGTTTTATGTTCTTACTCTTATTCTCTCCTCCTTTGATAGTGACATCTGTGTAAGGCTCTTGGTTTTATGTTCTCACTCTTATTCTCTCCTCCTTTGATAGTGACATCTGTGTAAGGCTCTTGGTTTTATGTTCTCACTCTTATTCTCTCCTCTGATAGTGACCTCTGTAAGGCTCTTGGTTTTATGTTCTTACTTGTAAACAGGTAAAAAGGGACTTGTAGTACTATCACAGACTTGACTATTCATTTCTCGATCAAATGCAATGCCGGCAATGTTCAATATCTGTCTATAATCTTATACTTGTTCCTCTACACAGATGACCTTACCTTGTGTTTCAGTGGGCTGCTTTACATCAAGGGCATCCACCAGGACCTCAACCCCAATAAGGTGCTGGGCCCGGATGAGCCGCCCCCGACCATCGCCCCGGAGACCAAGGCCGAGGTGGATGCCGTCTCTGCCGACCTGCACAACAACATCGCAGGTACAGGAATGCAGAGAATACAGAATACATTGATCAGTATTACTCGATACCTTTGAGGGATGCTACACTTTATCATATTTTTTTCCATCTTATTAATGAATGAAGCAACTTTTAGGATGTGCCATATTTGGACTGTTCAGAATATACTGAGCAGATGTAATAATTGTGAACTCTGCTATGGAGGTAAACAGCAAAAAAAAAATCACCCCCTGGGCCTCTGCTATCTCCTCCCCCCAGCCTGCCTGTTGAAGCAGCAGCCCGTGCGGTACGAGCGGGTCATTGAGTGTTGCCGGGAGGTGACGGCGCTGCAGCCGGCCAACGTGAAGGGCTGGTACCGCCTCGGCCTGGCCCTCCACGGCACGCGGGACTTTGACGGCGCAAAGGCCGCCCTGAAGGAGGCACACAGCATAGCAGAGGGACAAGGTGGGTGCCTTGCGGAGTCAATAGGGAGCTTTAAAAGGAGGGTGGATAGATTCATGGATGGGGATGAAAGGTGGATGTAGGTACGTAGTGTTAAGTAACAGGAACTACCTCGTGTAGGTCTCACAGCCTCTTGTAGCTTCCTTATTTTCTTATGTTCTTGAAGCATTTCATTAGTCGGGGTTAAGTATTATGTGCATTATAGGATCAGATGAGCTTTTAAATGAACCATCTGCAAAATATAGATTATTAGTAATTCCATGGATTTGAAACATTTAAAGTCTAGTCATTGAGGGAGTAAACTAACCTGACCTTTGATAACGTGAGTATGAAAATGTTGCTGGACAAGTAAATCACATTATGAATATTATACTGATATTCAAGCCCATCACAAGTCTTCTTTGATTAATCTATAAACTCCCAGAAACTAAGCGTAGTGACTGTTTCACACAGATATGGCGGTGAGGAAGCTGATGGTGACAGTGGACCAAGAGCTGAAGAAGGAGGAGAAGAAGTTTAGTGACATGTTCAAAAACAGCCTTTTGGCCAAGACAACGTGATGCTTCCTTTGCCTGGAATCCTGTCTCAGTGTGTTGCTCATTGCCTTAAGTACTGTTCCTTTATTCCCTTGTGTTGATGGTGGGGGTCAGGGACTCACATCGGCTGTGGGTGACCTACAACAGGCCAGCTGTGGAGTTCAAGCTTCCAGGGATGACCTTGACATATATTCAGTTGTTTGCAGATGGGGTCAGGGATGTACTTCAAGCATAATCGTTGATGCTGTGATTGTTACGGCTTAGTATTCAAATGCACTGCATGGGTCACAGGATAAGGAGTTGAAAGTGAACTTGAAAATATATAGGCCAGGTATACTCGCCGCACGTTAAGTTGGCGAAAATGGGGCCCCCTCACTCCCCCCTTCTGAACGCACGGGATTGGCTGAGGTGTTGGGGCTTTAGGGCGGAACTTGGAGTAAGGCATTCTCACCCAACACCTCAGCCAATCCCGTGCATTCGGAAGGGGGGAGTGAAGGGGACCTATTTTTGCCAACTTAACGTGTGGCGAGTATAGAGTTTGGCTTGTGATTGCAATTGCAACACAAACAAATGTTAACAAACAAATGTAAGTTTAAAATGTTTGTTATAAGGGAACAAATTGTACCTATGCTGAATGTTTTTGTGGTGAAGTTGCTTTCTGCATTAAGAGAGTGTGTGTGTGTGTGGGTGTGTGAATAATTTCAGTTACTTCTGCTGCTTGCCATGGTTGGCTGCCTGGGCTTACAGCGGGGCTGGGCCACAACACTAAATAAAAAAACTATTTTTTTGGTAATTATTCAACATGATATATACATATATATATAAATTTATTAGTACTTTTTTGCCCAGAATGGCCTTAAAGAATAATTTCTTAAAACCCATACATCAGTATATGATACAGAATTTACTGTACAGAACATTTACAGCATGTTTACTTCAATACAGAATTGTGTGAAAATGGTTATTAAATAAATGATAGTATACTCAATGGAATATTTTTGCCACCACTACTCCATCAAGACTACTGTAGTCTATTATATTTAAGTGTGTCAAAATGCAGTAAGGAGGCCACGCCCCCTCGTGCCTGATTGGCTGAACGCAGCGTGTCCCAAGAGTTGCAATAAATACATACCATCGGGTTATTTAATGATTGAAATATTATCTAAATGAACTACACTACTGTAGTTTGGTTTGTAGGTTTGTCATTCACAAGCTGGGACACGTTGCATTCAGCCAATCAGGTGCAGGGGGCGTGGCCTCCTTACTGCATTTTGACCAACTTAAAAATAAAATAGACTATAGTGCAACCAGATCTTTAATACAATATAGCATTGCAATATCAAGTAAACCAGAGTGTGTCCAGACAAATAAAGCTAAAGAACTATCATTATTATTGAACTAAGAAGAAGAAAAAAAAAAAAAAAAAAAAAAATATCAGCAGTGGACCTAATGAAGAGGAAGTCTGTGACGGCTAGGATGGCCTCCACAATGACCCTCACACCGGTGTCATGCACTGCAGCACAACCCTTCACTCAGAGCTCTCAGGCCCAGGACAAATAATCTGACAAATTTCATAAAACTGACATGTCCAAGTATGTTATATGAAGGCTCGGGTGTACAGGCCAGACAGCCACCACCAGGACGGCTTCATGGCTGCGCTGACAACTAGCAGTGTGTGTCATGATGAGACATGCTATGATATCAAAGTTTTACATGTACAGTACCAGTCTTGCAGTGAATATAATTCCCTATATCACACCTGAGGCAGGGGCATAATGGACATGTACCTGCCCTGTGACCTGTGCTGGGACCTGTATATGACCAGTACTGGGTCAATATACGGCATGCTTCACGTGATGTGGGGTCTGCTTCACTTATCTGACAACAGTCTACTGAAGCTGAGTTGCAATATATTGTGGCCTGATATAGTGTGTGTATTTAGCCAGTTGTGGCATTCAGGGCCATGACTTGTGTGGTCCTGTCTCCGTATCAATAGTCATCCAGTTTTTCCCTTAAATCTATGCACTTTGCTGCTACCTCTTCTTCCAGTCCATTCCAAGCATCTATACTTCCATGGGGAACTATACTTTGTGTTGTTCAAATAGTATCTTCCTTTTCTCAATTTTTCTGTGTGCTTCCAAATATCCAGCTTCATTTTTCTCTGCATAATAGCAGGCAAAGTCATTCATCAATGCATGTAAAGTGACTTAAAATAATCGTCCAGACCCAATTTTTCTTTGCATAAGTATGTTGAATGTTCAATCAAAATACCTAATCCACAAAAAAATTATTAATTTCCACGCCTTATTTCCGTAAAAACACGACTTTTGTAAATGTCGCGGGAAAAAAATCAGTCGTTCCAGTCGCGGCGCGAAACTTGCTGACGACGCCACGGGAGGCCGATGAACTGCACCACACAGCCAGCCTTCCCCCGGCGCACAAACCATCTCCATACATTTCTCGTGGCTGTGTCGGTTCGATAATGGCTATATTTTGACTGCATTAAATCAGGAATGGTGAAATGGTCTGGACAATTACTTTAAGTCTCTCTCCCACTTTTCATTCCCTTCCTTAAAATGTCCTCCTTTTCCTGACGTCATGCGGGAGTTGGACGTGCGATGGCTTTCCTCCATTCCTTGGTGTCCTGTACCATGTCTAGTCTTTCCTTGTCTTGTTGTACACAGCTTCCATAGGTTTTCTTTGGTCTTCCTCGAGGCTGTTGTCCCTCCACTTCCATTTCTGGTCATTTTTACACAAGTCTCTTCATCCCTTCTTTATACATGACCAAACCACCTCAGTCTCATCTGCCTCAGCTTCATGCACATATCCACCACTCCTTTTTTTCTGTTTAACGTCAGTTTTTCCCATAATGTCTTATGAGGTTAGACGGCCGATGATACGCTTTCAACTATCTCTATCCATTGCCTCAACTTCTTCAATGCCCAATGCTGCCAGATCCTCTTCAACACACTGCCTCCATGTCTTCCTTGGCCTGCCCAGTGGTGGGCAACCTGGCACTTCCACTCTAACAGCTCTCCCCAATGCTTCACCACCTTTCTCCTCTTCACGTGCTCAAACCACTGCAATCGCCTTACTCTCAGCACTGTACACCTCGCTACCTCCTCACTTGGGGTTCACTTTGTGAACTAATCTCTGCCTAAAAAGACCTTAACAAGCTGTGGTCATTTCCTTGTAGCACACATGTCAGTCTGTCTGTCAGTACCCATGCTTCTAGACACTAAGGTCAGGACAGGTCAAATACAAGCCTCGTATTCTTTACTTCAGAGGCCTAAAGCCATGGTGAATACTACCATGGCATATTGAGTGTCTTCATAAGTACACTCAAGTTTTCTAATACTGGTAAGACAGGTGGCTCATTGCGATAATTTATGCCCCTTTATTTACTGATAGTCATAATTATGTATCGCATCCTCTCGGTAGCAAAGCCAGTCTCCTTGACGTAAAGGGCTGGTCATAGGATGCAATGCAATGTATACTTGCCATTTTTCTAAATTAGATTAACAACAATCTATACAAGTAAGTAAACATACAGGTTCCATTAAGCCTACAGCTACAGTCACTTTACTGCTAAAATTAATGTATAATGCAGAATTAGACACTTTCCCTATCATAATATCAAGGAACTGCTCAGAGCATAACAGCATACAGTTTATAGTAGTCCCTGGATGAACTGGCTGATGCATACTTGACATATCTTTCTGAAGTCAATGGTTGTATCCTTTTCAACGATGACCTGTAAGTTGATTATTTCATGCTTAAGGAGCGGTAGTTCTTATTTTGACATACGTAATCAAAATGTTGTGGTCTGGGCAGACAAGACTTGCTTTCCCCGCTACGGTGTTGACGGTCGTCCTAACACCGGGGTGCAAACCATGTCACATTTACTCAACGGCCTGAGTCAATGAGCTCATTTGTGTTCCTCAACATTGATCTTTTCTTCCTGGCTCATAGAATTGTAGCATTTTTGTCTCCGTCTTTACTTCTATTTTTTTTTCTTTTTTCCGGGCCTCCAGCAGGGGAGGACCACGGGCTGGCTGGAGCCCGTCGGAGAGATGCTTTGAAAAAAGAGAAAAACTTCTTCTATGATCTCTCTCTCTCTCTCTCTCTCTCTCTCTCTCTCCCTCTCCGTATCTTCTTTTGGTTCTAATGGCTTAATACTTCAGATGGAAATCAGATGTCCTTTTCACAAATATCTTCAATCTATCAATCGATCAATCAATCAACCGCCACCTTATCTAATGAGGAAATTCTGATAGTAATAGTGGAGACAAAACTCAATGTTCCTGCACCACAAGAAGTACAATGCTGCACTCACAATACGCATTTCACCATATAATATACAGCAGCGTGTACACATTGTTTCTCCTGTGTGCAGGCCATTATCCTTGAGTCCTGTGTGCAGCACAATGCCCGACACACGGCCATTGTTCTGCCAAGGAAGTGTATTCACATCTGCATTAACAAAATACAACTTTGGTCGAGAAATATCACAATTCCAAGGAACTTTCTAATATTAAATTATGTAAAATCAATTAACAAACCAACATCAAGGTTAGATATATACACATGCATAAACATCTGACAGCGTTAACAATGTAACCACAAGTACATCAGTATTAAATAGATAAATATCTATGGCTTAGTCATCAACAAAATATTACTCATACACGCTGTCAACAGGCGCATTCCTGCTGACTTGAAAGCCCATTCAACCATGTGTTCTGCAGCACATGCACTTCTGATCATCAGGGACGGACACTGTGCCAACAATCAGATCTATGTATTGTTTTAAAAAATAATTATATTAGTTAAAATAGATCAAATACATCCTACTCTTCTATTTACCCTTCCACTCCGCTCCTTCATGCCTCACTGTACACACAACACTGATGGACACGAGACACCAGGACTGGCGGCCTCCACTTCCGTGCCCTCGGTGGCAAAGAAAGTTCGTCTTCACCCCTAAAATTTGGCAATAAGCTTCTGACAGCATCTTATAAAATACAAATCATCACAGTATTATTAAGAAAATTATTATTATTACCCATATTGCTTGTAGGCATGGAAGATTCTAGAATACTTTGTGCATGGATTAAGAAGGTACATAATACTTTAAGTATTAATATAAATGGAAAACTCAGGTAATTGTACTTAATGTCCATGATCGTTGGTCCCTCTAAGATCCGAGGTAATGCCATAATATCATAAAATAACATGACTTAATATCATACTCACAAGACAACAAATCATAGACACTACAGGGGAAATAGTGTAGCGGGAAGTTCTATTTCCCCATGTGATGTATGGAAGCTCTACCATTAAGATGCTACGGATGCCTCACGATGGTGCCTTACCATGGTGCCTTACCATGGTGCCTTACCATGGTGCCTTACGTGCCCAGTAAGCCACCGTCCAGGGATCCGTTGAGGCTGCCTACGTAGGAGGGCGGCGTCTGCTGCGGGGAGTCGTGTGTGGCCGGGAGGGTGACGGGGATGGGCTCGCCTCTGCCGGGGGGCGAGTGGGTGCTGCCGGGGAGGTTGGGACTGTCCGCATACTCCCGGTCTGCCTGGGACAGCCACACGGGGATCTCGTCGCGGTACATCCTCCGCTGCAGCACTATCTTGGTGCGCTGCCCCACACCCTCAAACTGTGCTGATTCCTGACAACAAAGATTGCTCTTCTCGTAACTGTTACCACCACCACCACCACCATGCAGCACACTACACTCCTCCCTGTCTCCTATGCTATGTAGTAATCTTAACAGTACAGGGAGGTCCCGAAGATACGAGCAGTTAGGTTCCACCTGGCATACTCGTAAAGCGAAATCTCGTATAACGAAACACATAACTAATGGTAAAATATAGGTTCGGTTCCAGGACCCCATCAATAAAAAAACCAAAAAAAAACCATGTTTTTCAAGCTAAAATAAAATTTGGTAATATTTAGTAGGGGTGCGAGAACCCCTTGAGGAATCCTATGATCCCTGGTGATATCCTATGGTGCTATCACAGGCGTGGGAGCTGACCTGACTTCTTCAGGAAGGCACATATTATACAGCTGATAACGGGGTGTTGTGTTGTGCGGGCAGCGGCCGATTTCAGCCGCCAGCGTTGATCTCCTTGGTAATTATTTAGTAGGAAAGCGAGGATCCTTTGAGGAATCCTATGATCACTGGTGATATCTTATGGTGCTATCACAGGCGTAGGAGCTGACTGTCTTCTTCAGGAAGGCACAGGTGAGGTGGATGACGGCGGTTTTTGAGAGAGGCGGTGGACGGGGCAGGCTGCCGCCTCCTCCGCCACGGTAGGTTTGGGCAGACTTAAACGTCTTATCACTCGTTATTATACAACTTAGTGATTATGGTGAGATGTTATATACACGTGTCATTATCTAAATCAATGTAGCACCGTGTGTCACCTTAAATAAGGGCTATTTAAAGATGTTATGATAAGGTGACTGCTGGCGGGGCAGTGAGTGACGGAGAAATTCTTGGCGGGGCAGTGAGTGACGGAGAAATTCTTGCCGCGGAGCCGCCCCATAACACAAATATTCACTATTTTAACCCACATACACACCTTCTACCACCAAAACACTAGCAACACAAGCTCCTTACTTATATATCTTACTATCTGATACATTAAAACTCCTTAAAACGCAAGCATTCCAAATAAAACGAGAATTAGTTTGAGATGACGGGGTCAGAAGGCGGAGAGAGGCAGTCTGGCATGCTGTTCTTGCCCGGAAATATGTCTCGCTGGCTTGTGATTGGTCGAGAAGTTTTAAAAACTGTTTGTCATTGGCTGGTGACGGATGACGCCTTAGCCAGTCACAACCTTCCTACTCGTTTACGACCTATCGAGGGAGCTTTGTAGCTTCCGTCGTTAGGGAAAGTAGTATCTAGGTAGTGCGAGCAGGTCGTTGCTGGCCATACTATCTCCGTTGCTGGCTTCTCGCCCAGGGTTGTGAATTTTTGTAGGCCACATTGTCGTCGTGAGAGCCACCAGAATTATCATATTTTCAGATTGATTATCGTACAACCTTAGGTAAAATCATATAGTCAGTAAATTACTTTATAATTTTAGTAAATAACTTGTAATTTACTTTAGTAAGTAACTTGTAATTTACTTTAGTAAATAACTTGGTAATTTTACTCACCCCAGTTTGAATGTCGTAACATTGGATTTTCGATCTCGTATATTGAAAATAGACCCTAATTTACACATCTCGTATCATCGGATTCTCGTATATCGAATGCTCGTATAACGGGACCTCCCTGTACACTGATAGGGTCTCTCACCTTCTCCATGCAAGTCTCTATGCCACTCATTCTCTATACTATCAGCCACACTAGCCAGCCCACGCCCTGCAATACCTCAACATTGTGAGCTCTGTTGCAGCCCATTTGTAAATACAAAAAAGCTCTTATACAAGGTTATAGGTGCTACCCAAAATTCCAGGAATTGAACCATTGCAGGAAAACAACTTACTCTAGATATAGATTCCACTGTTGCCTTTGAAGTGATCAAATCTCAGCAGTATTTTCATGGTTCCATGTTTCCCTGGAAGCCTTCCAGCGCAACGGTCATGAGCACCTCCTGCCAGGCTTTGTAGATCTCCTCAAATTGTGTAAAATGACACCAGAATTTCAGCTTCAGAGACACAAAAAGTCACAGGGAGCAAGGCAAGGTCAGACAGAGACGGTGGGGATAGCCATCGAGTTATTGTAAGTCAGGAACTGCCAGACAAGTGATACCACTGTCATTATGAAGCCAGTCATTCTCCCACTGTACTGTTCTGGACGTTTGAGGCAGATTCTCTCCCCAAGATGATTAAAAACTTAACAGTAAAACTTTCCATTAACAGTTTGACCACACGGGAGAAATGCCTCGTAAACACCCTCTTGGATATCACAGAAGACGACCAACACGGACATGACATTGTTGTGGACTTGACACACTTTTTCAGCCTCGGTGAATTGGGAGACTTCTACTGCAACGGCGCGGCATTGTCACCAGAGGCTTCCTGAAGCAGCCAGTGGGTTTCTGCAGCTGTCTTTTTGGTCTTGGCAAAACTTGATGCAAGGACTTTACTCCATAATATCCACCACAGCAAAATCCCCAAACCACCTCAACAAGACGCAACAAAACACAGCGTAACCCACCCGCACATCCACTCACGCACACGACCCCTGGTGCACTGACTCACACAGGGTGATGTTTGCTCCACCTAGCAGCTTAAGGACAAAATGCATATGATCTCCTCCCACTATTCAAATTCCTGGATTCTTTTGGGGGTAGCACCTTGTATCTTGCTATCAGTCTCATCATCAGTTTTTGAAGGCCGGGCTTCCTTTTCCCTTGCTGTGTCGCCACCTGGCAGGCCACTCAGCCACACACCTATGTACAACTTGATCAACCTGTTCACTTATTTTCTATGTCTTTCCCAAGGATCTCTGCCCATGGCTTCATTGGTCTGCCCACTACCACCCTACACGCCACTTCAAATGTTCAAAGTGCTCAATCCATTCACTCCACATTGCCAATTCAATGCCATCTGTCTGTTCCTTCTATTTCTTCCTATCAGTTGTACATCGTGATAAAGATCTTTACTATGTTTCCCATTGTTAAGACAGGTTTTAGCTTCTATGGCTGATACACATACAGCAGCTCTTGTGTGTGTGTGTACCGATCATGAATGTTCCACTATACTAAGACAGTCACTAGTCTTTAGCCCCTCCATCTTAGAACTTGTCCATGAAAATAAGGACACAGGTAGCAATGTATATCATCCTATGCTTGTCTAAAATTATGGTTTCTTTTACTATAGAGGTAATGTCATATATCTACTACAACTACAGCTAAGTATTAATTATCCGACCTTGGGGGGATCGAAGGTAGGTCGGATAATTGGAATAGTCGGATGTTCGGATATCACAGTAACCATAAATATAAGGACAAAATGGTATAGAACATAAAAGATGCAGCTCTTGAAGGCCGATCCAGTGGTATACGCGAAAGTAATCATCTATAATAATATAAGCGAAAGTGTGTCTGTCTGTCTGTCTGTCTGTCTGTCTGTGTGTGTGTGTGGTATAGGTTCCGCCCCCCGTGGCGCAAACACCTCATATGGCACATTTTTGGAATCAGGTTGACCAGGGGAAAGTCATAAGCCCACTTATGAGATGATCCGATCACTTTTTTTTCTTTTTTTTTAGCAGCCTATTAGCGAGAATTGTGAAAACAAAAGTGGGTTGCGAGAATTGAGGAAACCTTGATGTAGGGTGATGGGTAATGGGTGAGTGAATGGGTGGGGGGTGATGGGTAATGGGTGAGTGAATGGGTGGGGGGTGATGGGTAATGGGTGTGGGGTGTTGGGTGAGTGAATGGGTGGGGGGTGATGGGTAATGGGTGAGTGAATGGGTGGGGGGTGATGGGTAATGGGTGAGTGAATGGGTGGGGGGTGATGGGTAATGGGTGAGTGAATGGGTGGGGGGTGTGGGGTGATGGGTAATGGGTGAGTGAATGGTGGGGTGTGATGGGTAATGGGTGAGTAAATGGGTGGGGGGTGATGGGTAATGGGTGGGGGGTGATGGGTAATGGGTGAGTGAATGGGTGGGGGGTGATGGGTAATGGGTGAGTGAATGGGTGGGGGGTGATGGGTAATGGGTGAGTGAATGGGTGGGGGGTGATGGGGAATGGGTGGGGGGAATACATACATTTCTACATCCATGATTTCAGGAAAGTTAGAAGGGGCTATCTGGAGAGACCAAACACACAGGTGGTGGGCCGAAGGCCCCCCAATAGCCCTCCGCAGGAGCTAGCCAAAAAGTCCGCCCGGAGGGTGGCTTTGCGGCTAGTGCAGTGCATAAATAAAGTCACAAATGGAGAGAGAGAGAGAGAGAGAGAGAGAGAGAGAGAGAGAGAGAGAGAGAGAGAGAGAGAGAGAGAGAGAGAGAGAGAGAGAAAAAAAATGTTTGGAGGTCGGATGTTGGGAATTTGTGTCCACACAAATGGGATTCATTGATAGAGGTACTGGCTTCTTACCTCATTTTGAAGGCAGGCAGAAAATTGCTGCAGGGTGCGTGGATCAAATATGGCGCTGTGGATCACTGTCAGGTCCTCCTTCTTCAGGGACACTCGGAAGCGGATCGTGTTCTCATCTGAAACTGGAAAAAATCCATCAAGTCTCGATAGGGTAGAACAAGAAGTAACGGATTCAAACTGGAGAAGCGTAGATTTAAAAAAGAAATAGGGAAAAACTGGTTCACAAATAGGGTGGTGAATGATTGGCATGGACTCAGCCGTCAGGTAGTTAGTGCAGAATCATTAGGGGTCTTTAAAAGGAGGCTAGATAATTTCATGGATGGGGATGAAAGGTGGATGTAGGTAGTGTTAGGTAACAGGAACTACCTCGTGTAGGTCTCGCGGCCTCTTGTAGCTTCCTTATGTTCTTATGTTCTCATGTAAGTATAGGGTGAGGTTGTGTGTGTTTCAGCGTGCAGCAACACTTAACCCCTTGAGGCCCAGAACGTAATTTCCATTGTAATTTGAATACCATTAGAGATTTTTATAGAATACAAGCAATATTTTATAGCTATGACCTGTTTAGTATCCTTGTCGATTAACTAATTTGGTATATTCAGTTACTTTTCATAATTTTATGGCTCGACAACATAAAATTTTATATAGCAAAGCAAACATCTGGGCGTGAAGAGGTTAAGTGAAGTGTGGTGAAGGCGTGACATAGTTAAGAGTGACACGAGTGACAGGTAGTTAGTGCAGAGTCAATAGGGAGTTATAAAAGGAGGCTAGACAATTTCATGGATAGGGATGAAAGGTGGATGTAGGTAGTGTTAAGTAACAGGAACTACCACGTGTAGGTCTCACGGCTTGTTATAGATTCCTTATTTTCTTATGTTCTTATGACGGGGCAACACTCACCTCAAGAAGTCTCAAAAAACATATGTGTATAGAACATTTTCTACTTAGAATTACACGTTCTTTCACCTGTATCAATATTTCCAGAAACTCGTGTTACACCCTGTATAGCAAAGGAAAGATCTGGGCGTGAAGGGGTTGAGTGCTGTGTGGTCAAGGAGTGATAGTGGCGGGGCAACACTCACCCCCATCCACGGCCATCCACACTCACCCCCATCCACGGCCCTCCACACTCACCCCCATCCACGGCCATCCACTCACCTCCATCCACGGCCATCCACTCACGGCCATCCACACTCACCTCCATCCACTCTCACCCCATCCACGGCCATCCACACTCACCCCCATCCACTCTCACCCCATCCACACTCACCCCCATCCACGGCCATCCACACTCACCCCCATCCACGGCCACCCACACTCACCCCATCCATGGCCATCCACTCACCCCCATCCACGGCCATCCACACTCACCCCCATCCACGGCCATCCACACTCACCCCCATCCACGGCCATCCACACTCACCCCATCCACGGCCATCCACACTCACCCCATCCATGGCCATCCACTCACCCCCATCCACGGCCATCCACACTCACCCCATCCACGGCCATCCACACTCACCCAATCCACGGCCATCCACTCACCCCCATCCACGGCCATCCACTCTCACCCCATCCACACTCACCCCCATCCACGGCCATCCACACTCACCCCCATCCACGGCCATCCACACTCACCCCATCCATGGCCATCCACTCACCCCCATCCACACTCACCCCCATCCACGGCCATCCACACTCACCCCCATCCACGGCCATCCACTCACCCCCATCCACACTCACCCCCATCCACGGCCATCCACACTCACCCCCATCCACTCTCACCCCATCCACGGCCATCCACATTCACCCCCATCCACTCTCACCCCATCCACGGCCATCCACACTCACCCCCATCCACGGCCATCCACACTCACCCCCATCCACTCTCACCCCCATCCACACTCACCCCCATCCACGGCCATCCACACTCTCACCCCATCCACGGCCATCCACACTCACCCCCATCCACGGCCATCCACACTCACCCCCATCCACGGCCATCCACACTCACCCCCATCCACGGCCATCCACTCACCCCCATCCACGGCCATCCACACTCACCCCCATCCACGGCCATCCACTCACCCCCATCCACGGCCATCCACTCTCACCCCATCCACGGCCATCCACTCTCACCCCATCCACGGCCATCCACTCACCCCCATCCACGGCCATCCACACTCACCCCCATCCACGGCCATCCACACTCACCCCCATCCACGGCCATCCACTCACCCCCATCCACGGCCATCCACTCTCACCCCATCCACGGCCATCCACACTCACCCCCATCCACGGCCATCCACACTCACCCCCATCCACGGCCATCCACTCACCCCCATCCACGGCCATCCACTCTCACCCCATCCACGGCCATCCACACTCACCCCCATCCACGGCCATCCACACTCACCCCCATCCACGGCCATCCACTCACCCCCATCCACGGCCATCCACACTCACCCCCATCCACTCTCACCCCATCCACGGCCATCCACACTCACCCCCATCCACGGCCATCCACACTCACCCCCATCCACGGCCATCCACACTCACCCCCATCCACTCTCACCCCCATCCACACTCACCCCCATCCACTCTCACCCCCATCCACACTCACCCCCATCCACTCTCACCCCCATCCACACTCACCCCCATCCACTCTCACCCCCATCCACACTCACCCCCATCCACGGCCATCCACACTCACCCCCATCCACGGCCATCCACACTCACCCCCATCCACGGCCCTCCACACTCACCCCCATCCACGGCCATCCACACTCACCCCCATCCACGGCCATCCACACTCACCCCCATCCACGGCCATCCACACTCACCCCCATCCACACTCACCCCCATCCACGGCCATCCACACTCACCCCCATCCACGGCCATCCACACTCACCCCATCCACGGCCATCCACACTCACCCCTATCCACGGCCATCCACTCACCCCCATCCACGGCCATCCACTCACCCCATCCACGGCCATCCACACTCACCCCATCCACGGCCATCCACACTCACCCCCATCCACTCACCCCCATCCACGGCCATCCACACTCACCCCATCCACGGCCATCCACTCACCCCCATCCACGGCCATCCACTCACCCCCATCCACACTCACCCCCATCCACGGCCATCCACACTCACCCCCATCCACTCTCACCCCCATCCACACTCACCCCCATCCACGGCCATCCACACTCACCCCCATCCACGGCCATCCACTCACCCCCATCCACGGCCATCCACTCACCCCCATCCACGGCCATCCACACTCACCCCCATCCACTCTCACCCCATCCACGGCCATCCACACTCACCCCCATCCACGGTCATCCACACTCACCCCATCCACGGCCATCCACACTCACCCCCATCCACGGCCATCCACTCACCCCCATCCACGGCCATCCACTCACCCCATCCACGGCCATCCACACTCACCCCCATCCACTCTCACCCCCATCCACACTCACCCCCATCCACGGCCATCCACTCACCCCCATCCACGGCCATCCACACTCACCCCATCCACGGCCATCCACACTCACCCCCATCCACGGCCATCCACTCTCACCCCATCCACGGCCATCCACACTCACCCCCATCCACGGCCATCCACACTCACCCCCATCCACGGCCATCCACACTCACCCCCATCCACGGCCATCCACTCACCCCCATCCACTCTCACCCCATCCACGGCCATCCACACTCACCCCCATCCACGGCCATCCACTCACCCCCATCCACGGCCATCCACACTCACCCCCATCCACTCTCACCCCATCCACGGCCATCCACACTCACCCCCATCCACGGCCATCCACACTCACCCCCATCCACGGCCATCCACACTCACCCCCATCCACTCTCACCCCCATCCACACTCACCCCCATCCACTCTCACCCCCATCCACACTCACCCCCATCCACTCTCACCCCCATCCACACTCACCCCCATCCACTCTCACCCCCATCCACACTCACCCCCATCCACGGCCATCCACACTCACCCCATCCACGGCCATCCACACTCACCCCATCCACGGCCATCCACACTCACCCCATCCACGGCCATCCACACTCACCCCATCCACGGCCATCCACACTCACCCCCATCCACGGCGTCGCCCAGCACGGTGTGGTTGTACTCCATACGGAAGGTGAAGGCCTCCAGGATGAACGCCACCACCACTGACATCACCACCATCATCACCAGGTAGAACACCATGAAGTACAGCCGCGACCACTCACTCGTCACCGCCACGTACCCTGACAACACCAAAATGGCAAAGACGAAAACAATATAATCAGTTATCCTACGTATAGTCTATTTTTATTAACGAGGTGAAAATTCCATTCTATCTTAAGGTCTCATGCTTAAAATGATGCCTATGTTTACCTGATAATATGGTTAACTATGATGAAAAACAGCTGTAATTTAGAAGAAGTGTAGCATCTTCTTATCCTGGCATTAAATATCCGTCAGTAAGTAGCAAGGAGGCAGGATTTTTCACCTCGTTAAAAAAACTGGACTATACTGTAGTAACATGACTGGCCCTGAGTGGCTTGTCAAGATCCCAAAAGTCAGTCACAAAGGAAACATCTTGAGATAAACAATTCTACACCCTAAGTTACCACATGTGACAACCAAAGTATCTCAGACCCTTCCATCTAAAGACAGTCTAATCATCTATCAAAGCATCTAAGACCATCCATGACCCGACGACTGAGTTTATACACAAATAGATTCATCGTTAGTGGTAGTCGCCATTGCCCTGACAAAAATCCCACACACCCAGGCTACTCCAATACAGGCTGGGGATATACCTTAAGAGGGTTCACATGACCAAACAGTTACCAAAGATTTATCAATATTATCTATGAAGAATTCTAGAAAGTGATGTAACTATAAAAAGTAGAAATCAGAAATGTTCACTTTTGTATGCAGATCTCACCAGTGTTTCCAAGGTTATACACACACACACACACACACACACACACACTCACACACACACACACACACACACACACACACACACCCTTGTCGTCCTTTGTTTATAGCCGGTTCGAATCCTCACTGCTCCCGTCTCTCTCTCTCTCTCTCTCTCTCTCTCTCTCTCTCTCTCTATTTTTTTTCTTAACTTCGAAAATATCAAGTTTTTAATGCTCTCTCTCTCTCTCTCTCTCTCAATTTCTCACTCAATTTCTTTTCTTAGCTTCGAAAATATCAAGTTTTTAATGCTCTCTCTCTCTCTCTCTCTCTCAATTTCTCACTCAATTTCTTTTCTTAGCTTCGAAAATATCAAGTTTTTAATGGACTCTCTCTTTCTCTCAATTTTTTTCTTAGCTTCGAAAATATCAAGTTTTTAATGCTTTCTCTCTCTCTCCCTCTCTCTCTCTGAATACCTTCCATGATGATGAACCAGTTGTTGACCACCGTCAGCTCAAAGAGGGTCACGCCCGCCATGAAGATGTTGTCAAAGTTGTTGAGGAAGTAAAAGTCCGGGTAGAGGGTGGAGTTGTCCTCCTTGTAGAACTGCTCCACCGTGGTGTTGCTGCAGGGGAGGAAAGGCTCACTCAGGTTCAGCTCTCATCAATAACACTATAGTCGCCACTGCACTAATGTTGCCAGGCGAATTCTACAGGCGAATATTATGAATTTTAGCATCACTACAGACTTGTATGTGCCACTGAAGACAGGTACATGATATAAACTACTATGCATGCCTCTTTAGTGGCACATACAAATCTGTAGTGATGCTAAAATTTGTAATATATGGCGCCTGGCGACTATAGTGTTATTGACGGTAGGTAATTGATTCACCGGATAGGAATAGCAATACAGGAGAACCTCATTTAACCGGCATTCAAAACAACGGCAGCCTCAAAACAACGGCACTAATCGACCCAGGCATTTTTTTTTTTTTTTTTTTTCACCCCTCTTTTTTATTTTATTCTCTTACTGTCTTCTTTATAGGGACTGGTAACTAAGCAGGCTTTCTGTTACCCATTTTTGTTGTGCCCTTGGCCAGTTCCTTGTGATGGAAAAAAAAAAATGCAAAAAAAATTATTGGGATTTTGGGCGATTCCATAAGAGTAACTCTCAAAACAACGGCAAAATGAGTTATCCGGCACGCGCTCCCCCCCGAGGGTGCCGGATAAACGAGGTTCTCCTGTAGTAATCCCGGATAGGAGCAAAAGTAAACAGTAGGGAAGAATACTTTCAACATACAGTGCAGTTTTATCTATGTCAGGAATGTGTACTATAACGTTTATGATCATATTAGAAGAAGCATGTGAATGGAGAGCCATAAGTGACTATGGACATGAGTAAAATGATCATTCACTGCCCAATATCGATACAAACATGGAACATTTGAAACAGATATAGACAATTATTAGAAAAAATATACACTGGACTCCAGAAATTGCGGAGGATATTTACTGATCCAGCCTGTATATAGCGCAAAACTGCAAATAATGATAATGCCCCATCAAAGCCCCCAAATACAAGCTCAAAACCCCCCCAAAAGATTAAGATTCCCATGTCTGTGCCGGTTAACCCAGGAGAGGCTGTGTGTAAACAAGCAGCCAGAAGCCACACGGTCACCACGGAGGTAGATTTTTTGTTTACCAGCAGAATGGATTTGGTGGTCAGAACTATGATATTTTGGTGTTTATATGTGTTTCGGACAATAGACACCATGAACAATGACGGAATTACAGAAGGATAAAGAATACAAAGGCATGAAAAGAGGCAGAAAAGATGCAGATAAATAGTCAAATCAGAGGCACTAACCACCAATTAACACAAAGACCTTGGAATAAACTGTTGAAAATGCAAACAGGTAGTAATGGAGGCAATTTCGCGGCAACAGCTGAAATAATCCTGGCAAATCTAGAAGAGTGAGTGTTTTATAGAGTGGTATAAAGCAAGTTGACATACGACCATTGATGATGAAGAAGATATAAATTAAAGTTTGCAAAAAAAGCTCTCTCTATAATTAAAAATGTTCATGAAAAAAAGTAATAGTCCTACCGTCTTCAAAATAGGCCATGAATACTGCATAACAATCTAGTTTATCGTGTGAGACTCTCAGGGAAATCACAGCCATATTTCAGATTTCAATGAACGCCCACCTTAAAGTAGTCGTCCAGACCATTTCATCATTCCTGATTTAATGCAGTCAAAATATAGCCATGAACGAGTATATCAACAATATGTTGTCATTTTTTGCATCCAGTCACCCGTTTTTAAATGATCCGCATTCAAAATCTGTAAATTCCCCGGGCTCTCAAAACAAAACTGACGACCAGCAGACGACGCACCACGGCTCGGCGACGTCACATTCGGAAGCTTTCCAGCCCTGCCCTGACACAGCGCGGTGTGAAACACACTGTCTTGTCGCGCTCCTCTCACCCGCCACTGCCAGGCGCTGCACACACATATCAGGGCCAAATAGGTCAGAAATGGGTGCTAAGCTCTCTGCAAAGGCACAGCTTTCTTGCTGTATCCATCAAGGATGCAAGTATATGCCATATCGCAAAAAAAAAATATCAGAAACACCCAAAATTCTTCAATTACTATATTTATTTCTGATTCTCTGTGTATTTGTATCAGGCAGGGCTGGGAAGCTTCCGAATGTGACGTCACCAGCAAGTTTCGCGCCACGGCTGGAATGAAGCTGTTGTTTTTCCCGCGCTTTTTACAAGTCATGTTTTTAGGGAAACAAGGCGTGAAAATGAGTTATTTTTTGTGGATTAGGTATTTTGAATGAACATTCAACATAATTATGCAAAGAAAAAATGGGTCTGGACGATAACTTGAACAAAAAGCTAGTAATGGAGTGATTGTCTAGGAGAGAGTGGATAGAGAGAGTCCTTACGTGATAGTATAGAATAGATACAGATAGATAGATATAGGATAGATACGATAGTCCTTAAGAGAGAGAGTGGCATCGTCCTTACACACAGCAGTTCTTCATGTCATACTGGGAGTACACCTCCATGCCAACCACTGCAAAGAAGTAGTAGGTGATGATGATGATGATGATGGCCGAGACAATGCGGGGGAGGAGGATGACCAGCGTTTGGAAGACAGCGTGGTACCTCTTCCTCACCCTGAACAGCCGCAGCAGCCTACAGGGAGAGTCAACGTAAGAACATAAGAACATAAGAACATAAGAAAATAAGGAAGCTACAAGAGGCTGGGAGACCTACATGTGGTAGTTCCTGTGTAGTAGTAGTTGTTGTATTAGCCGTAGTAGTATAAGTAGTAGTAGTAGTAGTAGTAGTAGTAGTAGTAGTAGTAGTAGTAGTAGTTGTGGTTGTGATGATGATTTGTCACTACCACTACTACTACTACCATTCACTCATCTTTACTTTGTTCAAGCTGGAAAAGCGTAGATTTAAAAATGAAATAGGGAAAAACTGGTTCACAAATAGGGTGGTGAATGATTGGCATGGACTCAGTCGTCAGGTAGTTAGTGCGGAGTCATTGGGGAGTTTTAAAAAGAGGCTAGATAATTTCATGAATGGGGATGAAAGGTGGATGTAGGTAGTGTTAAGTAACAGGAACTACCACGTATAGGTCTCACAGCCTCTTGTAGCTTTCTTATTTTCATATGTTCTTATCAGGTACCACAAGGGAAATACATACAGTGCTCTACCTGCAAATTTATTAGATCTCTAGCCCGTCAGGATGGCAAGGTTGGTAGAGACGTGACCTCGCAATGTGCAGCGTCCCTGTGCATTCGGTCAGCGGTTCGAGTCCGCCTAGTTCGTGCTGACGTGGCGGCGCTTTGTATAGTCAATAACCTTGTAGTTGGTACTTGCAAAGTGTCTAGATAGGATGAAAATCTTATCTTATCTTATTAGATCTCTACAGTTCATTCCATAAGATAATAAGAACATAAGGAAGCTACAAGAGGCAGTGAGACCTACACGTGGTAGTTCCTGTTACTTAACACTACCTACATCCACCTTTCATCCCCATCCATGAAATTATCTAGCCTCCTTTTAAAACTCCCTAATGACTCCACACTAACTACCTAATGACTGAGTCCACGCCAATCATTTTCTCCTCTTCATTACAATATTGCTAATCAACCAAAAGATTGCTATGCTCTTATGCTCCGTCTACACCCATACTATGCATGTACACTCTGTTCACAAAGTTTCTAAATGTTTGAAATGATGCACCACTGCTATGCCATCATGATGTGCAGTACCTAGGTGGTGTTGCCAGATGGCAGCTTCCACAGCTTGCCTCCAGTAGTTCACTGTGACATCCTATTGTTATCCTGTTAGTCTGTTCACTGTGACATCCTATTGTTATCCTGTTAGCCTGTTCACTGTGACATGCTATTGTAATCCTGTTAGGCTGTTCACTGTGACATCCTATTGTAATCCTGTTAGGCTGTTCACTGTGACATCCTATTGTAATCCTGTTAGGCTGTTCACTGTGACATCCTATTGTAATCCTGTTAGCCTGTTCACTGTGACATCCTATTGTTATCCTGTTAGGCTGTTCACTGTGACATCCTATTGTAGTCCTGTTAGCCTGTTCACTGTGACATCCTATTGTAATCCTGTTAGGCTGTTCACTGTGACATCCTATTGTTATCCTGTTAGCCTGTTCACTGTGACATCCTATTGTAGTCCTGTTAGCCTGTTCACTGTGACATCCTATTGTAATGCTGTTAGCCTGTTCACTGTGACATCCTATTGTTATCCTGTTAGGCTGTTCACTGTGACATCCTATTGTAATCCTGTTAGCCTGTTCACTGTGACATCCTATTGTAATCCTGTTAGCCTGTTCACTGTGACATCCTATTGCTATCCTGTTAGGCTGTTCACTGTGACATCCTATTGTAATCTTGTTAGGCTGTTCACTGTGACATCCTATTGCTATCCTGTTAGGCTGTTCACTGTGACATCCTATTGTAGTCCTGTTAGCCTGTTCACTGTGACATCCTATTGTAATCCTGTTAGGCTGTTCACTGTGACATCCTATTGTAATCCTGTTAGGCTGTTCACTGTGACATCCTATTGTAATCCTGTTAGGCTGTTCACTGTGACATCCTATTGTAATCCTGTTAGGCTGTTCACTGTGACATGCTATTGTAATCCTGTTAGCCTGTTCACTGTGACATCCTATTGTAATCCTGTTAGGCTGTTCACTGTGACATCCTATTGCTATCCTGTTAGGCTGGTCACTGTGACATCCTATTGTAGTCCTGTTAGCCTGTTCACTGTGACATCCTATTGTAATCCTGTTAGGCTGTTCACTGTGACATCCTATTGTAATCCTGTTAGGCTGTTCACTGTGACATCCTATTGTAATCCTGTTACTCATCATGATACGTCACTTTCTTTACAACAGGGCTGGGGAACCATTTTACTACCAAGGGCCATTTGGTTATTCATGACATCATTCGCGGGCCATACAAAACTATCAACTTAAAAATCAGCCTGCTTTTTTTGGCCGACGAGAACCGTACGTGAATTATACGTGTCTGTCCCGTCATCTATGTGTCCCAGCCGTCCCGTAATGGACGTGCTTGTCTCTTAAAATTTACATTATAAGTATTATGCCTGCACTTTATAACAATTTATGTTGGTATGAAAAAAAGCTCATAGATTTATTGGATTTTGAGTCTTGTCTGTGCTTGCCTTGGCAGGGCCGGACCAAATGCTTTTGCGTGCCTTATACGGCCGGCGGGCCGGGCGTTCCCCACCCCTGGTTTACAAGGTAGCTGTGCATGTTTTACGATTTCCAAGTTGGCTGAGTTTCACAAGCAGAAAATAAACATTAAACTTTTGTGTCAAACTTGAGCAAAATATTTACAAAGACTTATGAAATATTTCAACAAGTTTATGGTGATGTCAAAATGAAAGCTCAATTTTCAGTGTGTTGGAAAAATGTGCTTAGGCCCAAAGAGGTGCAATACATTGTCAGCTGTGAGAGCCCAATTGACTTTTTCTTTGATATCAAGGTTCTTGTCTTGAAGTCTTTTTTTCCAGAGACAAACAGTGCATCAATAGTGTTCCAACCCAAAGTGCTGCAACATCTGCATGAACACACCAGGTGAAAAGACCACAGCTGCAGAATAACAAATGAACAAACCTGCACACACACCACTGCTGACTTGTGACTGCTGTACTAAAATAAAGACAATAATGCTGCTGCAGCCTCCCTACTGTACATCTATAACAAAAAAAAATCATATTTGATATCATAAAACCCCTTTGACCCTAACCTGCACCATAGCTCTTGTTCCCCTTAAAGCAGCACTGCCTGACCCCCTGACCTGAGTACACAAAGGAAGTCTCTGGTCCTCACCGTAAAGGCCTCAAGATCACGATGTAGAAGAAAGAGTCGGCAAATTCCTCGGCCACAATGCCACCCAGGGCGAGGGCAGTGATGGCAAAGTCCCACACGTTCCAGCCTGAGCGGAAGTAGTGCCACGGACCCATGCCAATGATCTTGAGCAAGGCCTCCACTGAGTATACTGTGGTGGTAGAGAAGTGGTAATGGTGGTAGCGTTTATTATTGCTTCTATGGTAGTAGTGATGTTGAATAGTGGTAGTAGTGGTGTTAGTGGTAAATCTTGTTGTCATTGTAGTTGTTGTAGTGATGTTGTGTAGTGGTAGTAGTGGTAAATCTTGTTGTCATTGTAGTTGTTGTGATGTTGAATAGTGGTAGTAGTGGTAGTAGTGGTAAATCTTGTTGTTATTGTAGTTGTTGTAGTGATGTTGTGTAGTGGTAGTAGTGGTAAATCTTGTTGTTATTGTAGTTGTTGTGATGTTGAATAGTGGTAGTAGTGGTAGTAGTTGTAAATCTTGTTGTTATTGTAGTTGTTGTAGTGATGTTGAATAGTGGTAGTAGTGGTGTTAGTGGTAAATCTTGTTGTTATTGTAGTTGTTGTAGTGATGTTGTATAGTGGTAGTAGTGGTAGTAGTGGTAAATCTTCTTGTTATTGTAGTTGTTGTAGTGATGTTGTATAGTGGTAGTAGTGGTAGTAGTGGTAAATCTTGTTGTTATTGTAGTTGTTGTAGTGATGTTGTATAGTGGTAGTAGTGGTAGTAGTGGTAAATCTTGTTGTTATTGTAGTTGTTGTAGTGATGTTGTATAGTGGTAGTAGTGGTGTTAGTGGTAAATCTTGTTGTTATTGTAGTTGTTGTAGAGATGTTGTATAGTGGTAGTAGTGGTAGTAGTGGTAAATCTTGTTGTTATTGTAGTTGTTGTAGAGATGTTGTATAGTGGTAGTAGTGGTAGTAGTGATAGTAGTGGTAAATCTTGTTGTTATTGTAGTTGTTGTAGTGATGTTGTATAGTGGTAGTAGTGATAGTAGTGGTAAATCTTGTTGTATTTGTGTTATTGTAGTTGTTGTAGTGATGTTGTATAGTGGTAGTAGTGGTGTTAGTGGTAAATCTTGTTGTTATTGTAGTTGTTGTAGAGATGTTGTATAGTGGTAGTAGTGATAGTAGTGGTAAATCTTGTTGTTATTGTAGTTGTTGTAGAGATGTTGTATAGTGGTAGTAGTGGTAAATCTTGTTGTTATTGTAGTTGTTGTAGAGATGTTGTATAGTGGTAGTAGTGGTGTTAGTGGTAAATCTTGTTGTTATTGTAGTTGTTGTAGAGATGTTGTATAGTGGTAGTAGTGGTAGTAGTGGTAAATCTTGTTGTTATTGTAGTTGTTGTAGAGATGTTGTATAGTGGTAGTAGTGGTAGTAGTGGTAAATCTTGTTGTTATTGTAGTTGTTGTAGTGATGTTGTATAGTGGTAGTAGTGATAGTAGTGGTAAATCTTGTTGTATTTGTTGTTATTGTAGTTGTTGTAGTGATGTTGTATAGTGGTAGTAGTGGTGTTAGTGGTAAATCTTGTTGTTATTGTAGTTGTTGTAGAGATGTTGTATAGTGGTAGTAGTGGTAGTAGTGGTAAATCTTGTTGTTATTGTAGTTGTTGTAGTGATGTTGTTTAGTGGTAGTAGTGGTAGTAGTGGTAAATCTTGTTGTTATTGTAGTTGTTGTAGTGATGTTGTATAGTGGTAGTAGTGGTGTTAGTGGTAAATCTTGTTGTTATTGTAGTTGTTGTAGTGATGTTGTATAGTGGTAGTAGTGGTAGTAGTGGTAAATCTTGTTGTTATTGTAGTTGTTGTAGTGATGTTGTATAGTGGTAGTAGTGGTGTTAGTGGTAAATCTTGTTGTTATTGTAGTTGTTGTAGAGATGTTGTATAGTGGTAGTAGTGGTAGTAGTGGTAAATCTTGTTGTTATTGTAGTTGTTGTAGAGATGTTGTATAGTGGTAGTAGTGGTAGTAGTGATAGTAGTGGTAAATCTTGTTGTTATTGTAGTTGTTGTAGTGATGTTGTATAGTGGTAGTAGTGATAGTAGTGGTAAATCTTGTTGTATTTGTTGTTATTGTAGTTGTTGTAGTGATGTTGTATAGTGGTAGTAGTGGTGTTAGTGGTAAATCTTGTTGTTATTGTAGTTGTTGTAGAGATGTTGTATAGTGGTAGTAGTGATAGTAGTGGTAAATCTTGTTGTTATTGTAGTTGTTGTAGAGATGTTGTATAGTGGTAGTAGTGGTAAATCTTGTTGTTATTGTAGTTGTTGTAGAGATGTTGTATAGTGGTAGTAGTGGTGTTAGTGGTAAATCTTGTTGTTATTGTAGTTGTTGTAGAGATGTTGTATAGTGGTAGTAGTGGTAGTAGTGGTAAATCTTGTTGTTATTGTAGTTGTTGTAGAGATGTTGTATAGTGGTAGTAGTGGTAGTAGTGGTAAATCTTGTTGTTATTGTAGTTGTTGTAGTGATGTTGTATAGTGGTAGTAGTGATAGTAGTGGTAAATCTTGTTGTATTTGTTGTTATTGTAGTTGTTGTAGTGATGTTGTATAGTGGTAGTAGTGGTGTTAGTGGTAAATCTTGTTGTTATTGTAGTTGTTGTAGAGATGTTGTATAGTGGTAGTAGTGGTAGTAGTGGTAAATCTTGTTGTTATTGTAGTTGTTGTAGTGATGTTGTTTAGTGGTAGTAGTGGTAGTAGTGGTAAATCTTGTTGTTATTGTAGTTGTTGTAGTGATGTTGTATAGTGGTAGTAGTGGTGTTAGTGGTAAATCTTGTTGTTATTGTAGTTGTTGTAGTGATGTTGTATAGTGGTAGTAGTGGTAGTAGTGGTAAATCTTGTTGTTATTGTAGTTGTTGTAGTGATGTTGTATAGTGGTAGTAGTGGTGTTAGTGGTAAATCTTGTTGTTATTGTAGTTGTTGTAGTGATGTTGTATAGTGGTAGTAGTGGTAGTAGTGGTAAATCTTGTTGTTATTGTAGTTGTTGTAGTGATGTTGTATAGTGGTAGTAGTGGTGTTAGTGGTAAATCTTGTTGTTATTGTAGTTGTTGTAGAGATGTTGTATAGTGGTAGTAGTGGTAGTAGTGGTAAATCTTGTTGTTATTGTAGTTGTTGTAGAGATGTTGTATAGTGGTAGTAGTGGTAGTAGTGGTAAATCTTGTTGTTATTGTAGTTGTTGTAGTGATGTTGTATAGTGGTAGTAGTGGTAGTAGTGGTAAATCTTGTTGTATTTGTTGTTATTGTAGTTGTTGTAGTGATGTTGTATAGTGGTAGTAGTGGTGTTAGTGGTAAATCTTGTTGTATTTGTTGTTATTGTAGTTGTTGTAGTGATGTTGTATAGTGGTAGTAGTGGTGTTAGTGGTAAATCTTGTTGTTATTGTAGTTGTTGTAGAGATGTTGTATAGTGGTAGTAGTGGTGTTAGTGGTAAATCTTGTTGTATTTGTTGTTATTGTAGTTGTTGTAGTGATGTTGTATAGTGGTAGTAGTGGTGTTAGTGGTAAATCTTGTTGTATTTGTTGTTATTGTAGTTGTTGTAGAGATGTTGTATAGTGGTAGTAGTGGTGTTAGTGGTAAATCTTGTTGTATTTGTTGTTATTGTAGTTGTTGTAGTGATGTTGTATAGTGGTAGTAGTGATAGTAGTGGTAAATCTTGTTGCTATTGTAGTTGTTGTAGTGATGTTGTATAGTGGTAGTAGTGGTGTTAGTGGGAAATCTTGTTGTTATTGTAGTTGTTGTAGTGATGTTGTATAGTGGTAGTAGTGGTAGTAGTGGTAAATCTTGTTGTTATTGTAGTTGTTGTAGTGATGTTGTATAGTGGTAGTAGTGATAGTAGTGGTAAATCTTGTTGCTATTGTAGTTGTTGTAGTGATGTTGTATAGTGGTAGTAGTGGTGTTAGTGGGAAATCTTGTTGTTATTGTAGTTGTTGTAGTGATGTTGTATAGTGGTAGTAGTGGTGTTAGTGGTAAATCTTGTTGTATTTGTTGTTATTGTAGTTGTTGTAGAGATGTTGAATAGTGGTAGTAGTGGTGTTAGTGGTAAATCTTGTTGTATTTGTTGTTATTGTAGTTGTTGTAGTGATGTTGAATAGTGGTAGTAGTGGTGTTAGTGGGAAATCTTGTTGTATTTGTTGTTATTGTAGTTGTTGTAGAGATGTTGAATAGTGGTAGTAGTTGCAAGTAGTATTGGTAGTATTACATCTTGTTATTGGTGGTGGTAGTGTTGGTAAGTGCTGTAGTCTTGCCCTCCGCCCATACTTCCACTACCTATGAGATAAGACAGTTCTTCACGACATGATTTGTAGCTTACAAAATAATCTTAATAAAAGCAATCTGTTTCTTAATGTACACAATTTCAGTCCTAATTTCTATTATTTGTATGTTGCATCAATGCTATACTGTACTATACTATACGAGAGAGAGAGAGAGAGAGGAGAGAGAGAGAGAGAGAGAGAGAGAAGAGAGAGGAGAGAGAGAGAGAGAGAGAGGAGGGAGAGAGAGAGAGAGAGAGAGAGAGAGAGAGAGAGAGAGAGAGAGAGAGAGAGAGAGAGAGAGAGAGAGAGAGAGGAGAGAGAGAGAGAGAGAAGAGAGAGAGAGAGAGAGAGAGGAGAGAGAGGAGGAGAGAGAGGAGAGAGAGAGAAGAGAGAGAGAGAGAGAGAGAGAGAGAGAGAGAGAGAGAGAGAGAGAGAGAGAGAGAGAGAGAGAGAGAGAGAGAGAGAGAACGAGAGCGAGAGAATAAAACAAAACTGCAACCCTTACGTGCCACTACGGTGATTTGGTCCCAGGTAACGTGGAGGTCGTGTGTGATGGGGATGTTGGCCGTGGACAGGATGATGGTGTGGGTGATCAGCACCAGCGCGTTCACGATGATGATGAAGTCTGAAAAGGATATTTTATTTTCATTATATATCTACCTACCATTATTTTGTCATGTACAGTACTACCATTATTTTGTCATGTACAGTACCTACCATTATTTTGTCATGTACAGTACTACCATTATTTTGTCATGTACAGTACTACCATTATTTTGTCATGTACAGTACCTACCATTATTTTGTCATGTACAGTACTACCATTATTTTGTCATGTACAGTACTACCATTATTTTGTCATGTACAGTACTACCATTATTTTGTCATGTACAGTACCTACCATTATTTTGTCATGTACAGTACCTACCATTATTTTGTCATGTACAGTACTACCATTATTTTGTCATGTACAGTACTACCATTATTTTGTCATGTACAGTACTACCATTATTTTGTCATGTACAGTACTACCATTATTTTGTCATGTACAGTACTACCATTATTTTGTCATGTACAGTACTACCATTATTTTGTCATGTACAGTACCTACCATTATTTTGTCATGTACAGTACTACCATTATTTTGTCATGTACAGTACTACCATTATTTTGTCATGTACAGTACTACCATTATTTTGTCATGTACAGTACTACCATTATTTTGTCATGTACAGTACTACCATTATTTTGTCATGTACAGTACCTACCATTATTTGTCATGTACAGTACTACCTACCATTATTTTGTCATGTACAGTACTACCATTATTTTGTCATGTACAGTACTACCATTATTTGTCATGTACAGTACTACCATTATTTTGTCATGTACAGTTACCTACCATTATTTTGTCATGTACAGTACTACCATTATTTTGTCATGTACAGTACTACCATTATTTTGTCATGTACAGTACTACCATTATTTGTCATGTACAGTACTACCATTATTTTGTCATGTACAGTACCTACCATTATTTTGTCATGTACAGTACTACCATTATTTTGTCATGTACAGTACCTACCATTATTTTGTCATGTACAGTACCTACCATTATTTTGTCATGTACAGTACTACCATTATTTTGTCATGTACAGTACCTACCATTATTTTGTCATGTACAGTACCTACCATTATTTTGTCATGTACAGTACCTACCATTATTTTGTCATGTACAGTACCTACCATTATTTTGTCATGTACAGTACCTACCATTATTTTGTCATGTACAGTACTACCATTATTTTGTCATGTAAAGTACTACCATTATTTTGTCATGTACAGTACCTGCCATTATTTTGTCATGTACAGTACCTACCATTATTTTGTCATGTACAGTACCTACCATTATTTTGTCATGTACAGTACTACATTATTTGTCATGTACAGTACCTACCATTATTTTGTCATGTACAGTACTACCATTATTTTGTCATGTACAGTACCTACCATTATTTTGTCATGTACAGTACCTACCATTATTTTGTCATGTACAGTACCTACCATTATTTTGTCATGTACAGTACCTACCATTATTTTGCCATGTACAGTACCTACCATTATTTTGTCATGTACAGTACTACCTACCATTATTTTGTCATGTACAGTACTACCATTATTTTGTCATGTACAGTACTACCATTATTTTGTCATGTACAGTACTACCATTATTTTGTCATGTACAGTACCTACCATTATTTTGTCATGTACAGTACTACCATTATTTTGTCATGTACAGTACTACCATTATTTTGTCATGTACAGTACCTACCATTATTTTGTCATGTACAGTACTACCATTATTTTGTCATGTACAGTACTACCATTATTTTGTCATGTACAGTACTACCATTATTTTGTCATGTACAGTACCTACCATTATTTTGTCATGTACAGTACCTACCATTATTTTGTCATGTACAGTACCTACCATTATTTTGTCATGTACAGTACCTACCATTATTTTGTCATGTACAGTACCTACCATTATTTTGCCATGTACAGTACCTACCATTATTTGTCATGTACAGTACTACCATTATTTTGTCATGTACCAGTACTACCATTATTTTGTCATGTACAGTACTACCATTATTTTGTCATGTACAGTACTACCATTATTTGTCATGTATAGTACTACCATTATTTTGTCATGTACAGTACTACCATTATTTTGTCATGTACAGTACTACCCATTATTTTGTCATGTACAGTACTACCATTATTTTGTCATGTACAGTACCTACCATTATTTTGTCATGTACAGTACCTACCATTATTTTGTCATGTACAGTACCTACCATTATTTTGTCATGTACAGTACTACCATTATTTTGTCATGTACAGTACCTACCATTATTTTGTCATGTACAGTACTACCATTATTTTGTCATGTACAGTACTACCATTATTTTGTCATGTACAGTACCTACCATTATTTTGTCATGTACAGTACTACCATTATTTTGTCATGTACAGTACCTACCATTATTTTGTCATGTACAGTACCTACCATTATTTTGTCATGTACAGTACTACCATTATTTTGTCATGTACAGTACCTACCATTTTTTGTCATGTACAGTACCTACCATTATTTTGTCATGTACAGTACCTACCATTATTTTGTCATGTACAGTACCTACCATTATTTTGTCATGTACAGTACCTACCATTATTTTGTCATGTACAGTACTACCATTATTTTGTCATGTACAGTACCTACCATTATTTTGTCATGTACAGTACCTACCATTATTTTGTCATGTACAGTACTTACCATTATTTTGTCATGTAGGCTACAGTACCTACCATTATTTTGTCATGTACAGTACCTACCATTATTTTGTCATGTACAGTACTACCATTATTTTGTCATGTACAGTACCTACCATTATTTTGTCATGTACAGTACTACCATTATTTTGTCATGTACAGTACCTACCATTATTTTGTCATGTACAGTACTACCATTATTTTGTCATGTACAGTACTACCATTATTTTGTCATGTACAGTACCTACCATTATTTTGTCATGTACAGTACTACCTACCATTATTTTGTCATGTACAGTACCTACCATTATTTTGTCATGTACAGTACCTACCATTATTTTGTCATGTACAGTACCTACCATTATTTTGTCATGTACATACCTACCATTATTTTGTCATGTACAGTACTACCTACCATTATTTTGTCATGTACAGTACCTGCCATTATTTTGTCATGTACAGTACCTACCATTATTTTGTCATGTACAGCACCTACCATTATTTTGTCATGTACAGTACTACCATTATTTGTCATGTACAGTACCTACCATTATTTTGTCATGTACAGTACCTACCATTATTTTGTCATGTACAGTACTACCATTATTTTGTCATGTACAGTACCTACCATTATTTTGTCATGTACAGTACTACCTACCATTATTTTGTCATGTACAGTACCTACCATTATTTTGTCATGTACAGTACTACCTACCATTATTTTGTCATGTACAGTACCTACCATTATTTTGTCATGTACAGTACCTACCATTATTTTGCCATGTACATACCTGCCATTATTTTGTCATGTACAGTACCTACCATTATTTTGTCATGTACAGTACTACCATTATTTTGTCATGTACAGTACCTACCATTATTTGTCATGTACAGTACCTACCATTATTTTGTCATTACAGTACCTACCATTATTTTGTCATGTAGGCTACAGTACCAAACCATTATTTTGTCATGTACAGTACCTACCATTATTTTGTCATGTACAGTACTACCATTATTTTGTCATGTACAGTACCTACCATTATTTTGTCATGTACATTTACCTGGCCATTATTTTGTCATGTACAGTACCTGCCATTATTTTGTCATGTACAGTACCTACCATTATTTTGTCATGTACAGTACCTGCCATTATTTTGTCATGTACAGTACCTACCATTATTTTGTCATGTACAGTACTACCATTATTTTGTCATGTACAGTACTACCATTATTTTGTCATGTACAGTACCTACCATTATTTTGTCATGTACAGTACCTACCATTATTTTGTCATGTACAGTACCTACCATTATTTTGCCATGTACAGTACTACCATTATTTTGTCATGTACAGTACCTACCATTATTTTGTCATGTACAGTACTACCATTATTTTGTCATGTACAGTACCTACCATTATTTTGTCATGTACAGTACCTACCATTATTTTGTCATGTACAGTACTACCTACCATTATTTGTCATGTACAGTACCTACCATTATTTTGTCATGTACAGTACCTACCATTATTTTGTCATGTACAGTACCTACCATTATTTTGTCATGTACAGTACCTACCATTATTTTGTCATGTACAGTACTACCTACCATTATTTTGTCATGTACAGTACCTGCCATTATTTTGTCATGTACAGTACCTACCATTTTTGTCATGTACAGTACCTAACCATTATTTTGTCATGTACAGTACTACCATTATTTTGTCATGTACAGTACCTACCATTATTTTGTCATGTACAGTACCTACCATTATTTTGTCATGTACAGTACTACCATTATTTTGTCATGTACAGTACCTACCATTATTTTGTCATGTACAGTACCTACCATTATTTTGTCATGTACAGTACTACCTACCATTATTTTGTCATGTACAGTACCTACCATTATTTTGTCATGTACAGTACCTACCATTATTTTGTCATGTACAGTACCTACCATTTTTTTGTCATGTACAGTACCTACCATTATTTTGTCATGTACAGTACCTACCATTATTTTGTCATGTACAGTACCTACCATTATTTTGTCATGTATAGTACACCTACCATTATTTGTCATGTACAGTACCTGCCATTATTTTGTCATGTACAGTACTACCTACCATTATTTTGTCATGTACAGTACCTACCATTATTTTGTCATGTACAGTACTACCTACCATTATTTTGTCATGTACATTTACCTGCCATTATTTTGTCATGTACAGTACCTACCATTATTTTGTCATGTACAGTACTACCATTATTTTGTCATGTACAGTACCTACCATTATTTGTCATGTACAGTACTACCATTATTTTGTCATGTACAGTACCTGCCATTATTTTGTCATGTACAGTACTACCATTATTTTGTCATGTACAGTACCTACCATTATTTTGTCATGTACAGTACCTACCATTATTTTGTCATGTACAGTACCTACCATTATTTTGTCATGTACAGTACCTACCATTATTTTGTCATGTACAGTACTACCATTATTTTGTCATGTACAGTACCTACCATTATTTTGTCATGTACAGTACTACCATTATTTTGTCATGTACAGTACTACCATTATTTTGTCATGTAGGCTACAGTACCTACCATTATTTTGCCATGTACAGTACCTACCATTATTTTGCCATGTACAGTACTACCTACCATTATTTTTGTCTTATATATTTTTTATTTATTTTTTATTATATATGTAGTCTTCAAAACAAGGCGGTGGACGGCGCAATTACCGGTCTACTCACAAACTTGCGCCGCCTACTCCCCCCCCCCCCCAAAAGCCCATAAATATTGTATGAAAGGAGTGAATTTGACCCTGAAAAACAGCCAGAATCCATATTTTAACACCTTCAAAGGCGTGGGCTTCCGGGGGCCCAGGCAACCCCCGGCCTATCAAGCAGCGCCTCGCTTCCCTCGGCTTTCAATCAATCTCCACCTCCTAATTCCTTCATTCCAACTCCTACTTTAAAAGACAGTGAAAACCTGTATATCCCAGGTTATGTATGTGTTATGTGTGGGTTTAGGGGGGAAAGTATATACACCATGAAGCACCTGGCTCTTGTAAGCTTATTATTCCTGTTTGACACCGAATTCACTTTGGTGGACGAAACTGTTTTTTCTGGTGAGTTTTGATGCGTTTTGAATGAATCTGCTGACCGTTTCTGTGGCAAATAATTTTTTTATATTATTATTATTATTATTATTATTTTATTTTTAGTTAGTTAGGTCAGGTAATTGTTAGGTTCGGTTAGGTTCAAACTGTTTCTCAATCATTGTTGTCTCAAATCAGACACACACACACACACAAAAAAAAAATAGTGATTTGCGACAAAAACGGTCAGCAGATGAATTCAAAACGCATCAAAACTCACCAGAAAAAAATAGTTTCGTCCACCAAAGTAAATTCGGTGTCAAACGTGAAATTTACAAAGAACACAAACAGTATGTGACCTATTTGCCTGTTACTTACATATGAAATAATCAAACCACTTCCACTTGATCAGGCGGCGAATGAGGTAGCAGCAGCCGCGGATAGGGCCGGGCAGACCGTTGAACCAGGGCGGGGGCGGGACCTGTGTCCTCCAGGCGTACCCACACATGTCATAGATGTTGTAGAACTCATTGCGGGTGAGGCGACCATTCTCAGAGCGGTTCAGAGCCTTGAAGATGAGGAAGGCATCTCTGTCGCCTGTGGAGGACAAAGCATCAGTGGCTACCAAGATGATATAGCCAAGGACAAAAAAAATAGGATCAAGATTCACTCTGTGTTGTGAGTTATATGAAGAATTTCTGAAAACATGTGGAGTTGAGTGAGAAATATTTTTTTTTTTTCTTTTACGTTGGAGCCTATAGCGCCTGTAGGCTATTTTATTTTCCTGCCAGCAAGCACAAAGAAGAGAAGAAGGAAAAGTCCCTCTATAGCTCATAGTGGAAAGAACAGTAAAGCACCAAGGAGGAGGAGGAGGAGGAGGAGGAGGAGGAGGAGGAGGAGGAGGAGGAGGAGGAGGAGGAGGAGGAGGAGGAGGAGCAGCGACTCGATTCAGCAATTTCTAAGTGAGCCAAGGTTCGCTGCTGCTGTTGCTCTGCCCTTGTGTCATGCAGGGGGGGAGGGGGGTCATCTTACTTCCTTACTTCTCTCTTCTCTTTACTCTTGCTTGCTGTTGTGATATTCTGAGGGGGATTCCTGAAGGGGCAGTCTTGGTCAAGGGGGAGATTTATTAGTGCCCTGTTAACAGCATGTGGCTGTATTATGGAGCCCTGTCAAGGCTGCTTCACACTATACGTAACGTGACTGGCACGTAACGGACCGGACCGGACCGGCAAAATATTCTTCAATGATAAACCATTGTTGTATTCACACTAGAGCGGACCGGCACCTGACCACCACGGACCGTCACCAGCAGTTGCCGGTCAGGATTCTCGGCGAGAATATTTTGCTGGTCCGTGCAGGTTACGGTGCGGTGGTGAGCGTCTCTGTGTTGGACAGTGTGAACACGGTTCCACTACACACCGGCACAAACCGGTTGCCTCAGTTGAGATCCCGCTCTGGTGTGGTGCACTGCTATGGATGAAGATAAATTAATATCACTGGTGCCGCGCCATGAGTGTCTTTATGCCATGTCCCACAGAGATTACAGCAACAATGGGAAGAAGGATATAACCTGGGCTGAAATAGGGAATGAATTACAACAATCAGGAAATTGATGTTATATTTACTTTAGTCAATACAGCATCGTTTGATATTATAAAGTAAAAGTATTTAGGCGACATGAAACATTTGAAAAATGTAAAATTTAATGTAAATGTAAAAATAAATATATAATGATCTGTTTCAGCACAACTCCATCGCTGTCACTGTGTAACATAGTTAATGTAGCATCAGCGAGCTATCAGTTCGCGAGCAATTGCGAAAGTGATCTTTCCTGTTACAAGAACAGGAGTGTACCGCGACCGTACTACTGGAGACCTGACGGTGTAGTGTGAATACACATGCCGTTAGCGGCCGGTGACGTGCCGGTGCCGGTCAGGTTACGGTCCGTTTACGTGCAGGTATAGTGTGAATCAGCCTTAGTACGTCCACGGGGTTACGGCTGGACCCGACAGAGGCTTCCCATTGCCCGGGGCCACAGATACCTTCAGAAATCCCGTCAGTAGGTCCTTCCAACAGACACAGGACTCAGGCTGGTAATCATAATTCGGAAATAAATAATTTCCTTTTTTTCTTGCCACGGCGAGGATTCGAACCTACACCATCACCAGATTTTGCACGTCAACCACTCGCACGTTAACCGACTATGCCAAAGGGTACGAACTGCTTGGTATAGCGGTTCCGGTGATTTTTATGCATTACACTCACAGTAAGAACATAAGAACATAAGAACATAAGGAAACTACAAGAGGCCGTAAGACCTATTCGTGGTAGTTCCTGTAAAGAAAGAAAAGAGAAGAACACCGCCACTCACTTGTGCCTGGCCTGAAGAACCTGAGGAGGCCGTGGAAGTGCCTGAAGGAGACCTGTGAGGGCTGGGAGCAGGTCACCAGCAGGCGGAAGGCGTACTGGCAGGCCCGGCGCTTGTGTACCAACAGCTTGCGGAACTTCTCCTTCTCTATGTCACTGAACACCACAAACACCACGGCCAGCATCTGTGGTGGTGACAAAAGTGAGATCGTCATCATCATTTTTCTATTTAACGTTAGATTTTCATGTAATGTCTTATGAGGTCAGACGGTCGATGATACGCTTCCAATGCTGTTGTTGGCATTCATCATTACATTTTGAGGCAGAGAAAGTGACACCTTACATAAAAAAGCACAACACAAATATGAAACATAACGGAATGTGAACTGGCGAGTGGATAAACACCATACTTAAAGAAACACCATACTTTAAAAAAACCCATACTTAAAGAAACCCCATACTTAAAAAAAACCCATACTTAAAAAAAAAAACTTAAAAAAAACCCACTTTAAAAAAACCCATACTTAAAAAAACCCATACTTAAAAAAAACCCATACTTAAAAAAAAACCAACTTAAAAAAACCCACTTTAAAAAAACCATACTTTAAAAAAACCCATACTTAAAAAAAACCATGCTTAAAAAAAACCCATACTTAAAAAAACACCATACTTAAAAAAACACCATACTTAAAAAAACACCATACTTAAAAAAAAACTATACTTAAAAAAAAACCATACTTAAAAAAAAACCATACTTAAAAAAAACCCACTTAAAAAAACCCATACTTAAAAAAAAACCCATACTTAAAAAAAACCCATACTTTAAAAAAACCCATACTTAAAGAAACAAGCTTTAACAAGTATGAAAAGGATAGAGTAAGAAAATCATTAAAAGATGGGAAATAATTAACCATAAGATAAATCACAAATAAATTAACTGTTTGATGTACTTTTACCCTGAGGATGCTACCCGGCATTTTTCAACATTGTTTATTAGACGCCCAACACAACAGGAACTAAGTGATTCACGGAGAGATGCCACCGAGCGCCTAACTTCTGATCTTTCTATAATTTCTGATTGGGGCAAAGCAAACCTTGTTTTGTTCAATGCCTCAAAAACCCAATTTCTTCACCTATCTACTCGACAAAACCTACCAGATAACTATCCCCTCTTCTTCAATGACACTCAACTGTCTCCTTCTTCTACAATGAACATTCTAGGACTATCCTTTACTAAAAATCTGAACTGGAAATCTCACATCTCATCTATTGCTAAAATAGCTTCTAAGAAGTTAGGTGTCCTGTGGCATCTGCGTCCTTTTTTTTCTCCCTTCCAATTACTTGCTCTCTACAGGGGCCTTATCCGCCCATGTATGGAGTATGTCTCACATGTTTGGGGAGGATCCACTCATACAGCTCTCCTAAACAGGGTTGGGTCAAAAGCTTTTCGTATCATCAACTCCTCTCCTCTGACTGACTGTCTTCAATCTTTAAATCACCGCCGCAATGTTGCTTCTCTTGCTATCTTCTACCGTTATTTTCATGCTCACTGCTCTTCTGAACTTGCTAACTGCATGCCTCCCCCCCTCCCGCGGCCTCGCTGCACAAGACTTTCTACTCATTCTCATCCCTATTCTGTCCATCTTCCAAATGCAAGAGTTAATCAGTATCTTTACTCTTTCATCCCTTTCACTGGTAAACTCTGGAACTCTCTTCCTGTTTCTGTTTCCACTTTCCTATGACTTCAATCTTTTTAAAAGAAGAGTAACAAGACACCTCCCGAACTAAATTGGCTCACCCCTCTTTTTTTATTCTCTTACTGTCTTCTTTATAGGAACTGGCAACTAAGCGGGCTTTGTGTTACCCATTTTTGTTGTGCCCTTGGCCAGTCCTTTGTCATGTAGAAAATAATAATGAAAAACTTGCAATTATAAACTAGAAAGTTGTGAGTTTCCCATAAAGCTCCTAATGATGGTCCTTTACACCCTCACGTTGATGTGATGATGTGATGATGTGGTGGTGAGGGGCGGTGAGGGCGTGGATCGGGGGGACAATGATAATGGTGGTGGTGGATAAAATAGCGGATAAAAAATGATAAAATGGTAAAACAAAAATGCAAATAAAATATAAATGAGTCAATAAAAATGAGTCCACGGTAATACAATGGTGGCCCCAATGGTGGGTGATGCCAGCAGTGGGGCACACAGGTGCTTCCTCCCCTCACCAGGTTCATGATGAAGTAGAGACTGACGCCCAGGAAGGCTATGAAGAAGGCGGCGCTCCAGCGGCTCTTGGCGTACGCCGGCATCATCACGTCTGGAAAGCTGAGCCAAGAGTCATTGGGGATCCATTCACCCTCAGGAGAATAATACCTCATTATGTACCACTGGCAGCCTAGGTCTTGATCATATTGTTTAGTGTTTATCATTATATTATATCATTATATTGTTTATCATTATATTAGTTTAGTTTAGTCAAGCATGATCTCAAGCATGGGAAAAAGGCAAGGTTCCTGATCCTTAAACACGCATGACACAAAACACAGCACATATAAGTGTGGAATTAATATCCAACCCCACTGCTTTATGCATCACAGGCTGCAAAACTACTCTTATCCACTTGACACCACTTTGATTATCATTAACTTGGCCTTTGCTGTATCAAGTCACTATACTCGCCTCACGTTAAGGTGGTGAAAATGGGGTCCCTTCACATGCTTCACTCCCCCCTTCCGAACGCACGGAATTGGCTGAGGTGTTGGGTGTTGGGTGAGAATGCCTTACTCCAAGTTCCGCCCTAAAGCCCCAACACCCAACACCTCAGCCAATCCCGTGCATTTGGAATGGGGGAGTGAGGCCTGTGAAGGGGCCCCATTTTTGCCAACTCAACATGCAGCGAGTATAGATTCAACTCCATATCCCCGCCACATACATTCCTGATACTTTCCAAACAATAGGTAATCAACACCAGGTTTTTGTACAGCGGAGGCTTACTTTGCCGTGGTGAGGAGGACGTAGAGAGACACAAAGCCCTGGCTGAAGGTGGAGAAGTAGGGGTCCTCCTGGTTGGGGCTGAAGAGGTAGAAGCCCAGGGTGGAGAAGATGAGGAGGATGAAGAAGAGGATTGCCAACATCTCCATGATGGGCGGCAACGACTGTAGGATCTGACGCAGGAACCTAGCAATGGAGGGATTATTTTGATTATTTTTGATTAATCTCCTTGACTCACTAGACTTTTTAAAATGTTCCTGATCTCCTCTCTCTAGACTGTGCAAGGGACACAAACAAACACTCCCCGGCTGCCTCGCCACCCACCTGCGCACTCCCCCCAGGTATCTGTTGTCCACCATGAAGATGGGTCGCATGGCTCGGGTCACACGGAAGTGGGTCTTGTTCCGGCTGATCACCACCACGGCGTCAATAAGCATCACAATCCAGGTCACCAGCTGAAACACATCATACTCATATAATTAAAACATAAAACAGAGCATATATATAATTGTAAAAAAATATACACGAACATATTTAACATATACAAACACACACACCACACACATATACTGGCCATGTAGCTGAGCGTAATGACATTGGCCCACCACTGTGTCCCATGCTCCATCCTCACTCAAGGGATTTTTCACCAACAATGATGGGCAGTTAGTGGTCCCCTTGAGCAAGGGGATGGGGTGTGGGAGGTCCCAGTATTACCCACAGCTCTGTCTCTGACCCTCTGAACTCTTTTCGGGAGGGCAACAGATGGAGCTCGCATGTCCAGTGCGTGATCAGGCCGTGCACACACACACACACACACACTGGTACTCCGTGGTGTAGGGGAAGCACGCTCGTTCACAACCGAGAAGTCCCGGGTTCGATCCCCTGGCGGAGCGGAAACATATGGGCTGTTTCCTTAAAACCCGAGCCCCTGTCCACCCAGCAGTGAATGGGTACCGGGTGTTAGCCGGGGTTTGTGACCTGCTCTCCGGGGTGGTGGCTTCGGCCAACACAAAGCACTAAGGATGAATGATATAAAAATGTTGATATGGAGACGGGGCCACACAAGCATTGCTCTGGCCCTGTAAAATACAACTAGATGAATACACACACACACACACACACACAGCAGCATTCACACTTTTAAGGGTTTGGCAAAATGACTAAGGAATCCGAGATCTCATGAGCCTAACTCCATCCTGTAGAAATTCAATTGGGTAAGAACACACACACACACACACACACCCTTGACGGCAGAGCGCCTGTGTGTGAGGAAGGTGCGCGGGCCCAGCCACCTGAGCTGCATCACTATGGAGATGCCCACCAGGAACAGGCCGAACAGCTCCACGAGGCGTGCACCCCCACCGGCACGCCCTGTACAGAGACAAGGCATCAGCTTCACTGCACCATTATCTTTATCATTATTATTACTATTGATTTGTTTTTATCATAACACATTAAATGAACCTATATGTATGTTTCATATTTCTGTATAACATGTTCCATATTCAAGTCCCACGATTCCACGACTGTTGTCATTATAAAATCTAAGGCATCAGGTCCATAAAAGAGTCTCGGCTCAATGGATGTAGGTATATCGATTGCCTTGTATCTCGCCTTGTATATAAGTAATGTATAATTAAATTTATGTATGTTATGTTAAGCCTAATAAAGCAATCAATCAATTATCAAAGGTATTTATAGATACGTACTGTGAAAATATTTTTGTATTTTTGCTTTACTTCTAAAAGGCAAATGTAGTCTTTAATTATGAAGAGCTTGCAGTTAATTGTCAAAAGTAATGAGTAACAAGATAATGAGAGTGAACACCCATGCTGATGAAAGATGCGGAGCTAAAATCCTTGATATTCATACCTGGATATAATATCATTTTCATTCTTGTGCAATGACAGTAACTCTGCATGTGAAAAGAGCTACATAAAACTCCTCATTCTATATCCAAGAAATTAATTAGATAGTTAGAAAAAAACAGGTATAAAACCTAAGGGCGCATCCACAGTGACCCACAGGTGTGCTCAAACCTGTGCTGGCAACCTGTAAGCACAACACCAGCACTATGCAACATTACCAAAACATTGCCTACTTTGAATGAAGGTAATGATTCCAACATTCCAACTAGCAACATTACCGAACAAGCTGTGAATGTGTTGTGAACTGATGTGTCCAGATAATGTTGGAAGCACTGGCTAAGAACACGTTGGCAGCACTGACGTGGACGAGGCAGCGTGGGCGCCGCCGAACACGTTCGCAACATTACTGACCCATGTATCCTATCATCTGTCTAAATACTGTTGCAAAAATGCATCTAAACATGTTGAAAACAGCGTTCACGATATATTTTTTGAGCACACGTGTGGATGCGCCCTTAGACTGGTCATGAGGACAATAAATATAAAAATACCAGTCTGACAGAATGGCGTAGGTAACTAACTGACATGAAACACTGCGGGCTGTTCGATGGTGGCGAGGGAGAGGAGGAGCAGGGCGGCAAACAGGTCCAGGGAGTAGAACCAATGGTTGTGGGTGACCAGGTAGGCGGGCAGAGCCGAGCGGTCCCGCGGGTGACTGTTGAACTTGTCATTGTTCTCCCCCTCCTGCCGACACAGCCACACGGGGGTTATAATAATAATAATAATAATAATAATAATGATTTTATTATTGACCGGAGGCAAACAGACACACAAAAAGCAGCAACAAGACAAGGAGTTAACTTAAGTACTAGAGCAAAACAAAAAATACATAATATAGGCACATTAGGGGACCTAGTATCAACGTGCTTATAGTACATAGGGTTATAAGTTATAGTGAGGCTTGGTTGGCAACGTTTAGGGGGTTATAGTGAGGCTTGGTTAGCAACATTTAGGGGGTTATAGTGAGGTTTGGTTGGCAACGTTTAGGGGGTTATAGTGAGGCTTGGTTAGCAACATTTAGGGGGTTATAGTGAGGTTTGGTTGGCAACGTTTAGGGGGTTATAGTGAGGTTTGGTTGGCAACGTTTAGGGGGTTATAGTGAGGTTTGGTTAGCAATGTTTAGGGGGTTATAGTGAGGTTTGGTTAGCAACGTTTAGGGGGTTATAGTGAGGTTTGGTTAGCAACGTTTAGGGGGTTATAGTGAGGCTTGGTTAGCAACATTTAGGGGGTTATAGTGAGGTTTGGTTGGCAACGTTTAGGGGGTTATAGTGAGGTTTGGTTGGCAACGTTTAGGGGGTTATAGTGAGGTTTGGTTGGCATGGTTTAGGGGGTTATAGTGAGGTTTGGTTGGCATGGTTTAGGGGGTTATAGTGAGGTTTGGTTAGCAACGTTTAGGGAGTTATAGTGAGGTTTGGTTAGCAATGTTTAGGGGGTTATAGTGAGGTTTGGTTAGCAATGTTTAGGGGGTTATAGTGAGGTTTGGTTGGCATGGTTTAGGGGTTATAGTGAGGTTTTGGTTAGCAACGTTTAGGGGGTTATAGTGAGGTTTGGTTGGCATGGTTTAGGGGGTTATAGTGAGGTTTGGTTAGCAACGTTTAGGGGTTTATAGTGAGGTTTGGTTAGCAATGTTTAGGGGTTTATAGTGAGGTTTGGTTAGCAATGTTTAGGGGGTTATAGTGAGGTTTGGTTAGCAACGTTTAGGGGGTTATAGTGAGGTTTGGTTAGCAATGTTTAGGGGGTTATAGTGAGGCTTGGTTAGCAACGTTTAGGGGGTTATAGTGAGGTTTGGTTAGCAATGTTTAGGGGGTTATAGTGAGGTTTGGTTAGCAACGTTTAGGGGGTTATAGTGAGGTTTGGTTAGCAACGTTTAGGGGGTTATAGTGAGGTTTGGTTAGCAACGTTTAGGGGGTTATAGTGAGGTTTGGTTGGCATGGTTTAGGGGGTTATAGTGAGGCCACCGTGAGAGAAGGCCTGATGGATCGCCCGTGACGTCACACCATCTAGTTATCACCGCTCCGCTCCCCGTACAAGTTTACCTACCTAATATATGAGGCGTCCCGCATTAGAAGGGCCGCTCGCGCCAAAATAAAAAAGTGAGAAAAATGCGTTCAAAGTTTGGCGAACTTCTGACAACCATAACTTTCTTATTAATTATGCTATGACAATGAACTTAGTCTCAAAATAACCGGTAGGCAATCACAATCACGATGGCCTCAAAAAATGTTCGAGATCGTGATATTCACTACCAAATTTTTGCATAGTTATGGCATACTGTGTTATGGTTTCGGAAGTTCACCGAAGTTTGAGTGCTTTTTTTTTTTTAATACTGCACAATAATGGTAATTCGTTAATATTGGAACATAAAAACACAAAATAACAATATTAACAATAACATAAAGTGGAAAAAATGGTGAAGAAACAGTGCGTTGGCTTAAGGGCCGCTCATCCAGTTACCCTCTAGTAGTAGTAGGAGTAGTATTAAAACTACTAGTAGTAGTAGTAACTATTAAAAAAAATTACATCTTATATTACTATCACTACTACTAAAAAAAAAAAAAACAACAACAACAAAAAAAAAAAAAAAAAAAAAAAAAAAAAAAAAACATGACACTCATCCACTCCCAGACGAAAGTTAAGACCTCAATAGAGTGATATACACTGTAATATCGATTTTGGCAGAATGGTCTGAGCGGCCCTTCTAATGCGGGACGCCTCATATGTTTATCAGTATAAAAGCTATACTGTTATCTTCGGAAATGTTTGTTCCATAATATTATCAAATAAAAAATTGTAAATCACACAAAAGAAATGCCATTATGAGACTTTCAAGAAATATGCATGAACTTAAACTCTTCGCCATTTAATATTTTGCGAGTAAACATTTTACATGGAGAATATCAATAGAAGTGGAATTTAATTAGCTTTCCATTGATATATTTCGTTTAGTCATAAATGAATTAGCAGCATGCATAAATTAGCGTTAACTAAATATTAAAAACCATGAAATCGGGTAATTTCCTACCTAATATATGTTTATCAGTATAAAAGCTATACTGTTATCTTCGGAAAGGTTTGTTCTATAATATTATCAAATAAAAAATTGTAAAACACACAAAAGAAATGCCATTATGAGACTTTCAAGAAATATGCCTGAACTTAAACTCTTCGCCATTTAATATTTTGCGAGTAAACATTTTACATGGAGAATATCAATAGGAGCGGAATTGCATTAGCTTTCCATTGGTATATTTCGTTTTCTGATAAATGAATTAAAACCATACATAAATTAGCATTAACTAAATAAATAACCACATCAATCGGGATAAATTACCCGATTTCATGATGTTATTTATTTAGTTAACGCTTATTTATGCATGCTGCTAATTCATTTATCAGAAAAGGAAATATATCAATGGAAAGCTAATTAAATTCCACTTCTATTGATATTCTCCATGTAAAAAGTTTTTTTTCGCAAAATATTAAATGGCGAAGAGTTTATAAGTTCATGCATATTTCTTGTAAGTCTCCCCTGACTCCACCTGACTCAGTGACTCTCCCCCCTGGCTCTACCTGACTCAGTGACTCTCCCCCCCTGACTCCACCTGACTCAGTGACTCTCCCCCCCTGACTCTACCTGACTCAGTGACTCTCCCCCCTGGCTCTACCTGACTCAGTGACTCTCCCCCCCTGACTCTACCTGACTCAGTGACTCTCCCCCCCTGACTCTACCTGACTCAGTGACTCTCCCCCCTGGCTCTACCTGACTCAGTGACTCTCCCCCCCTGACTCTACCTGACTCAGTGACTCTCCCCCCCTGACTCTACCTGACTCAGTGACTCTCCCCCCTGGCTCTACCTGACTCAGTGACTCTCCCCCCCTGACTCCACCTGACTCAGTGACTCTCCCCCCCTGACTCTACCTGACTCAGTGACTCTCCCCCCTGGCTCTACCTGACTCAGTGACTCTCCCCCCCTGACTCCACCTGACTCAGTGACTCTCCCCCCCTGACTCTACCTGACTCAGTGACTCTCCCCCTGGCTCTACCTGACTCAGTGACTCTCCCCCCTGACTCCACCTGACTCAGTGACTCTCCCCCCCTGACTCCACCTGACTCAGTGACTCTCCCCCCTGGCTCTACCTGACTCAGTGACTCTCCCCCCCTGACTCAGTGACTCTCCCCCCCTGACTCAGTGACTCTCCCCCCCTGACTCTACCTGACTCAGTGACTCCCCCCTGACTCCACCTGACTCAGTGACTCTCCCCCCCTGACTCCACCTGACTCAGTGACTCTCCCCCCCTGACTCCACCTGACTCAGTGACTCTCCCCCCTGACTCCACCTGAATCAGTGACTCTCCCCCCCTGACTCCACCTGACTCAGTGACTCTCCCCCCCTGACTCCACCTGACTCAGTGACTCTCCCCCCTGACTCCACCTGAATCAGTGACTCTCCCCCCCTGACTCTACCTGACTCAGTGACTCTCCCTCCCTGACTCCACCTGACTCATTGACTCTCCCCCTTGACTCCACCTGACTCATTGACTCTCCCCCCTGACTCCACCTGACTCAGTGACTCTCCCCCCTGACTCCACCTGACTCAGTGACTCTCCCCCCTGACTCCACCTGACTCAGTGACTCTCCCCCCTGACTCCACCTGACTCAGTGACTCTCCCTCCCTGACTCCACCTGACTCAGTGACTCTCCCACCTGACTCAGTGACTCTCCCTCCCTGACTCCACCTGACTCATTGACTCTCCCCCCTGACTCCACCTGACTCAGTGACTCTCCCCCCCTGACTCCACCTGACTCAGTGACTCTCCCTCCCTGACTCCACCTGACTCAGTGACTCTCCCCCCTGACTCCACCTGACTCATTGTCTCTCCCCCTGACTCCACCTGACTCAGTGACTCTCCCTCCCTGACTCCACCTGACTCAGTGACTCTCCCCCCTGACTCCACCTGACTCAGTGACTCTCCCCCCTGACTCCACCTGACTCAGTGACTCTCCCTCCCTGACTCCACCTGACTCAGTGACTCTCCCTCCCTGACTCCACCTGACTCATTGACTCTCCCCCCTGACTCCACCTGACTCAGTGACTCTCCCCCCCTGACTCAGTGACTCTCCCTCCCTGACTCCACCTGACTCAGTGACTCTCCCCCCTGACTCCACCTGACTCATTGACTCTCCCCCCTGACTCCACCTGACTCAGTGACTCTCCCTCCCTGACTCCACCTGACTCAGTGACTCTCCCCCCTGACTCCACCTGACTCAGTGACTCTCCCCCCCTGACTCAGTGACTCCCCCCCCTGACTCAGTGACTCTCCCTCCCTGACTCCACCTGACTCAGTGACTCTCCCCCCCTGACTTCACCTGACTCAGTGACTCCCCCCCTGACTCAGTGACTCTCCCTCCCTGACTCCACCTACTCAGTGACTCTCCCCCCTGACTCCACCTGACTCAGTGACTCTCCCCCTGACTCCACCTGACTCAGTGACTCTCCCCCCCTGACTCAGTGACTCCCCCCCCTGACTCAGTGACTCTCCCCCCCTGACTCCACCTGACTCAGTGACTCTCCCCCCCCTGACTCAGTGACTCTCCCCCCATGACTCCACCTGACTCAGTGACTCTCCCCCCCTGACTCAGTGACTCTCCCCCCCTGACTCTGTAGCGACTAACTAAAGTAGTCACCCCGTCTTATATAGTTTTCCGTTTTCTCTACCAGTTTGTCTGAGAGAATCAGAGTAGCACGGAGACTACTCTATTTATAACCTTCAATCATTGTTATGGTAATTATCAGGTGTTTGCATTGTTATCAGCTTATCAATATATTCAATTATGTACAACGTAAAATCAGCAATATCACCAGGAAGTATCCATGGTGTAACTCGCATGTCTTGGCGAGTGTTTGCATATAACCTTGGAAAACAATTATTTATGAGAAGTGAAATTTGTATATATACTCCAGAATTTGTGAAATAAAATTAACCTGAACTGGACAAATGAGTATCCTTCATTCCAGTTAAACCAAAGCTATGAACACTCCACCTTAGTTACAACTCCACCTGACTCAGTGACTCTCCCCCCCTGACTCCACCTGACTCAGTGACTCTCCCCCCCTGACTCAGTGGCTCCCCCCCCTGACTCAGTGACTCTCCCTCCCTGACTCCACCTGACTCAGTGACTCTCCCCCCTGACTCCACCTGACTCAGTGACTCTCCCTCCCTGACTCCACCTGATTCAGTGACTCTCCCCCCTGACTCCACCTGACTCAGTGACTCTCCCCCCTTGACTCAGTGACTCTCCCCCCCTGACTCCACCTGACTCAGTGATTCTCCCCCCCTGACTCAGTGACTCTCCCCCCTGACTCCACCTGACTCACCTGACTCCACCTGACTCAGTGACTCTCCCCCCCTGACTCAGTGACTCTCCCCCCTGACTCAGTGACTCCCCCCCTGACTCCACCTGACTCAGTGACTCTCCCCCCTTGACTCAGTGACTCTCCCCCCCTGACTCCACCTGACTCAGTGATTCTCCCCCCCTGACTCAGTGACTCTCCCCCCTGACTCCACCTGACCCCCCTGACTCCACCTGACTCAGTGACTCTCCCCCCCTGACTCAGTGACTCTCCCCCCTGACTCCACCTGACTCAGTGACTCCCCCCCTGACTCCACCTGACTCAGTGACTCTCCCCCCCTGACTCCACCTGACTCAGTGACTCCCCCCTGACTCAGTGACTCTCCCTCCCTGACTCCACCTGACTCAGTGACTCTCCCCCCTGACTCCACCTGACTCAGTGACTCTCCCCCCTGACTCCACCTGACTCAGTGACTCTCCCCCCCTGACTCCACCTGACTCAGTGACTCTCCCCCCCTGACTCAGTGACTCTCCCCCCCTGACTCCACCTGACTCAGTGACTCTTCCCCCCTGACTCCACCTGACTCAGTGAATCTCCCCCCTGACTCCACCTGACTCAGTGACTCTCCCCCCTGACTCAGTGACTCTCCCCCCTGACTCCACCTGACTCAGTGACTCTCCCCCCTGACTCCACCTGACTCAGTGACTCTCCCCCCTGACTCCACCTGACTCAGTGACTCTCCCCCCCTGACTCTACCTGACTCAGTGACTCCCCCCTGACTCCACCTGACTCAGTGACTCTCCCCCCCTGACTCCACCTGACTCAAGTGACTCTCCCCCCCTGACTCAGTGACTCTCCCCCCTGACTCCACCTGACTCAGTGACTCTCCCCCCTGACTCAGTGACTCTCCCCCCCTGACTCCACCTGACTCAGTGACTCTCCCCCCTGACTCCACCTGACTCATTGACTCTCCCCCCTGACTCAGTGACTCTCCCCCCCTGACTCAGTGACTCTCCCTCCCTGACTCCACCTGACTCAGTGACTCTCCCCCTGACTCCACCTGACTCAGTGACTCTCCCCCCCTGACTCCACCTGACTCAGTGACTCTCCCCCTGACTCCACCTGACTCAGTGACTCTCCCCCCCTGACTCAGTGACTCTCCCCCCCTGACTCCACCTGACTCAGTGACTCCCTCCCTGACTCCACCTGACTCAGTGACTCTCCCTCCCTGACTCCACCTGACTCAGTGACTCTCCCCCCTGACTCCACCTGACTCAGTGACTCTCCCCCCTGACTCAGTGACTCTCCCCCCGACTTCACCTGACTCAGTGACTCTCCCCCCTGACTCAGTGACTCTCCCCCCTGACTCCACCTGACTCAGTGACTCTCCCCCCCTGACCCCACCTGACTCAGTGACTCTCCCCCCCTGACTCAGTGACTCTCCCCCCTGACTCAGTGACTCTCCCCCCTGACTCAGTGACTCTCCCTCCCTGACTCCACCTGACTCAGTGACTCTCCCCCCCTAACTCAGTGACTCTCCCCCCTGACTCAGTGACTCTCCCTCCCTGACTCCACCTGACTCAGTGACTCTCCCCCCCTAACTCCACCTGACTCAGTGACTCTCCCCCCCTGACTCCACTTCTTGACTAATACCTGTCACCTATTGGGCAAGAATAGGGTAACTGGCACTTAATCAAGGCTATTTTACACTGCACTCCTTTCAATACTACATAAAACACCATTACCAGCTAATAATAAATAAATATAAATATAAGCTAATAATAAATAATAACCATAACAGCTAATGGACTACTGTATTTCCTATCCTATAATGTCTAGTGGTTTTAAAGATTTATCGTCACTAGGAGAAGGGAGATATACATTGTTAATACTGGATAGAAGAAGCATTACCCTAAAGAAACCTTATTAATCTGAATACAAACACTGAACTTGCCCATAAAGGCTATAGTTACCAAGGCTGCTTCCTTCTATAAGTCAATTAACGCTTCATCATAATACAATAAGGTGAATAAACATCATAATACAATAAGGTGAATAGAACAGAATCCCTCAGTAAGATATAGGAACTATATTAATGAAAACACCACAAATATATCAACCCCTTGGGGCCCAGAACGTAATTTCCATCGTAATTTGGGTACCATTAGACAATTTTAAGTGACTATAAGCAATATTTTATAGCTATGACCTGTTTAGTATCCTTGTCCACTAACTAATTTGGTCTATTCAGTTACTTTTCGGAATTTTACGGCTTGACAACAAAATTTTTTTATAGCATGGGAAAGATCTGGGCGTGAAGGGGTTCATTCAGGAATATCTACCTCCAAAAAAATAGCCGCTTCATGGTAATTCATCTCCCAGCTGCTATTGATGAGGTTTGAAGAGTTCTGCCCCTCACTCTGGGACTCCGGCAAGGAGGCGGCCGTGTCCGAGGCGGTGCTGGTGTTGGCATACTGGTGGGGCGCCTCCTCCATCTGGCTGCCATGGGAGGCTGTGGAGGCAGAGGCGGCTGGGGAGGTGGAGCCAGCTGCGGAAGTAAAGAACATGAGGTAAGGAGGAGGAGGAGGAGGAGGAGGAGGAGGAGGAGGAGGAGGAGGAGGAGGAGGAGTTAAAATAAGGGTTGCAAAATACAGAAGTTAACCCTCTCATGCCCAAATTTTTCCTTTGTTATAAAAAATTGCCTGTTGTTGCCACCTGCCTGCACCTGCCAGCGGCTGACGCGTAGGTAAAATATATTATGAAATGAATATATCAGGAACGAGTGATTTCCGATGGAGAAGCAATAGAGCAGTGTCTTGTATGCGCAGAAGTCCCCTCATACAATGCACAGGTGTCCTTCCTAGCGAGGCAGGTGTCCTTCATAGCGAGGCAGGTGTTTTTCTGGAATAATACTGCAATGCATTATGGCAATATTGGGGAATAGGCAAAATGCACAATGAATATGCAAATCACTGGGTTAAGCTCAATCCATCAATCGTTGGGGGCATACGCCGGGGGGCGCGTCGCCTCGCCCACCCTACGACGCCACTCCCGGGGGTCACCACGCGCGAGTTCCCATGCAGGCTCCTTTCCCATACCAAGCAGCTCTCGACAAGAAACATCAACTTGCCCCAGCCACGAGCCTTGTGGGCGCCCCCTTGGCCTCCTCCATGCCGGATTGTCTCTTACAGATACAACCCGATGGGAAGGATCGGTTTCAGGGTAGCGTGCCACATGCCCATATAGCCGAAGTTGGCGCTGACGGACTATGCAGGTAGTAGGCCTCGATTCAGTCTCACGGTGCAATCGCTGATTTGACACGTAATCATCCCAGCGATACCCCATGATTCTGCGAAGACACTTATTACCAAAGGCATTGATTCGTCTCTTCAAGTCACTATTTAGTGTCCATGTCTCACAACCATAGAGTAAGACAGGGATCACAAGCGACTTGAAGATCCGGATCTTTGTCCTCCTGCACAGGTACCGACAACGCCAAATACTCCCGCCGAGCGAGTCCATAACACCGTGGGCTATGCCAATCCGCCGTAAGGCTTCTTGACGTGACCCGCCATCATTATGGACTGCGCTACCAAGGTATGAAAAACTTTCCAAGATCTCAATGTCCTCGCCACACGCATGAACAGACTGTACTGCTTCATCTAGTAAGTCTCCAAACACCTGGACCTTGGTCTTGAGCCAGGAGACCTCAAGTCCCAAAGGCTTTGCCTCCTCGTGCAGTGCCTCGAGAGCCATCACCAGGACCTCCAGCGACTCAGCAAAGATTACTGCATCATCGGCAAAAACAAGATCAGTGATCTTGGTGTTGCCGACGGATGCTCCACAATCACTTTGATCTACAACCTTGTCCAATACCCAGTCCATACAAGCGTTGAAAAGTGATGGGGCAAGGACGCACCCTTGCCTCACTCCTGTATTCACAGGGAAGAAGCTGGATGCACCTGCCCCACACTTCACAGCACTCTCAGTCCCAGAATACAGACCAGTTATCAAACCAGTAGTCCTTGCAGGAATCCCTCGAAGTCGCAGAAGATCCCAGAGTGACTCACGATGCATTGAGTCACACGCCTTCTTGAGATCAACATAGGCTGCAAGCATCCCCTGTCGAAACTCACGTCGGTGTTCCACCAGGACACGAAGCGCTAGGATACGGTCCGTTGTTGACTTACCAGGCGTGAACCCAGACTGCTGAGGTCTCTGATGCTTCACCAGATGACTGCGAATTCGTGTCAGTAATAGATGGGCAAGCACCTTGCCTGGTACGCTGAGCAGTGTAATACCGCGGTAATTGTTGCAGTCCTGACGAACCCCTTTCCCTTTCCAGATAGGGACGACCAGCCCCCTTTTCCAGTCAGGAGGAATGGTACCTGATTGCCACACGGCAGTCAGGACAGCATGCAACCCGCGGATCATGGCCTCGCCCCCAGCTCTGAGGAGCTCCGCACTGATATTACAAACACCAGCTGCCTTTCCACCCTTCAACTTTGCTACAGCCTCTCTGACTTCGTCAAGAGAGGGTGCGGTTTCGTCAATGGGAGGATCAGCATCCTTTGCCTGTAACCCAGTGGTGTGAAGCTGCTCAGTTGGAGGGTCCACCGTGAACAACTGCCCAAAGTACTCAGCCCAACGAGCCATCTGCCCATCCATGTCCGACACGAGGCGCCCATCTGCTGTTCGAATAGCACTCGCCCGAGAAGGAGACTTGGAACGGAGCTTCTTCAGGGCTCGGTAGGCGGGTCGGAGGTCATTAGCATTCAAATGACCCTCGACATCCTCAGCGAGACTCCTGACATACCTCTCCTTGTCTCTCCTCAGGAGGGTTCTAGTCCGGTGTGACAGAGCCCTGTGCTGGTCCCGGGTTCCCAGCCAGCCTGGCAGCGTGACTCTCCTCGATTTTCTCTAGCGTCTCCGTCGAGACAAAACCACGCCTTGACCTCCGGCGCTCCCCAATACACTCCTTGGCAGCCTGTAGTTTCACGTTTGAAGGTATCCCACAGTTCTACAGGATCCCCGAGAGCACCGAGCACATCAAACCGATTTGAGACTGCCACCGCATACTCATGAGCACATGTCAAGTCCTTCAGTTTCTCAAGATGAAACACAGTATGGTTACCTCTTGAGATTCTTCTGGACTTGACATGAAGCTTAAATGTAGCAACAACAAGTCTGTGATGGACTGTCTGTGACTAACGAGGATGTGGTCAATCTCCTTAGCTACCCCTCCGGCATTACTATACCATGTCCAGCGGTGCAGCTCTGGTCTCTGATACCAAGAACCTGCAATTCTCAACCTTCTGGACCTTGCAAAGTTCAGAAGCAGAGAACTGTTGGTGTTTCTGGTACCGGAGCCATGGGGACCAACACACAACTCGTAGCCATCTAGTTAAGTTAGCTTACATTAAGTCAGGTTAGTTGACTCATATTTCCACCATGCATTCAACTCAGTTTGTAAATTGCTGGCATTGCAAAATTGAGCACGAGTCAAAAGCTTTTCGCTTCGTCAACTGCCCTCCCCTTACTGACTGTCTTACAACTGCCCTCCCCTTACTGACTGTCTTAAAGCTCTCAAACTCTGCCCCAACGTTGCTTCTCTTGCTATTTTCTACCATTATATTCATGCTAACTGTTCTTCTGGACTCACTAACTGCATGCCTCCCCTAATTAAAAAAGTAAAATTTCGGTAGTGGGCTTTCACCAATTTTGAGACTTTGTTTTCCTGAATAGTTTTGATGTGTTTTGAATTAATCTGGCACTCATTTTTGTCGAAAACAAATGTTTGTTTATAGGTGTGGGGGTGCCCGCCCCACAAACCTTGCTGCACTTCGCACTGACATAATATTGATAATTTTCTTTTTTTCTTGATATCATCTGTTACTATACCAAACCCCACCTCTAACCTAACCTGATTTAACCTAACTGAACCGGGCATAAGTGCAGTTCAAACCAATACACAATCGGTGGTTTTAAGTATCCTGAACGTTTTGTTCTCATCATAAAGAGTATTTCTTACCCCTACAAGAGCTGGCGGAAATTAAAAATAACACAAGGGTGGTCTGGGGTGGGAAAAAAACCCCAGCGAGGTTAGGTTACGTAATCAATGCCCGGATTAGGTTAGTTAACTAACTGATGGGGGATCTGGGGGTGCGCAGCCCCCACATTTAGGTTAGGATTTTTGGTACAAGGTACATGTCAGGGCCGTATTTATAAGGGGGCAAAGGGGGCAATTGCCCAGGAAAAAAAAAAGAAATAAAGGCACCACAAGGCCACAACACTTTATGCCTTATCTGATCAGTGATCACCAGTCATGGATATCACTGTATAGCCTGTATTACAAACTCAAAATTGTAGTCAAAGTTATTCTTAGTCATTAAAATTGAGAAAATTAAAATCAGACGTCTTCTTGGGAACCTAACATTGTTTTTTTCTCGAAAAATACGGTTTATTATTCATTTTAGTTCATTTTATATTTGTCATGTAATTTAATTTATATGTTGAGGGGCCCCCGAACCTGAAGTGCCCCGGGCCCCCCAAGGTCTAAATCCGGCCCTGGTACATGTAATGCCGGAAAATTTACGGTTTAGGTCATCCTGCGATTTCGAGGCTGAAACTTAGTTTTCCTGAATAGTTTTGATGTGCTTTGAATGAATCTGTCACTCGTTTTTGCTGGAAGTAAAAAAAATTGTAATAGGTGTGGCGGGATGCTGCCGCGCCCCTCCGTCCAGCCCCGCACATTTTGTTCCGCTTTGCACTGCCGTAGTTTTGATTTTTTTTCTTCTTGATATCATGTTACTAAACCAAACCCCACCTCTAAGCTAACCTTATATAATCTGATTTAACCTTATTTACTGTTTCTGGCTGAGATAACGGTTAGATTTTCGGAAGTACATGTAACGTCGTTAGTATTCAATTGCGCCATGGGAAATAGGGTTCAGAAGACTCAGAATGAAGAAATCTACACGATGTTGTAGAAAAGAATCCCAGGACTTTTGAAAGCCCACTAACAATCTAATACCATTAAAAACATTAAAAAATATTCGTTTTTTCTCTTCGTGAGTAAGTGGTGGGGGGGGGGGGGTCCATAGTGGTTGCCTTTTGACGAGGTGAAGTTTTGCAAGACTTGGCCGCATTCTTTCCTGCCATACCCATCGCCTGAGCCATGAGTGTTGTTAAGTACGGGGCCAAACACATGGTCATCCCGTTATGGGTACAAATGGACGAGGATTGCGCGGTCATTTTCTGAGACTGACTAGTTTTTCCTTGCCTAAAATTAGTGCTTTTGCAGATGGAGGTATTTTTATTTTTCCGGAAACCAAATATAAAGTTCTATTTTTTTTTTTTATCAACAAATCCTAGGGTCGCCGTTTCCATTGATAACAATGTATCTCCATCAGAAAAAGCACTAAACCTTGGCCAGGAAATAGTAGTCGGTGTCTCAGAAACCAAAGAAATGACGGAATTGTACGAAAACAAGTGTGCCCCGCCCCGCATTCCCAGCCCGCCCGCCAGCTGCCGAGTGGTCCACTCTGTCCCGCCCTGCCGGGAGGATTATTAACCTGCCCGAACCTAACCTAACCTCCTAACGGGGTCTCCGTCCCGGGACACTCGACCCACTGGCGAGATTTAGAACCTAAACGAACCTTAACCTAACCTCCTAAAGGGTGGGGGGCCCGTGGACGGCGAGGGTGTCTGTATGCGTATTAGGCAACTATTTAGTTTCAACAATATGTATAAGTCTTGCACGTTACGCGGGAGTCTATTAATACTGCACAGTGTACTCAGCAAAAAAATAATATAGAAAACGTAAGTGGTAACGGCGGTAGCGATCGCGCAGTTCTCGTCCATTATAACCCCGTTTTGGATGAGTTGCCCAGAGCTCTGCCAGTAATTCACGGGCAACGAACTCAAGACTGATGGTTTGGTCATGGTTACCGTCTTCCCTGAGAGCAGGCATGACATCCGCCGCAGTAACCTCCGTAGCCTGGCCTTGTCTCGTGCCGTCACCAGAAACGCCTCGGACAGACACCTCAACAGTAGCTTATTTACCCAAATATGTTGCGTTAATCACATGCACACGTAGCTCCCTGCCATGAGCCATCCCTCTACACTCACCACGACTCGCTTGGCTGTCGTCCATGGAGAGGTAGAGGCTGGTGAGGCCAGTGTTGCGTCCCGGCCAGCAGTGCGGCGCCTCCTCCATGTTTACCAACACGGCCCGCCCCGGACCACCCCGGACCCCGGGCCACCCGCCACACGGCGCCGTCTTGCGCCAAGGACTAATTTTTTGCGGATATAACGGGATTACGACAGAATCTCTTATCGTCTCTCTCTTTGGCTGTGATTAAGGTGAACATAGTATTTTGTGACATAAACTACAGATACGAAACAATAAATACAATCAGTGGAAGATCCTTCTTTTATTCCATGAAAGTGCAGTGCAGAGAAGGAGGACCAAAATGATACAAGGGATGCGTAACTTTAGTTATGAGAAGAGATTGAAGCTATTAAATTTACACTCACTCGAGAGACGCAGAGTAAGGGGCGATCTGATAGAAGTTTTTAAATGGATAAAGGGATTTAGCTTAATAAAGGAGAGATAGGAAAAGTTCTTACGGCTATTAACCAGGGTAGAACAAGAAGTAACGGATTCAAGCTGGAAAAGCGTAGATTTAAAATGGAAATAGGGAAAAACTGGTTCACAAATAGGGTGGTAAATGATTGGAATGGACTAAGTAGACAGGTAGTTAGTGTGGAATCATTAGAGAGCTTTAAAGGGAGGCTAGATAAATTCATGGATGGGGATGAAAGGTGGATGTAGGTAGTGTTCAAAAACAGGAACTACCACGTGTAGGTCTCACGGCCTCTTGTAGCTTCCTTATTTTCTTATGTTCTTATGAAAACACTTCAGGATGCACTTCATATGTATATAGCTACACATGAAGACCCTTGATTTTCCGGACTATTAGGGGATTAGTCCGGTCCGGGAACCCCAAAAGTCCGGGAACCGCGGTAGTCCGGGAGGCGTAGCACATCAACCATGGGAAAAATTGATATTGGTCGATCGGTCCTCCTGTCTGTACCCGTGTATTTGTACTCTTCCTTTTGTTGCTCTATAGCTTCTTTAAAGTCTACTTCGGCTTTCTCTTTTTCTTCTTGTCAGTTATTCACTTCACCCTTCATCACATTTTTCACTTGTTCTTTGACAATTTTTTCTCCATTCTCACATTTTGCTTTAAGTTCATTATTCTCTTTAGTCACTTTCTCCATCTCTTTTTTTAACTCTTCTTTTTCCTTTACAGTTTGCTTTTCCTTTCTGTTCAGTTCATTTAGTTCTGCTTTCAGACCTTCCACTTCGTCACAGCTTCTTCTCAAACCATCAAGTAAACGCTTCATACATTCAACCTTTTCAATCCGTCTCTTCACGTCTAGTCTGGCCTTGTCTCCCTCCTCCTCCACCCTGACCACCCTGGAGTGCACAGGTCCCTTCTTTACTTCATCATTAAACCCTGAGAAGTCTAATTGGGTTATCCTAAGCTCTTTTCCTGCCTTTGGAGTATCCGTCTCCGTCATGTCTAAAAAAAAAAAATTCCGTACACAAATTATAATCTCTCTTACGAGGACCACAACTCTGCTGAGGCCCTGTCTAACACTGTGTAGGCTCCTGGGCACAACTCTGCTGAGGCCCTGTCTAACACTGTGTAGGCTCCCGGGCAGCTGTTGTACTCCATATACAATCCTCATCCTCCTTTTGGTTTGTTCTATGGTCATTTCCAGTTTTTCACCCGAGCCTTTAAATGATCCCTTTAAATTAAGTGTGTGTGTGTGAGCGTGAGTGCTGTTCACCCACAACCCTGATCCCGTGCTGGACTCATAACTGCCAGCTTTTACCTTCCTGGAAGAGCTTTAGGTCATAAAAAAAAAAAAAAAAGATAGGAAAGGAACCGTAAAACCACTGAGTAAACCCTTTGGCCAGGTGGGTTAAGGCGCCAGTGGCTGCAAATCTGGTGATTGCGACGGTTCGAATCCTCGCCGTGGAAGGAAAAAGGAAATTATTTATTTCCGAATTATGATTACCAGCCTGAGTCCTGTGTCTGTTGGAAGGACCTACTGACGGGATTTCAGAAGGTGACTGTGGCCCAGGGCAATGGGAAGCCTCTGTCGGGCCCGGGCATTACACCCCCATAGAAGCATCACCTGGCTCCATCATACGGCCACAGGCAAGTCTCTGTCAAACAGAGTACTGTGCCCCCCCTTGACCAAGACTGCCCCCTCAGAATACCACAACAGCAAAGCAACAGTAAAACAGAAGAGAAGATAAGAAAGAAGTAAGAAAAAAGAAAGAAAAAAAAGACCCTCCCCCCCCATGACACGTGACATTTTCTAGCCTCCTTTTAAAACTCCTTTTAGATTAGAGATGATCCCACACAAGATAATGTTTATAGCCAGACATGACTAAAGGACATCAGTAAATGGGTCACTGTAAGTGGTATTAAACATGATTCTGAAGGTATCCTGCACTGCATCGGCTGGCTTGTGGGAAGGCAGGGATTCAGACAACAGCTAAGTGTGGCATTTTTATTTCCTCAACACAAGTTCTAAAGGAGATGGACTTATTTATATGATCATTCATTAATGACATTATTCACATCACAACATGGCAGCAGCCTGAGTGCAGCAGGGAGTCCAGACGACCACACAGAACACAATTATACCAACAGCAACAGCAGCATAACAAACACCATGAATAAATGTTATTGATAAAGATGCTACACTAGAGTGAATCAATGTCACCAGCAGCAGAAGTCACAGGAGGAGTACTAGCTATTGGGTGATGACAACACGACACCTGCGTTGGAAAGTGTCGGCACCAACACCAGAAAGAGTGACACCAGCTCTGGCTGAGGCCTCCTTGCATGTTGTCATCAAGGCTCTCTCATCTTGACCGAGGTTGAAAACAGGATGATGCAGCCACTTAGCATAGCCAGGCTTGGTAGTGAAGGCATTCCATTGCTCCTTGCTGCGGCTGCTGTTACTGAGGCTGTGTTGAGGCACTGCTGTTCTCAGGACTGAGGGATATCAGCTGCAGCTCACCACATCTGCACACGTGCTTATGTACACACATACATATACTGTACCTATTTTATTGCTTTTAAGGGTTGATGACACATACATTGATTATTTGCTACTCTCGGGATAACAAGATACAGACTGTCGCAAACACATGAAGAAAAGAACATTTCATTGAGAGACAAGAGTGCAGGAGGAGGTTAGTTAGGGTGAAGGAGAGGCTGCAGCAGTGAGTGCAGACTCGCCAGGGGGATGGGGAGGTGGCTACCACACTAAAAAATAAATGCAATTCACACTGTCCTTTGCCACAAGCCTGCACACAGCCCTGCTGATAAGGGTTGGAGGAAAGGGAAGAAGGGAGGAACTGTGGAGGTTCTGCACAAGCTTGGAAGCCTTTTTTTTCAACCTATGACTAATTGGGCATCTAACGGACTGCAAGCGGTGAGTGAGGGAAGGAAGGTTGCCATGCCACTGTTCAACACAGAAAGAAGAAGAAGCTATTCAATGTCTTAAAAACATGAAAAATAAGTCAAGCAATTCCCACAGTTCAGAACAAAACACATACAATAACTTTCCCAAAAAGTTATAGTCATGAATTAATATTAATTAATGGCAGTGATAGAATTAAAAACATTTAAAACTTAAGTTATACAACTGTGACGCACCACAAGTGCATCAGAAGTGAAATATTCTATACTGTAGCACCATTGTCAGCTAAATATGTGTGTAGAAGAGAGAGAAAGAGAGAGAGAGATTAAATAATAATAATGATAATAAGCAAGAGGCCCTCACATGACAGGTGACGAGCCGCAGCAAGCAGGAAAATAAAGGCGAATAAATGCTCTCCATGGTTATCTGAAATACTTTAGATGACAAATATCAATGTAACTCATCATTGATAGAAATACCAATATAATGATAATAAAAATAATAATGGCAACTGTTGATATAAATGGAATAAAAAATAACAGCTTTAGCAGCATCGGCATCGGACAATACATCACACAGACTCAGCACCACTTTGGCTCTGTTACAACAACAACAATAACAACACAGCACACACGCAGCTCCAGGGAACAACTGGGGCACAGAGAGAGAGAGAGAGAGAGAGAGAGAGAGAGAGAGAGAGAGAGAGGAGAGGGAGAGGGAGAGAGAGAGAGAGAGAGAGAGAGAGAGAGAGAGAGAGAGAGAGAGAGAGAGAGAGAGAGAGAGAGAGAGAGAGAGAGAGAGAGAGAGAGAGAGAGAGAGAGAGAGAGAGAGATGAAGTGTGGATGGTAATATGAGGAATTGAGATGCAAAGAGAACGAGGAGATATGGTTACTTGGTTAGCGCTACAAGGCAGTATCAAACTCACTTCTCTCTCTCTCTCTCTCTCTCTCTCTCTTAGGCATCCAGGATACCACCTCAACATCACAACCACACACACACACACACAGTGCTGTTGTTGCTGCATAGATATGAGACCAAACACTCTAAGGAAGCGATGGAGGCATCAAAGGAGGAGGGAATGGGAAGCCCTTTAAGAGAGGAGCATGTGTGTGTGTGTGTGTGCGTGTTATGCCATATCAAGGCACATATTTATCCCTCAGCAACAAAATGCAGTGGTAAGGGTAGACGGGAAGTGTGGTGGGAGAGTGGAGGTGGTGGTGGCAGTGGCAGTGGCAATGGCTAGTAGAGTTCTGCAGATGTGTCCTTGAGGCAGGATGGAAGACTAGTGCTCACAGGGAGGTGAGTGGTCCAAATGCTGCTCTGGTTAGCCCCTTGGTGTTCCCTTTCTGCGTCCTCCACGACGGCTGCAGCACAAGAACACCGCACAGATGGTGTTAATGGTTGACCCAGAATTTATGAGTCCATGAATAAAATTTTAAATATGTCACAGACTACAACATACTACTGTCATTGGATCCTAAAATGCTTAACCCCTTCACGGCCATATTATTTCTTGGCTATATAAAATCTTCTGTTGTTAGCCATAAAATTACGAGAAGTAACTGAAAATACCAAATAAGCTAGTGGACAAGGCTACTAAACAGGTCATATCTTTAAAATATTGCTTATATTAATGAAAATCGTCTAATGGTTGCCAAATGACAATGAAAATTACGTTCTGGGCCTCAAGGGGTTAAGTAAATTGCTCTCAAAACAATACAGGCACTCCACACTTACATACATTCAAGATAAATACTTTCAGAATTACATACAAACCTGTCTGTGTATAGACATTGTAGTAATCATAGATATCTATTTTATTACCCCAACCAATCCCCAAGCATTAGCGTGAACCCAGTAGTGATGGTGGTGGCAAGACCTATGGCATTCCATTTAAGGCTGTTAAAAATACTGTTGAGTATTATTAGGGCCTAGGACAAACCCCAGGAGCCAATTAGGTAGTACCCTTCATAGTAATTAATAGTTTTCATAGTAATTAATAGTTTTCATAGTAATTAATAGTTTTCATAGTAATTAATAGTTTTCAAAGTAATTAATAGTTTTCATAGTAATTAATAGTTTTCATAGTAATTAATAGTTTTCAAAGTAATTAATAGTTTTCATAGTAATTAATAGTTTTCATAGTAATTAATAGTTTTCAAAGTAATTAATAGTTTTCATAGTAATTAATAGTTTTCAAAGTAATTAATAGTTTTCATAGTAATTAATAGTTTTCAAAGTAATTAATAGTTTTCAAAGTAATTAATAGTTTTCATAGTAATAGTGTCTCCACCTGTTAATTATTTTCTTTATTCTTCCATAATTTTTTAAAGCCTGATATTTTATTTATAGCTTAACATGGAGCCACATGTCCTCACTGTTGTGGTGCCATGTACACTATTACACTATCTCTCTCTCTCTCTCCCCCTTGCTGACATTCAATTACTAAACATATTCAACCTCTACACAGTCGGCAAAGTGTGCGATAGCTAGGTGAGTTGGAAAGAGATGGCCTCGCTTTAACTTAGATACAAAACAACTACCTAAAAATCAATTTGTTCTGTTATAACAAATAGTTCATTACAATACGTATATATTCAATGGGAAAAAAACCAAGGGATAAAAAAGATGAAAATAAAATGAAGACAAAGAGAAAAGAGAGAAAGTCAGCCCGGAAATGTACAACAAGGAAAAAAAATCTCCCTTTTGTCCGACTGATTTGTCCTTTCTGAAATACTGCTTATAGTAAAGTCTTGATGTGAAAAAATGAAGAGGAAGAAGTTGTAAAATAAGATAAGAGACCATTACTTTTATGACACAAAGCTAAGAAAATAATATGCTTTCCTTTCTAATTCATCTGTCATTGGATTCTCAAAACCGTACATCCTGCCCCCGTCTTACTACTGCCCGTTCCAGTTCCTTCCCTCATTTGTCCTCCCTTTCCCGACCTCCCTGTCTTGCGGACATTCTCCCGGAATCCCCCTCCTTCTCCCTGAATAATTTAACCTCCTTCCTCCAACAAATCCACATCCTGCATCTGATCTAACCATCCTGCTGTAACATTCCATTCCTTCCCCTTCCCTCACCGTTTTACTATTTTTCTACAACCCCTTCCCTTTATATGCTTTGCCATAGTGCCAATGACCTCTGATGTCTGGCACATTCACCTTTTTTGGCCTTAAATCAATCAATCATACCGTACAGGCGATACAGAGGAAGGGAGGATCATGATGAGAAGCAGGCAAGGGTTAGTAAGTCCTGGATTAGTGTTTACCTTCCTGGAGGAGAATGTTAGTGGCACAGATGGTGTAGCAAGACCGAGGCGACAAACACCATCTCAGTCTTCTGTGTTAGTGAGGCGGAGGAGGAGAGCGGGGCGGTGGAGGGGTGGAGCGGTGGTGGTGGAGGTGATGTGAGGGAGAATAGAAGAGAGTAGGTGTGGAGTGCTGGGGGTCTCAAGGTGATGAATGGCGGTGCTGATGAGGACAAATAGGAGGGTGAAGAGAGGGAGGTGGAGGAGGAGGAGGAAGGATTGTGGGTTGAGTCGTGAGCCTCCCGACGTCTGGCCTTACGGTACCTGTAAGGATGATGTGATTGTGAGTGATTGTGGGTAAGTTACATAAGAAAATAAGGAAGCTACAAGAGGCCGCGAGACCTACACGTGGTAGTTCCTGTTGAGAGTATTGTGAGTAAGTTGTGAGATTGTGAGTAAGTTGTGAGTATTGTGAGTAAGTTGTGAGATTGTGAGTAAGTTGTGAGATTGTGAGATTGTGAGTAAGTTGAGAGTATTGTGAGTAAGTGGTGAGATTGTGAGTAAGTTGTGATATTGTGAGTAAGTTGTGATATTGTGAGTAAGTTGAGAGTATTGTGAGTAAGTGGTGAGAATGTGAGTAAGTTGTGAGATTGTGAGTTGTAAGTTGTGAGATTGTGAGTAAGTTGTGATATTGTGAGTAAGTTGTGAGATTGTGAGTAAGTTGTGATATTGTGAGTAAGTTGTGAGATTGTGAGTAAGTTGTGATATTGTGAGTAAGTTGTGATATTGTGAGTAAGTTGTGAGATTGTGAGTAAGTAGTAAGTTGTGAGATTGTGAGTTGTAAGTTGTGAGATTGTGAGTAAGTTGTGAGATTGTGAGTAAGTTGTGAGATTGTGAGTAAGTTGTGAGATTGTGAGTAAGTTGTGATATTGTGAGTAAGTTGAGAGTATTGTAAGTTGTGAGATTGTGAGTAAGTTGTGAGATTGTGAGTAAGTTGTGAGATTGTGAGTAAGTTGTGAGATTGTGAGTAAGTTGTGAGTATTGTGAGTAAGTTGTGAGATTGTGAGTAAGTTGTGAGATTGTGAGTAAGTTGTGAGATTGTGAGTAAGTTGTGAGATTGTGAGTAAGTTGTGAGATTGTGAGTAAGTTGTGAGATTGTGAGTAAGTTGTGAGATTGTGAGTAAGTTGTGAGATTGTGAGTAAGTTGTGAGATTGTGAGTTGTAAGTTGTGAGATTGTGAGTAAGTTGTGAGATTGTGAGTAAGTTGTGAGTTTGAGTAAGTGGTGAGATTGTGAGTAAGTTGTAAGTTGTGATTCCTTTTCATGCAGGGGACTCATCTAAGAACTATAATGAGTACTTAAGATACTGGTATGAAATGTACATAAATCTAGCATAGAAATTGGGTTAAAAGAACATAGTATATAACATTGAAATTGTGTAGGTAGGTAAATGTTATGGATGTGCAAGAAATATAATGTGAAAGTAATAGCCTACCAGTTCAAATGTATGCTTGGTTAAAAAAATTGGGCAGTGGAGAAACACTAAACATGCATAAAAGGGTAAGCTTGTACGGTAGAGTTTAGGAATTATCTATCTATCTATCTCTTGTACGGTAGAGTTTAAGAATGATCTATCTATCTATCTCTTGTACGGTAGAGTTTAGGAATGATCTATCTATCTATCTCTTGTACGGTAGAGTTTAGGAATTATCTATCTATCTATCTCTTGTACGGTAGAGTTTAGGAATGATCTATCTATTTATCTCTTGTATGGTAGAGTTTAGGAATGATCTATCTATCTATCTCTTGTACGGTAGAGTTTAAGAATGATCTATCTATCTATCTCTGGTACGGTAGAGTTTAGGAATTATCTATCTATCTATCTCTTGTACGGTAGAGTTTAGGAATGATCTATCTATCTATCTCTTGTACGGTAGAGTTTAGGAATGATCTATCTATCTATCTCTTGTATGGTAGAGTTTAAGAATGATCTATCTATCTATCTCTTGTACGGTAGTTTAAGAATGAAATGATCTATCTATCTATCCCTGACCCATGTTCCTAAGAATTCCTCCAAGGGGACAGCCACAGCAAAAGAGTTTTCATTTATTCCTGTCCTTGCGTCCCCTCCCTGGATGCCCTAATCCTCTCATTCTTTCCTCACCCCCTTCTCTCACACACAGGCCCTTTGCCCTCCCAATACACAGGCGGTCATCCTCCACTGCCCACAGGTTCTACTACACTCATACATACTCTCTTAGGCATTTCACCTTCTGCCATTGTCTCCTTTTGACCAAGCCACCTCAGAGCTCTGGGCTTTAGGTTTTTGTTTACCCCAAAAAACTAAATTTTGGGGTGATGGCAGCGATTAATAAGTTGTAAGTAAATTCTCATCCCCCTCCCCACTTTTTTTCTGAAATAAGACGACCGGGTAGTTCAACTCCACAAAACTCCCTCGTCATAAAACAGCATCTGACCGAAAGAGACAACAAAAGCAATTCAACCATCAACACACCACTAAATCAACCCCCCCCCCCCTCCGGCGTTACATCCATAATCTAGAATAACCTGGAGCAGCATTCCGTTACCCTCCGCCCGAGTCCCTCCCCGCATGCCCCACGGCCTCTTACCAACACGGGACTTGCAATCAGTTCTTCCTCGAGTGTCTGTTAGCGACTGTCTTCTTCCTACGGATGACAGTGCGACCACGACGACTATAGCGGCCCTTCTTGAAGGTGCTGCTGACGCTGGCTTTTCTTCTGAGTGTTGAGGAGGCAGGGATGGAGAGGGGGGGGGATTAAACAAACTCAAAAGCGGATGCAGCTAAAACTGATAACCAAATTAATGAGAACTTAAGGACAGCACTGGCAACTAATGGTGAAGTAGCAAACACTAAAGAATGACAGGCAGGGGTAATTAACAGAAAGGTATTTAAGTCAGGCACATCCACTACGACTGCCATCATGTGTTTGCAGTGGACCAGACTACAGCCATTATGTAGAGGACAGGTTGGAACAGAAACAAACACTATTAGAGAGGCAAGGTTCTCTAGGAGTGGCTGCTGCTACTAGTGCACCTACAGGTTGGTCTACAGCATCTACAGGTTGGTGGTGACATGTTGGCTTAAAGGAATTAGTAAAATACTAAGACGATCATTATTACATTAATTAATGAAAATGTATATTGTATACTACTCTATAACTTTAGTTTTCTTATTAGGTATCAAGGTTTTTTATGTTTAAAAGTAATTAATTATTAAAGTTATATCTATAAACTAAAACCAATATTAAAAAAGTAAGAGAGAGAGAGAGAGAGAGAGAGAGAGAGAGAGAGAGAGAGAGAGAGAGAGAGAGAGAGAGACAGAGAGAGAGAGACAGAGAGAGAGAGAAGAGAGAGAGAGAGAGAGAGAGAGAGAGAAGAGAGAGAAGAGAGAGAGAGAGAGAGAGAGAGAGAGAGAGAGAGAGAGAGAGAGAGAGAGAGAGAGAGAGAGAGAGAGAGAGAGAGAGAGAGAGAGAGAGAGAGAGAGGAGAGAGAGAGAGAGAGAGAAGAGAGAGAGAGAGAGAGAGAGAGAGAGAGAGAGAGAGAGAGAGAGAGAGAGAGAGAGAGAGAGAGAGAGAGAGAGAGAGAGAGAGATAGGAGAGTAGTATATCAACATGAAAGATATCTGAAGAGCGACGAGAGAGGACGAAGAGAGAGAGAATTTATATATTATAAATGAATTGGAAGAAATGACAATTATGAATTCACAGAGTTAACTCAGAAATGGAATCTTAGAGTTATTATATACACTGTTAAGATGTTTCATGTTTGGTTGCATCCGTTATTTCATGTCCGCTCAGTTGTCTGGTTTGGACATAACATTCCACCACCACCACCACCACCACCACCACCACCACCACACACACACCACATTATTTGAAAACAGCATTTAAAAAAAAAAAACCTTCAAACCAGCATAAATTTTGAGTTCCAGGGGACAATAGAGTGTTTGAGGCATTCTCCACCCTGCTCTCATTCCAAGCCGATTATGAAATGAATCATGTACCTAGTTCAAAACCAATTTTCCTCTATTACTGTATTGTATTTTTAGAAGTTATAAGGTAAGTTTGAAGTAATGGTTAGGATTCTTTTTATCCTACCTACGGTGAGCCTCTGAGAAAATGTAGTTTCAAAGTTCCACCTAGAGGTTAAAGTATTATCATTTTGGCAGCAGCTAACATGATGTTCTGGAATAATGCTGTCTGAAGTATAGAGTCCTTCATGTTGTAAGCCTCTGTGTGGTGGTGGTGGTGGTGGTGGTGGTGGTGGTGGTGGTGGTGGTGGTGGTGGTGGTGGTGGTGGTGGTGGTGGTGGTGGTGGTGGTGGTGGTGACAACATTAGTAATACAATGTCTATCACTGCCACACTCAGCGGTGTTTTACAGTGAGCCGTTGTACTATATATTTCAGCCCCTAACAAGACCTCTTTCCAGTGAGCTTAGTTTTCATTATTTTGATAATTATTACAACTTTTCACTGATCTCTTTTCCTCTGTCTATCATGTCCTTCTGATTCTTTTAGTATTCTACAAATAACTAAGAATTTCGTTTCATAATGTCTATTAGTTCTGTTTTTTAAATGTCACCTCGTCCAGTGTTGAGGGCACGTTGCAAACAGCAAGTAATGATGAATGTTTAGCACCAAATATTCACTAGATCAATTACAAACCTTATACTGCTTGATACAAGATATTTAGTTCTGGTTATTATGAAGGAGAGAATCAATCAGATAGGACACGGCAGAAGTTGTCACGGAATACCCGACCACGACGGCAATCAACGTGTCTGCATAACAATTTTTTCCACAATGTTTCATCATAAAATACATATCATTTCTATTGTCTTACACGAACTCCAAAAACAGAGTAAAAACTGAATATACAAATCAGTGGAAAGAGGTTCTTATTGAGCTGAAAAGAGTGGACAGAACTACACACACAGGCAGGCAGGCAGACAGACAGATGCATTTCAGGTTGAGAAGCATGGGGTGAGTTGCCTTACCGAGGGCAGGGGATGACGTTGACGCCAGACATGGCATGGTTGATGAAGTTGTCTATGGTGTGTCCGCCGATGACTAGTTTTTGGACGCAGCCGATGAAGCCGGTGGCGTGCGTGCCGCTAGTCATGAGGGGGAAGTCCGGCACGCCTCCTGCGGGAACCACAACACATTGGAGGTGAATGCCACCAACTCATTAACCCCTTCACACCCAGATCTTTCCTTGGCTGTATAGAATCGTCTGTTGTTAGCCAGACAATTACGAGAAGTAACTGAATATACCAAATTAGCTACTGGTGAAGGATACTAAACAGGTCATATCTATTAAATATTGTTTATATTAACTAAAAATCGTCTAATAGTAGTCATATTACAATGGAAATTACGTTCTGGGCCTCAAGTAAAGGGGTTAAAAGACAACTGAAGGAAAAATGCCATTAGCTTATCTGGAAATTCACTTCAAGAAATCAAAAGACAACTGAAGGAAAACTGGCATTAATTTATCCGGAAATTCATCTACAGGAACAGACAGACAAATGATCCCTGAGGCATGAACATTTTGAATGTAGGTTGACACTGGTTTGTAATGAGTAGGTTAAGACTACTTTATCGCTTATCTTTATCGGCTTTATCTATCGCTGTTCACAAACAATTCATATGCAAAACAAGCAATCGAGCGTGCTGCTGTGGCCACTACACTACCCTCCAGAGTTTCGCGCTTGCTTTCTTCCGTTGGCATAGCGCGAAACTCGCGGATCGCGAAACTCTGGTATTGAAAACAGGGTTAAAATGCTCATTTAGTCCGGTGCGAGGTGTACCTACTGTATTTTACAGCTTATAAGACTCACTATTTCTCCCCAAAAATATCCTGAAAATGCCCCAAGCCCCTGTCCTGATAGAGAAGATCTGTTTGTGTGGGACGACAGAAGTACAAGAGGTCATGAGAAGAAATTGAAAAGGACAACATGCAAGAGGGACATAAAAAAATACAGCTTCCCGTATAGAAGCATAGAAGCCTGGAACAACCTTGATGCAAAAGTGATTAATGCAAGAAGTATTCAGGACTTCAAAGGCAAGCTGGATAATAGTAGATTTGGAGACGGGACAGTACGAGCATAGCTCTTTTCCTGTATGTTACAACTAGGTAAATACAACTAGGTAAATACACACACACACACACAAAAACAAAAAAAACAAAAAAACAAACGTGTACGAAGCAGCGGGAATCTCGGGGATATAATGCGGGAAAGTCGGGATGGTAAGAATTTAGGACTCTAAATTGGGATATAATGCGCGAAACTCGAGGATCGCGAAACTGGCATAGCGTGAAACTCTGGAGGGTAATGTACTTATGACAAATCCTATATTATGAATGGTTCAGTTCAGATGTTTGAGGGAACAAAGATGGTGGAATGCATGCACAAGAGTAACAGATGAGGGTGCCTTGATTATGTAAAGTCCATAAGTGCTTCCTAGAATAGAGACAGGGAAAAATCCACCAGTTTAAACCTTGAAGTATACAAAGAGGTGATGGTGGGAATGCAACAGCTCTGTTTGGATACACCACTCACCGATGTAAATATTTCCATCTGTGTTGAGCATGTGCAGCTGGCCCGGGCTTTGTGCCGCCTGGGGGGCCTCCCGGTCAAGGATCAGGATGCCCTGCTGCCCCGTGCGCTCCACCCTCAGCGTGTGGAACTGCCCGTCATCCACCCTGGACTTGGAGCGGAGCAAGGTTGGGCCGCCGCCGAGCTCGTAGCCGAACTCTACGAATCCATCCTTGACTGGGGGAGAAAAGATGAAAGGTATTAATATTGATTTAATGTCTATACTATTTTGTATTGGATGACTAAATCTTGTAGATCACCACCTAAATTTACAGGAAATGTCATATTGTAATCAGAAATATATACTGCTTCCTTCAACTACAAAAAGGAGAGGAAGGGTGAAACAAATACTTCCAAGGTAGAAGGAAGAAAGATCCTCCTACTTACCCGCAATGCTGATGTAGTCCTGTCCCTGCCCCCTCACGGTGGGGTCTTGGCCGTACCACAGCAGCAGGCTGTTGGGCCGGCGCGTCCTCAGCTCCAGGGAGATGACCTGTGGGATGCCGGCCTCCTGGGGCAGCAGCGTGCGGTTGAGCTCCACCCACGAGTGCTCGTTGAAGGCTGCCGACGCCCCTATCTTGTGCACCACTATTGGGAAGAATTTAAGCACATGGTAAAAGGTAGATATAGTATTATTAACTCCTTCACACCCAGATCTTTCCTTTACTATAAACAAATAATCTGTCGTTAGCTATAAAATTACGAAAAGAAACTGAATATACCAAATTAGTTAGTGGACAAGGATACTAAACAGGTCATAGCTATAAAATATTGCTAATATTCACAAAAAATCATCTAATGGTACACAAATTACAATGGGAACTACGTTCTGGGCCTCAAGGGGTTACAAGGTAGCTATATTATTATGTTGTTGATGGGCGATATTATACAAAACTGTGAAAAATTCAGTTCTTTTTCTTATGGTTCTGTTGGTAAGGCTCTGTATTGCACCGCTGTATACAAAATAAATGTTACCTAGTGTTTACACACAAAGAGTAGCTATGCTTTATTAATATCAATGTAACATTTAACACGGTGAGATCAAACAGAAGGTAAAAGCACTACACTACTCTAAAGATTCCTGAGAAGACGACAGAAAATGATATCATTATGCAGAACGTTTATAGGGATGTAAAATCACGTTCTTGTTCTATAACGAGAAGGATGACAGATTTTCCGACTGTTCCAACTTATGTAAAAAGTAGTAATAGTAGTTGTGGTAGTGGTAATAGTTGTAGTAGTTTTGTTGTGTTACAGGGGCATTATGAGCCGCAGAGTGTGTGGCGGGGGCTCACCGTGTTCGCAGTGTTGGCCGGTGTAGCCGATGGGGCAGAGGCAGGTGTAGTCGTGTCCCTCGCCCACACAGGCGCCGCCGTTCTGGCACGGCTGGATCATGTTGCAGACGCCCGGCTTGTGTTGGCAGTTCACCCCACTGGAAAGATAATAGTAGTGGTAGTAGTAGTAAATGTAGTAGTAGTAGCAGTAGTAGTAAAAGTAGTAGCAGTAGTAGTAGTAGTAGTAGTAGTAGTAGTAGTAGTAGTAGTAGTAGTAGTAGTAGTAGCAGTAGTAGTAGTAGTAGCAGTTGTAGTTGTTGTGGTAGTGGTAATAGTTGTTGTGGTAATGGTAATAGTTGTTGTGGTAGTGGTAGTAATAGTTGTTGTGGTAGTGGTAATAGTTGTTGTGGTAGTGGTAATAGTTGTTGTGGTAGTGGTAATAGTTGTTGTGGTAGTGGTAATAGTTGTTGTGGTAGTGGTAATAGTTGTTGTGGTAGTGGTAATAGTTGTTGTGGTAGTGGTGGTAATAGTTGTTGTGGTAGTGGTAGTAATAGTTGTTGTGGTAGTGGTGGTAATAGTTGTTGTGGTAGTGGTAATAGTTGTTGTGGTAGTAGTAATAGTTGTTGTGGTAGTAGTAATAGTTGTTGTGGTAGTGGTAATAGTTGTTGTGGTAGTGGTAATAGTTGTTGTGGTAGTAATAGTTGTTGTGGTAATGGTAATAGTTGTTGTGGTAGTGGTAATAGTTGTTGTGGTAATGGTAATAGTTGTTGTGGTAGTAGTAATAGTTGTTGTGGTAGTGGTAATAGTTGTTGTGGTAGTGGTAGTAATAGTTGTTGTGGTAGTGGTAATAATTGTTGTGGTAGTAATAGTTGTTGTGGTAATGGTAATAATTGTTGTGGTAGTGGTAATAGTTGTTGTGGTAGTGGTAATAGTTGTTGTGGTAGTGGTAGTAATAGTTGTTGTGGTAGTAGTAATAGTTGTTGTGGTAGTGGTAATAATTGTTGTGGTAGTAATAGTTGTTGTGGTAGTGGTAATAGTTGTTGTGGTAGTGGTAGTAATAGTTGTTGTGGTAGTGGTAATAGTTGTTGTGGTAGTGGTAATAGTTGTTGTGGTAGTAATAGTTGTTGTGGTAGTGGTAATAGTTGTTGTGGTAGTGGTAATAGTTGTTGTGGTAGTGGTAATAGTTGTTGTGGTAGTGGTAATAGTTGTTGTGGTAGTAGTAATAGTTGTTGTGGTAGTGGTAGTAATAGTTGTTGTGGTAGTGGTAATAGTTGTTGTGGTAGTAGTAATAGTTGTTGTGGTAGTGGTAGTAATAGTTGTTGTGGTAGTAGTAATAGTTGTTGTGGTAGTGGTAGTAATAGTTGTTGTGGTAGTGGTAGTAATAGTTGTTGTGGTAGTGGTGGTAATAGTTGTTGTGGTAGTGGTAATAGTTGTTGTGGTAGTGGTAGTAATAGTTGTTGTGGTAGTAGTAATAGTTGTTGTGGTAGTGGTAATAGTTGTTGTGGTAGTGGTAGTAATAGTTGTTGTGGTAGTGGTAATAGTTGTTGTGGTAGTGGTAGTAATAGTTGTTGTGGTAGTAGTAATAGTTGTTGTGGTAGTGGTAGTAATAGTTGTTGTGGTAGTGGTAATAGTTGTTGTGGTAGTGGTAATAGTTGTTGTGGTAGTGGTAGTAATAGTTGTTGTGGTAGTGGTAATAGTTGTTGTGGTAGTGGTAGTAATAGTTGTTGTGGTAGTGGTAATAGTTGTTGTGGTAGTGGTGGTAATAGTTGTTATGGTAGTGGTAATAGTTGTTGTGGTAGTGGTAATAGTTGTTGTGGTAGTGGTAATAGTTGTTGTGGTAGTGGTAGTAATAGTCGTTGTGGTAGTGGTAATAGTTGTTGTGGTAGTGGTAATAGTTGTTGTGGTAGTGGTAATAGTTGTTGTGGTAGTGGTAGTAATAGTTGTTGTGGTAGTAATAGTTGTTGTGGTAGTGGTAATAGTTGTTGTGGTAGTGGTAATAGTTGTTGTGGTAGTGGTAGTAATAGTTGTTGTGGTAGTGGTAATAGTTGTTGTGGTAGTGGTAATAGTTGTTGTGGTAGTGGTAATAGTTGTTGTGGTAGTGGTAGTAATAGTTGTTGTGGTAGTAATAGTTGTTGTGGTAGTGGTAATAGTTGTTGTGGTAGTGGTAATAGTTGTTGTGGTAGTGGTAATAGTTGTTGTGGTAGTGGTAGTAATAGTTGTTGTGGTAGTAATAGTTGTTGTGGTAGTGTAATAGTTGTTGTGGTAGTGGTAATAGTTGTTGTGGTAGTGGTAATAGTTTTTGTGGTAGTGGTAATAGTTGTTGTGGTAGTGGTAATAGTTGTTGTGGTAGTGGTAATAGTTGTTGTGGTAGTGGTAATAGTTGTTGTGGTAGTGGTAGTAATAGTTGTTGTGGTAGTAATAGTTGTTGTGGTAGTGGTAATAGTTGTTGTGGTAGTGGTAATAGTTGTTGTGGTAGTGGTAATAGTTGTTGTGGTAGTGGTAATAGTTGTTGTGGTAGTGGTAATAGTTGTTGTGGTAGTGGTAATAGTTGTTGTGGTAGTAGTAATAGTTGTTGTGGTAGTGGTAATAGTTGTTGTGGTAGTGGTAATAGTTGTTGTGGTAGTGGTAGTAATAGTTGTTGTGGTAGTGGTAATAGTTGTTGTGGTAGTAATAGTTGTTGTGGTAGTGGTAATAGTTGTTGTGGTAGTGGTAATAGTTGTTGTGGTAGTGGTAATAGTTGTTGTGGTAGTGGTAATAGTTGTTGTGGTAGTAGTAATAGTTGTTGTGGTAGTGGTAGTAATAGTTGTTGTGGTAGTGGTAGTAATAGTTGTTGTGGTAGTGGTAATAGTTGTAGTAGTTTTGTTGTGTTAGAGGTGAGGGGCAGTGTTTGGTGTTGCTTGAGCTGCATCAGGTTAAGGAAGACGGAGAAACAATCTGCCATATTGCATTTGCTGACAAGGTGATTCAACTTTTATCTCATGATTCTCATGAATGACATTCTCATGATCTCATGATATCTCATGAATGACAACACAAACAATACAATACAAGAGGTAACAGAGAGGACCATAAGAAATAGAAGAACAATGTGTTAAAAGTACATTCAAAGACTAGATGTTTAAAATTGTTAAGAAATGTAGTTTTCCAAGTAATAATAATTGCCAGTTAGAAGAAGTCGAAGAGGCGGAGGCAGTGCAGCCAAGGAACACTCATGATTTTAAGGGTACGTTGAATGCAAGTAGACGGAACACTCCTGATTTTAAGGGTAGTTGAATGCAAGTAGACGGAACACTCATGATTTTAAGGGTAGTTGAATGCAAGTAGACGGGACACTCATGATTTTAAGGGTACGTTGAATGCAAGTAGACGGAACACTCATGATTTTAAGGGTAGTTGAATGCAAGTAGACGAAACACTCATGATTTTAAGGGTAGTTGAATGCAAGTAGACGGGACACTCATGATTTTAAGGGTACGTTGAATGCAAGTAGACGGAACACTCATGATTTTAAGGGTACGTTGAATGCAAGTAGACGGAACACTCATGATTTTAAGGGTAAGTTGAATGCAAGTAGACGGAACACTCATGATTTTAAGGGTACGTTGAATGCAAGTAGACGGAACACTCATGATTTTAAGGGTAAGTTGAATGCAAGTAGACGGAACACTCATGATTTTAAGGGTAGTTGAATGCAAGTAGACGGAACACTCATGATTTTAAGGGTACGTTGAATGCAAGTAGACGGGACACTCATGATTTTAAGGGTACGTTGAATGCAAGTAGACGGAACACTCATGATTTTAAGGGTAAGTTGAATGCAAGTAGACGGAACACTCATGATTTTAAGGGTAAGTTGAATGCAAGTAGACGGAACACTCATGATTTTAAGGGTAAGTTGAATGCAAGTAGACATGACAATACAAACACACAGGCTTGACATCAATTTCCAGGGTAGAACAAGAAGTAACGGATTCAAGCTGGAAAAGCGTAGATTTAAAAAAGAAATAGGGAAAAACTGGTTCACAAATAGGGTGGTGAATGATTGGAATGGACTCAGTAGACAGATAGTTAGTGCAGAGTCATTAGAGAGCTTTAAAGGGAGACTAGATAAATTCATGGATGGGGATGAAAGGTGGATGTAGGTAGTGTTAAGTAACAGGAACTACCACGTGTAGGTCTCACGGCCTCATGTAGCTTCCTTATTTTCTTATGTTCTTAATACTGTCTGCTGCAAGAAGATAATAATATACAGGTCAGCGCACACACCTGTATCCCTCGGAGCAGTGGCAGGTGTAGCCGTGGAGTGAGCCCGGGTCCTCCACACAGGCGGCACTGTTCTGGCAGGGGGAGCGGCTGCAGGGTGACACTCCTCCTCCACACTGATCCACATTGGCAGAGTCCACCAGGGCATCCTTGAGCGGCCTCTCCTGATCCATTACTCTGATCTGTAGGCACACACAGAGACAAGGCTGTGGTAAGGACCTATAGATGAGGATAGTTTCATGTAACCTGCAGTGTAGTAAAATGTCATCAGGGTAAAAAGTTGATCCATTTAACCCCTTCTGCCTTCACGCCCAGATCTTTCCTTTGCTATATGAAATTGTCTGTTGTTAGCCATAAAACTACGAAAAAGTGACTCAATATACCAAATTATCTAGTGGACAAGGGTACTAAACAGGTCATATCTATATAATATTGCTTATGTTCATTAAAATTGTCCTATGGTGGTTATATTACAATGAAAATTACGTTCTGGCCCTGAAGAGGTAAGTATTGCATCTGCCTTCTGAAATTCTCAATCATCCCTATAACTGGACATTTCCTGAATACGTCGGGATGGCAGAGATGATTAGTTTGCTATCGATTACTATTGATAACATCTCTTTCCTACACATATCTTGATATAGAAAAACATAATTTCATTTCAAGAACACTGCTCGTTTAGCTATTAAATTAGTATCAATGAGATGAGCCAGTAGGATTCTCTCTCTCTCTCTCTCTCTCTCTCTCTCTCTCTCTCTCTCTCTCTCTCTCTCTCTCTCTCTCTCTCATTCCTTCATTCTTAGATTTCCTCAACGGTTCATAGTTTTATTGCATAGTAGGCTATCTTCTATTTTCCTCCTCCTCTTCCTCCAAATGCAGCTCAGATTTTTATTTTTTGCCTTCCTCTCCTCACTTCTGCTTCTATTTTTTTTACTTTTTTTCTCTCTCCACACACACATTGGGTTCATTCCTCACCTCAGACACCTCTCTCTCTCTCTCTCTCTCTCTTCTCTCTCTCTCTCTACACACACACTGGGTTAATTCCTCACCTCAGACACCCCTCTCTCTCTCTCTCTCTCTCCACACACACATTGGGTTCATTCCTCACCTCAGACACCTCTCTTTTCTCTCTCTCTCCCACACCACACATTGGGTTCATTCCTCACCTCAGACACCTCTCTCTCTCTCTCTCTACACACACATTGGGTTCATTCCTCACCTCAGACACCTCTCTCTCTCTCTCTCTCCTACACACACATTGGGTTCATTCCTCACCTCAGACACCTCTCTCTCTCTCTCTCTCTCTCTACACACACATTGGGTTCATTCCTCACCTCAGACACCTCTCTCTCTCTCTCTCTCTACACACACATTGGGTTCATTCCTCACCTCAGACACCTCTCTCTCTCTCTTCTCTCCACACACACACATTGGGTTCATTCCTCACCTCAGACACCTCTCTCTCTCTCTCTCTCTACACACACATTGGGTTCATTCCTCACCTCAGACACCTCTCTCTCTCTCTTCTCTCCACACACACACATTGGGTTCATTCCTCACCTCAGACACCTCTCTCTCTCTCTTCTCTCCACACACACACATTGGGTTCATTCCTCACCTCAGACACCTCTCTCTCTCTCTTCTCTCCACACACACACATTGGGTTCATTCCTCACCTCGGACACACATCCCTTGAAGCCGCTCTTGACGCCCACATCGGAGGCCACTTGGATACGCGAGTTGTCAATGCCGCCGATGAACAGATGCGTGAGCAGGTTGAGACCCAAGTTCTTGCCGGGAGACTCGCCGTTCACCATCGGCCCGTCATTCACCATGAGGGAGCCCAGCTTGTCTGTCCTGTTGACTCTCACCTGAGAAAATAAGGATATTGGGATAGTAACGGATTCAAGCTGGAAAAGCGTAATTTAAAAAGGAAATAGGGAAAAACTGGTTCACAAATAGGGTGGTAAATGATTGGCATGGACTCAGTAGACAAGTGGTTAGTGCGGAGTCATTAGAGAGCTTTAAAGGGAGGCTAGATAATTTCATGGATGGGGATGAAAGGTGGATGTAGGTAGTGTTAAGTCACAGGAACTACCACGTGTAGGTCTCACGGCCTCTTGTAGCTTCCTTATTTTCTTATGTTCTTATGTTGGAATAATTTTGATTCACCTGTACTGTACTGTACTTATCGATCTATTTGATGAGTGAGCAAACACTTGACTAAGATTTCCAATGACATATATAAGAAGTACGAACATGAGACAGCATAGTAATAAGGAGAACAGAAGAACAGAGAGGGCAAGAAGAGGAGGGACAGGAGGACAGAGAGGGGAGAGGAAGGGGATGGGACAGAGCAACAAAGGAGGAAAAGTTAGTGATGACAATATCAAACTCTCTATATTACACCCTTTGCTCCCTAGCTTGCTATCGATTAATTCCCTATGAAGGCAGCACCCTCCTTTGTGCCCCTCTGTACAATGCATTCTCACCCCTGTTTACATAACCCCTTCACCGTGTTCAAAACCCAGTCTTCTCTTCTACAGCATATTATATATACAAATCATTATCACTGGAGGAGAAAGATCAAAGTATTTTGTGGTCTCTTACAAGATTATTCCTCGAGTCTACAGCTTACGTTTTGTTTTTCCAGTGCTGAAGGAACTCCTGCGAGCCATGTCTACACTGTGGGGGGGTATAAAACTGCCTCTCATGATGTCAAATTCTTAGGGTATCAAATAAAACTATCAATCAAATGTTACTCCTTCAGCCAAAAGATAACAAGATGGCCACCAACGTCTAGATGAGCAACTTTGCCAAACCAAAAAAAAAAGAGAGAGAGAGAGAGAGAGAGAGAGAGAGAGAGAGAGAGAGAGAGAGAGAGAGAGAGAGAGAGAGAGAGAGAGAGAGAGAGAGAGAGAGAGAGAGAGAGAGAGAGAGAGAGAGAGAGAGAGAGAGAGAGAGAGAAAGAGAGAGAGAGAGAGAGAGAGAGAGAGAGAAACTGAATGGTAATTGCTTCTACCATTATGAAATCTACTTGACATTAATCTCACATTACTGATACTCATTTTTGTCAGAAGTTGAACTCTATCCTAAAGAAATTTCTCCCTCACCCAACGACCCCAGTCCACCATCCTCTGTGTTACATTGTGCCTCATTCACGCCACTGGGTGTGAGTCATTTCTCTTCCTCCACCGTCCTGAAGGCCTCAAGGCACTCACCTTGATCCACTCCCCCTCGGCGATGGGCTCACTCTGGATGTTGGCCGTGCCGCTGCCAGAGTTGAAGCGGAACTCGAGACGCTTGTTGCGGATGGCGAGTGAGGTGAAATCCCCTGAGCCACTTTCCATCTGGGCGCAGTACATCAGCACGCCATCGTCCACAGACTGAAGATAAGGGAAGGTGTGATGTTTCTTATACAGGTTGATATTTCCTGTACAATTGGAGACTAAAAGAGCCTAACTAACAACAGCAATGACATGCTGCAGAGGGCAGAGAGCAAGGTGCGCTGTGAGCTGACATGCCAGAGTTGGTTGTGGAAAGATCACGACAATTTGAAAATAAAGGAACACCTACGGAAGTTGAAGTTTTTGTGTCGAGAAATATTTGTTTTGTCTATTTCATCCAGTGCAGATTTTTTGGAGTTAACCCTTCGTCTCAATAACTG
>JACEEZ010001007.1:297500-322500 GCA_016584305.1 Chionoecetes opilio | reverse complement strand
ACTACTATGTACTACTACTGTTAATGCCATAACTACTATGTGTACTACTACTGCTACTGCCATAACTACTATGTACTACTACTGTTAATGCCATAACTACTGTGTGTACTACTACTGCTACTGCCATAACTACTATGTGTACTACTACTGCTACTGCCATAACTACTGTGTGTACTACTACTGCTACTGCCATAACTACTGTGTACTACTACTGCTACTGCCATAACTACTGTGTGTACTACTACTGCTACTGCCATAACTACTATGTGTACTACTACTGCTACTGCCATAACTACTGTGTGTACTACTACTGCTACTGCCATAACTACTGTGTACTACTACTGCTACTGCCATAACTACTGTGTGTACTACTACTGTTAATGCCATAACTACTGTGTACTACTACTGCTACTGCCATAACTACTGTGTACTACTACTGCTACTGCCATAACTACTGTGTTACTACTACTGCTTACTGCCATAACTACTGGTGTACTACTACTGCTACTGCCATAACTACATGTGTACTACTACTGCTACTGCCATAACATACTGTGTGTACTACTACTGTTATGCCATAACTACTGTGTACTACTACTGCTACTGCCATAACTACTTGTGTACTACTACTGCTACTGCCATAACTACTGTGTACTACTACTGCTACTGCCATAACTACTGTGTTACTACTACTGCTAACTGCCATAACTACTGTGTACTACTACTGCTACTGCCATAACTACTGTGTACTACTACTGCTACTGCCATAACTACTGTGTGTACTACTACTGCTACTGCCATAACTACTGTGTACTACTACTGCTACTGCCATAACTACTGTGTTACTACTACTGCTAACTGCCATAACTACTGTGTACTACTACTGCTACTGCCATAACTACTGTGTGTACTACTACTGCTACTGCCATAACTACTGTGTTACTACTGCTATGCCATAACTACTGTGTGTACTACTACTGCTACTGCCATAACTACTGTATGCCAACACTGTGTACTACTACTGCTACTGCCATAACTACTGTGTGTACTACTACTGCTACTGCCATAACTACTGTGTGTACTACTACTGCTACTGTGCCATAACTACTGTGGTACTACTACTGTTAATGCCATAACTACTGTGTACTACTACTGCTACTGCCATAACTACTGTGTGTACTACTACTGCTACTGCCATAACTACTGTGTGTACTACTACTGCTACTGCCATAACTACTGTGTGTACTACTACTGCTACTGCCATAACTACTATGTGTACTACTACTGCTACTGCCATAACTACTATGTGTACTACTACTGCTACTGCCATAACTACTATGTGTATACTGCTACTGCTAACACGTGGTTACTACTGCTACTGCATAACTACTTGTGTACTACTACTGCTACTGCCATAACTACTATGTGTACTACTACTGCTACTGCCATAACTACTGTGTGTACTACTACTGCTACTGCCATAACTACTATGTGTACTACTACTGCTACTGCCACTCATACTATGTGTTACTACTACTGCTACTGCCATAACTACTATGTGTACTACTACTGCTACTGCCATAACTACTATGTGTACTACTACTGCTACTGCCATAACTACTGTGTGTACTACTACTGCTACTGCCATAACTACTGTGTGTACTACTACTGCTACTGCCATAACTACTGTGTGTACTACTACTGCTACTGCCATAACTACTGTGTGTACTACTACTGCTACTGCCATAACTACTGTGTGTACTACTACTGCTACTGCCATAACTACTGTGTGTACTACTACTGTTAATGCCATAACTACTGTGTACTACTACTGCTACTGCCATAACTACTGTGTACTACTACTGCTACTGCCATAACTACTGTGTGTACTACTACTGCTACTGCCATAACTACTGTGTACTACTACTGCTACTGCCATAACTACTGTGTACTACTACTGCTACTGCCATAACTACTGTGTGTACTACTGCTACTGCCATAACTACTGTGTGTACTACTACGACTGCTATAATTTCTACCACTGAAAGACATGAACATCTCTCATGAAAGAGTTCAGATAAAAAGTGACAAAATTGCAGCGTGTGTCTGGAGACTCTTAGTAATTCTTCAGCTTCTTCCACTAACAAAAACTCTTGCTCCACTACATGCATCAGCCCTTCTTCCCCGTGGACGAGCAGCCCACCACCACTAGGACCACCGCCAGCAACCTACCATCGGCAGACTCGGGCTTGAAGGAAATCTCGATGTCAAACATGAGGTAGGCTCTTGGCAGCGTCTGAAGGGCCAGGTAGGAGTTCTCATTGAACCTGGGGGCAAGGGATACCGAACATTATTATCAGTAGTATTTACTAAGGTTTCTAGAAAATTAAAATAGTGAATACCATTAAGAGTAGAATGGTTTTTTTTTTTACATGACAAAGGACTGGCCAAGGGCACAACAAAAATGGGTAACACAAAGCCCGCTTAGTTGCCAGTCCCTATAAAGAAGACAGTAAGAGAATAAAAAAAGAGGGGTGAGCCAATTTAGTTCGGGAGGTGTCTTGTTACTCTTCTTTTAAAAAGATTTAAGTCATAGGAAAGTGGAAACATAGAAACAGGAAGAGAGTTCCAGAGTTTACCAGTGAAAGAGGTAAGATACTGATTAACTCTTGCATTAGGAAGATGGACAGAATAGGGATGAGAATGAATAGAAAGTCTTGTGCAGTGAGGCCACGGGAGGGGGGGAGGCATGCAGTTAGCAAGTTCAGAAGAGCAGTGAGCATGAAAATAATGTGTAAACTTGGTTACAGAAAATAAAGAATCAGGAACATAGATAAAGGTTTTAGGGCTCAGGGTCCTTGGTTCCCTGACCATCCCTCCAAACTTTGTAAGGCTTTGATACTGAATGGAAACACTTCTTTAACTTTGCTGGTTACTTCATTCCTTTGATAGTTCACCATCAAATACCACAAACACAACACCATCTTAGCATTTATATAGTATCTATAGCAATGTGCCAGTCAGTATGTGCCTGTTATGTACAGTCACCACACATGATGTCCCGACCCTCTGTTATGGGGCACATACACAGAGAAGGGCACATAAAGGAAGACTACAGCTGCCACAGATAGGCTGCTAAAGCTGCGCTGTTGCAGTCTTCCTTTTGACTCCAGCCACGAGGTTTATGCTGTGGAGTCTTGTTGGAAGGCTCTCGCAGGCAGCAGCAGCAAGGAGCACCACGACAGCTGACTTTGCCAGCCTCATGCGTCCACAAATCTCCTTAATTACCACTTTGTCCTCCCATAATGCCAAAATACGGGCTTTTTCCACATTGGTACGGGGCTTAGGACTCATGGATAAGGTACTGGAGATGTTCCATGAGGTGCAAAGGTAAAACTCAGAGTGAACCTGTACACACAATTATCTACAAGTGACATATCAGCCACAGTGATGCACAGAGCCTACAGTGCCAGTCAGTGTCTCACCTTGGCACCACGCCTGTTATGATGAGCAAGGTGGGCAGGTCAACACTGCGCTCCTGGTTCCTGCTCGTACACACATACACTCCGGCATCCTCGGCTTGCACCTCCGAGATGTCAAGCACAGACTGTGTGGGGAGAGAAACGGAGGGATAGCGTCAGTGAAATGTAAACCCTAGCTGCTGCATACTGATCAGGGCGTGTGAGAGGTAAGTGGGCTTTATCTATTCATTTTTCTTACTTTATGGAGAGCGGCTGTGATGTCAAAGAAAGAAAGAAAAAGAAGCTTAATGAATGACAACAAACCCAAAAAAGAAAACTGAGAACTTCATAATATTTACGTTCTTGGTGTGCGCATTGAGCGGTAATTTTTCCTCCTTCTTGCTCCAAGTGTATGAGACCGTGCCGGGCAGGGAGAGGTGGCACTCCATGGTGACACTCAGACCCAGGGCCACCGAGCGGGTGTTCTCCGAGCGAAGGTGCTGCATGACGTCCTTAAAGTGGTCCTCAGACTCCGAGATGATGTCTGCAAGGGAGAGGCAGAGTTGGCAGTGAGAGAATGACACTGTAGATGGATGTGGATCGGATTATGATGACTGATGGATGAAAATGAGCGGATTATGATGACTGATGGATGAAAATGAGCGGATTATGATGACTGATGGATGAAAATGAGCGGATTATGATGACTGATGGATGAAAATGAGTTACTGTAAGAAAGTGAGCAGTGGAAATATAGAACAGGAACTACCTCGTGTAGGTCTCACGGCCTCTTGTAGCTTCCTTATTTTCTGATGTTCTTATGTAAATGTAATTACTTTGATGTTTATTATGGCATCATAATCTTTAAGGCCTCACTCAACAGAGAAGCATCCGGCTAGTGATCATCATAACAGTAATGTGCAAAGTGTAAATATATAATGAGACATAAATGAAACGTTCTATGTCACATTAAACTTCCACTCTATCAATTTCCTTATAGGTTGAAGTTCCCAAACTTGGCATCCCAAGACTCGGCAACACCCAAAACTCAGCTATGGTTCCGGATTTTCCAAAACACGGCAGAACACCCAAAACCCGGCGCGTAGTTGCCGGGTCGGCCGCTAGGTGCCACCACACTAGGCCGCTGGGTTTCTCCCGCCGATTTGTTTGTTGTTATTGTTCAGTGGTGTTGTGACTGTAGAGTTGTGTACACTGTTATTTTGTGTGATTTTGTTATTTTGTTATTTTGTCATGCTTTTTTCCCCCTTAATATATCTACGTTCTAAAAGTCGGAAAATTCCATTACTCGGCTCGGCGCTGGTCCCGAGGTTGCCGAGTTTGGGAACTTCAACCTGTAGTATGTCACATTAAACTTCCACTCCATCAATTTCCTTATATGTACACCCATTATTCCATTCTCTAAGCTCACACTTAACCTCTTCACACCCAAATTTTTCCTTTGCTATAAAAAATTGTATGTTATCGAGCCATAAAATAACGAAAAGTAACTGAATATATCAAATTAGATAGTGGACAAGGATACTAAACAGGTCATTCCTTTAAAATATTGCTTATATTCACTACAAATCCTCTAATGATGGCCAAATTACAATGGAAATTATGTTCTGGGTCTCAAGGGGATTAAATATGTTTCACCATGCATATATAAATACTTTCTTCAGCATTTCGCCTCCATCTATTCACTGAATATCGATGTGCTATTCTTAGACTTCAGTTTTAAAGATGTGAGAGGATTTCTGAACATTTCATCTGTGTTTCATGAAATAGCACACACAATAATGAGTGTTGTTATTCCCTTGGACTCTCCTGCAAACAATAACACTGCAAAGAAAGTGCCAGGAACATGACAATAAAGTGATCTCCTTAACCCCTTGAGGCCCAGAACGTTATTTCCATTGTATTTGGTACCATTAGACGATTTTCAGTGAATATAAGCAATATTTTATAGATATGACCTGTTTAGTATCCTTGTCCACTAGCTTATTTGGTATATTAAGTTAGTTTTTATAATTTTATGGCTCGACAACAGACGATTCTATATAGCAAAGAAAGGATCTGGGCGTGAAGGGGTGAAGTGATCTCCTTAACACCTCAACTTCCCCGGGAACAATTATCATCAGTTCTCACCTCGGATAACAAGGCCAAATCTCTCATCAAATATGCCTTGCCGGGTGGTGGCACTGCAGACGTAGATGCCACCGGACCGCACGCCGGGGATCCTCAGCCTGTTGTTGTAGGGCTGGGCTCCGTAGGGCATTTCTCCGTCCATCCTCTGCCAGGTGATAGCAGCGGCCGGTTCGTTCTCCACCTCACAGACCAGCTCCACGTTATCCCCGCGATGCACGTTGGGTGGAATGGAGCGGATCTGGATGTTGGTCGTCTGTGCCCCTGCAGAGATAGAGCTTTGTGTAGTGCTCCGTGTTGTGTTAGGGATGAGAGTGATTGAGATTGATTGTGAGTGATTGTATAAAAGGGTGAGTGATTGTGATTGATTGTAGTATAAAGGATGAGTGATTGTGATTGATTGTAAAGGGATTGTGATTGATTGTAAGGTGTAGAGGATGGGTTCTGAGAGGTGTTTAAGTAAGTTATTGTCCTCATAACAATAATCTGTATTTTGTGTTATCATTATCATCATTATTCATTGTACAGTTATCGTATCATCATCATTGTAAGAAGTAAGAAGGGGGAGGTGAAGGAGGAGAGCAGGGAGGAGGTGGAGGACAACACTACAATATTGAGACTCAGCCTTGCTCCTCTCTGTGGCCTTCTTGACTCATTGTGTAGAAATTTCCATCTCAAAAATATTTGTTTGATTTCACCAATATTTGATCTGTCATCTTGTTTTTATTTGCACACATTACTCTCAATTTTAGTCTAAGGATGGCTGATGTTATAAGATACACAACAAGACATTACAAGCAAGGGAGGTTGGACTATACAAAAAATATTACAGCTTGAAACTTCTTACCTGCTTCATTCCATGCACTGCAGCCCCCTAGCCACACCCCTCATGCTTAAATGTTGAAGTCCAAAGCAGATTTGTAAAGTATTATCATGCAGTAAGGGGGAAGGTTAATGCCATCCTTTAGTTGTGGGCATTTGTCTACCGTCGATAACACTAAAGTCGCCAGTCACTCGCCACTGCACTAATGTCGCCAGGCACAATATATTACGAATTTTAGCATCACTACAGACTTTTATGTGCCACTGAAGACATGTAGTGTGATGTACATAATATAAACTAGTGTGCATGCGTCTTCAGTGGCACATAAATGTCTGTAGTGATGCTAAAATTCGTAATATATTGTGCCTGGCGACATTAGTGTTATCTACGGTGGCTGAATGAAAGTTGTTTTACTGATCATGTTTTATTCTAAGACTTTATCATTCTTACTTATCTTTTATTCTTACACATCACTAACGCTACAAGAATACACCTCATGGGATAACGGAACACAAGGCATTTAGGAGGAGCTTCTGCAGTAGACCTTAATAAAATACTTGACTACATAGAGTGTGGCTCAAATCAATGCAAGACAGACACATCGAGAACACCTCACTCTATCCCTTAATCTCTCTGATCGTAAAGCTGACAACACTGATCAAAGTCTTTATTACTCAAAAAAAAAATCTTCAAAATGTGAACTAAGTAATCTCTACTAAATAAATGTATTCAATGCTGAAATATTATTAAGATTTGCTTATAAGGATGTTGATTATTTTTTGTGCTTTGTTTCACTTCTTGTTATGTACCAAAGCCATCTATGATTTGAACTTGAAATATTAAATCTGTACTTTCCCACTACTGTATATTACTGTTACTAGTAGCAATGCCACCAAGTGTTAGTTCTAGGTTAGCAAGGGAATGGCCACTCTCTCACTCACACACCGATCACCTCGCCATTCTTTCTTTCAAACGCAAGCACAGCCGATCCCTCTGTTCCATCTACTGGCTCAGGAAACCTACAGAAATTGGTGATATTTTTTGAAATCCTTGAATATGTTGTAACTACTGAACACTAATATACTGTTCACCAGCATCGCCATTATAATCTTTGTTGGAGTCTTTATAGATTATTTTTTCTTATGTATTCTGAAGACTTAGAAGCTGTACTTACACCTCTAGAGTTCATCCTTCAGCAGGTGAAGGCCACTTATAGCCCTCAGGGTCACTTTGCTGTTCTATAACTGCTTCAAAACTGTTCTGTTGAGTCTATTTTGAACACAAGAATGTCAATCGTGCTTTACTCTCAACCACTGATGCAAAGATTACCGCCGCCATTCTATGAGAACATCGGACACAAAAATGACGCTGGTCGTGCTCGGCAATCATAGAAATTGTGCGTAAGAACCCTTTGAGGCAAAAACTTGACATCCTTCTCATTACACAAACTAAGGAATTATCTTACGTAATTTTCACGATGTACTTCCTGAGTTGCTTCAAGTTGTGTCAATATACAACATACATAGATTGAGTATGAGATTAAGATAAATTTACTTACTTTATGATAACACACGAAACAGTCACATGAAGTGTTTTTATAATCTTAAATTCAGATATCAACTTCTAAACTGTGAAGAAAAATCTAACTAGTACTATGCTATTAGAAAACTATAAAAATACACACAAAAAGATAATCAGACATTCCACTCACACACAAACAACAAAAATCATTACATTTCTATCCTGAGATGCAAAAAAAGAATACTAACACCACTTTCCTGCCGCCAATAACACACACACACCCCTTCACACGCCCAGCACTTGCGACGCCATGCTCTGATTCCTGAGGTGATTGGGAATGCTGAAGGGAGTGATGGTGCTTCACTTCATGGTTAGTACAAGATGCATCCTATAAGAGTTAGTTGGCAGTAGTGATGGCAGTACCTCATTACATGTTTGGCACTAAAGCTATCCTATCTGGAGCTAAAAGTTAGTTGGCAGTGGTAATGGTGCCATATTGCATGCATGACACGAGAGGTATGTGTTAATATCTGGCAGTGGTGGTGGTGGTTCCCTCTGTTGCATGCATGGTATAAGGTTGAGGCGTCATGCTTGTTAGTGGGTGGGGCTGTTACTTCTGGGTCCATGCATGGTATAAGGTTGAGGCGTCATGCTTGTTAGTGGGTGGGCTGTTACGTCTGGGTCTGATCGGCCACAACTCACGCCTGACAGTGAGGGTCACGATGTCGTAGAGGCGCTGCCCCGTCTGCGTCGTGACCTCGCACTGGTAGTCCCCGCTGTCCTGGATCTCAATGAGCGGCAGCCTGGGGAAGGACAACATAGCAACTGTAACGCTGTGTCCACACTGGGACTCAAGTTGCGAGACGTATTGTGCAACTCGTGTTGTGTGAAGTGTTGCGCAATGGGAATGTGTCCACACTACACCCTGGCCTGTTGCCCAACAGTGGCTGACTTGTACCAGAGAGAGCCAGATAATAACAATACAAGCCTCTGATACTGAGAAAGATCCTGGTAATAATAATTATGATCCTTTAGTAGTAAGAAAAATCCTTGTAAATACTAGTGCTAGGCCTTTGATGGTAAGAAAGAGACGGCAGGTGGCAATAGATCCTCCCTCCATGACAGCTCCACAGCTACTGTTGCGCAACGAGATGCAGAAATGCCCGGCGCTAGACTGCCTCGAGCAGCACGCAACACAAAAATTGATTTCGAGCGAAGAGTTGTGCAATACGTTGCACATTGAGAGTCCCAGTGTGGACGGGCCTTAAGGCAGCATCATGACACTGTAAGACAACTGTCATTCTATACTAATCTGTAGATGCAATTTTTCACTCTTTAATTTCTCTGATACTTTTTACACTACTAAAAGATATCCCTGTCTTTCAAGGCCTAGAGGAGGGCTGATGCCGCTCACCTCTCCCAGGCTTACATTATAAAGATACACGGGATTGTCTGACCAGAGACAGACCGCCTACCTGAGGATGTTCCCGCGCGTCACGGAGCTGGGAGGCAAACGGCCATTCACGCGGTTCCATCTCACGTTGTTGGGGTTGATTCCGGATGTTTCACAGCGCAGCTCGGCTGTTTGGCCGACATACACGGTCACTTCGGGGTCCCGGGCGGTGAGAAGCGGCTCCTCTGTAAAACAACAGAGCTTTCAGAAAACCAGCCACTTCAAGTTTATTGCTCCTCCGAGAGATGAGTCACCCCTCAGAGAGCCAGACACAAGGGCCGTGTCCATGAGTTAGAAATATCCCCAGAGATGTTAGTTAAGAGCATAAATATTCCTATGATATAAGTCAAGAGGGTAATCCTGAGCTTTCATGCCATAAGAACATTCACAGTACACATTGTCCTATTACTCTCTGTCAACATGAACACTGACATTCAGACACCAATATTACAAGTGCACAAAATACAAAATAGAATTATACATAATCAAGACAATTAAACATTATTTTACACTACACAAAACACAGAAACAAAATCTTTACATGGCAAGAATATTCATGATTTCAAAGCCAGGCTGGATAATAGTAGTTATAGAGACACGACAGTACGAGCTTGGCTTTCTTCCTGTAAATCACGACTAGGTAAATACACATGCACACAAATACACACACAGAAAGAGGTGATCTGAATAATGCATTCAGGGTTTACAAGGGACTGGAAGTTTTTGAGATTGCTTTTGTGGGACGGGAGAGATAGGAGAGGTCATGGGAAGAAGTTGAAGAGGACCACATGCAAGAGAGAGATGAAGAAGTACAGCTTCCCCTACAGATCCCTGGCACTGTGGCATAGCCTGGATAAGGAGGTGGTGGAGGAGCCAAGAATATTCACCACATCAAAGCAAAGCTGGATAACAGTAGTTTTGGAGACAGAACAGTACGAACTCAGCTCTTTTCCTGTAAATCACAACTAGACGAACACACCCACACGTCTACCACAAAGGACTAATCTGTTTATAAATCTAAACAATATAATTGATAAAGTCACTGCTAGTCCACTGCATCAGAAGCATTAACGAAATACTTTCTGGTATGGAGGAAGAACAGTTATCTATAGAAGGTCTAACTTTGCAATCAAAGTGTGAAGGAGAATCAGCCTTCTGTTCTAATCACTCAGGGAAGATATTCGGATAGGTAACATGAACACAGCAACATAATTGTGCCATGACAAAGAAATAAGTTTGAACAATGAAATCAAGTGATAACTTGTCCCATAGCGGCACCCCAGAGCTCCCACACTGCAGCACCCCGGAGCTCCCACACTCCAGCACCCCAGAGCTCCCACACTCCAGCACCCCGGAGCTCCCACACTCCAGCACCCCGGAGCTCCCACACTGCAGCACCCCGGAGCTCCCACACTGCAGCACCCCGGAGCTCCCACACTGCAGCACCCCGGAGCTCCCACACTGCAGCACCCCGGAGCTCCCACACTGCAGCACCCCAGAGCTCCCACACTGCAGCACCCGGAGCTCCCACACTCAGCACCCAGAGCTCCCACACTCAGCACCGAGCTCCCACATCCCAGCACCCCGGAGCTCCCACACTGCAGCACCGGAGCTCCCACAGCAGCACCCGGAGCCCAACATGCAGCACCCGAGCTCCCACACTGCAGCAACCCCGGAGCTCCCACACTGCAGCACCCCGGAGCTCCCACACTGCAGCACCCCGGAGCTCCCACACTGCAGCACCCCGGAGCTCCCACACTGCAGCACCCCGGAGCTCCCACACTGCAGCACCCCGGAGCTCCCACACTGCAGCACACAGCGGGCTCCTCAGTTTTGTATTTACTTGAAATTTAAGTCCCATGTTACTTGTGTTGAGACCACTAACACTGTACAAGGCATCATACAAAGCATGGTTTGTACACTACAGGTTTACCCCAAAAAATATTCAGCACTATATTTTAGCGGCCTTAAATGGTCTAGGTCAATGGTTGCAGCCATCACCACCACCACTGGCTTCACTCTGGGGCTTGAGACAGGCTTTTTAAATGCACGACTCATACTTAAAAACAGATTTGTGTGTAACATGAATGCCTGTACCTAAGTCAGTAGGGGAGCGCCTGGGTGCATTTACTGCCATTAAAATGCTGGTTTGTCAGTTAGTACATATTTTTTGGAATAATGAGAATAGAAAATTCACTGAACAACTGAATGCTAGACTCAAATAAATGCTGAGCAGATAATAATGATTAAATAATATATAAGAACATAAACATAATAGAATAAATACAGTGGTTGCATGTTATATGAAATGTCCCAACATAGAGATTTATAGAGGACAGGTTGAAGTTCCCAAACTCGGCATCCCAAGACTCGGCAACACCCAAAACTCGGCTATGGTTCCGGATTTTCCAAAACACGGCAGAACACCCAAAACCCGGCGCGTAGTTGCCGGGTCGGCCGCTGGGTGCCACCACACTAGGCCGCTTGGTTTCTCCCGCCGATTTGTTTGTTGTTATTGTTCAGTGGTGTTGTGACTGTAGAGTTGTGTACACTGTTATTTTGTGTACTTCTACAGGTCTGTTATTGGTATTATGGCTCCCAAACGTCCAAACATTTTTTTCATGTGATTTTCATGCTTTTTTTCCCCTTAATATATCTACGTTCTAAAAGTCGGAAAATTCCATTACTCGGCTCGGCGCTGGTCCCGAGGTTGCCGAGTTTGGGAACTTCAACCTGTACAATTCAGAAGATTTCGCGACCAATGGACAAAGTATACTTATTGTATTCTTAAAGGAACAATACATGAATAACAAGAACAGACACGCATCACAGGCCCCACATAAAAAGCAATACTATTTATATCTTCAATAAAATGGTATCCTACTCATTAACAAAATACAACTGTTTTGATACATGAAAGTCAGCACAGAATACATTTGTCTCCGCTAAACTAGATATGAATCTCTCCCGCACACACACACACACACACACACACACACACACACACACACACACACACACACACACACACACACACACCACACACACACACACACACACACACACACGAAGACGAAGAGAGAGAGAGAGAGAGAGAGAGAGAGAGAGAGAGAGAGAGAGAGAGAGAGAGAGAGAGAGAGAGAGAGAGAGAGAGAGAGAGAGAGAGAGAGAGAGAGAGAGAGAGAGAGAGAGAGAGAGAGAGAGAGAGAGAGAGAGAGAGAGAGAGAGAGAATGATATATTCACATAGTTGTGTTGTATGAGAAATGGGTGGGAGGTAATGAGAGATATATAGGCAGGGAGATATATAGGCAGGGAGATATATAGGCAGGGAGATATATAGGCAGGGAGATATATAGGGAGGGAGATATATAGGGAGGGAGATATATGATAAGGGAGGTGAAGGGAGAAAGATGGGAAGAAATGGAAGTGTGGAAGATAAGGTAGGAAAATAAAGTAGGAGAATGACAATGTTGAAGCCAGAATTACAAGGAGAGTGGAGACAGGGAGGCAAGGAGATTAGAAGTAAGTATAGGTTAGATTAGATGTATACGGGAGAGACATAGGACACTTCTCTGTTGTGACTTACCACCTGAGAAAAGTTTTAATCCACCACAGACAATGATGCAAAGGACACAGAGACACAAAGAAAGCATATGGCTGAAAATACAGAACAACAACAGACACATGGTATTCCTCCAAGCCTCATTGCAGATCAACATACAGAACAACAGACACATGGTATTCCTCCAAGCCTCATTGCAGATCAACATACAGAACAACAGACACATGGTATTCCTTCAAGCCTCATTGCAGATCAACATACGACACAGAACATGGATCTCAGCCTCATTGCAGTCAACAACAGAACACAGACACATGGTATCTCTCAAGCTCATGCAGATCACATACAGAACAACAGACACTGGTATTCCTCAAGCCTCATGCAGATCAACATCAGAACAACAGACCATGTATTCCTTCAAGCCTCATGCAGATCAACATACCGACAGACAGACACATGGTATTTCAAGCCTCATGCAGATCAACTACGACAACAGACACTGGTATTCCTTCAGCCCATTGCAGATCAACATACAGAACAACAGACACATGGTATTCCTTCAAGCCTCATTGCAGATCAACATACGACAACGACACATGGTATCTCCAGCCTCATTTGAGATCAATACAGAAAAGACAATGGTATTCTCAAGCCCATGCAGATCAACTACAGAACAACAGACACATGGTATTCCTTCAAGCTCATTGCAGATCAACATACAGAACAACAGACAATGGTATTCTTCAAGCCTCATTGCAGATCAATACAGAACAACAGGACACATGGATTCCTCAAGCCTCATTGCAGATCAACATACAGAACAACAGACACATGGTATTCCTCCAAGCCTCATTGCAGATCAACATACAGAACAACAGACACATGGTATTCCTTCAAGCCTCATTGCAGATCAACATACAGAACAACAGACACATGGTATTCCTCCAAGCCTCATTGCAGATCAACATGCAGCGGCGGCAGCATCACCACACTGCATCCAGACGTCTCACGGCCCACACGGAGAAGACCCTTTTAGCATCAGCCTATCAATGATGAACAAATAGCTTTACCGTGCGGCGTGTCTCTCCTCCGCCGCATGCATATCTTTTCATCCCGGCAGTCACTACAATCACACTCGCCATTGCAGTTGAGGTAGAAGTAATAGCAGGAGCCGTCACCACATTTGAAGAATTCTGAGCACTTGCTATTGTCGAATATGTCATCTGTATTTTGGTGATGGGAAAAAATGGTCAATCTCAGCATGCGGACGATGAAACTTACAACATAGAGCTAGCAGGGATATGAATGTTTTTTGATGTAGTGGTAGGATGAAGTGGATGATGAGAATTGTACACTTTAAGTATATATAGTTACAAAGTGGTCACACTGATGTAGCATGTACACTAAATATGGGGAGGCGGTAGCAGAGTGGTTAGCATCTCCGAGTGGCGTTCTTGGTGACCTGAGTTCGATCCCGAGTGAGAACCATAAATCCACTGAAAATCTTTCTGCACCGTCGAGTGGCCTAAGAACACCCACATGCCCTGTCCATTAACTCTACCTTCGATGGCGAGTGCATCGAAGGACACAGGGGGGCGGCATGAGCCTCTAATCACAGGCGTCACTATAACAATCCTGCCTGCGCCACCACGGGCGAGGGCCAACCATCACAGCCCTCGAGTGAACCTCCAGAGCCTGCCATCCCACCCCTGGGTAACTGCCTACATGCGCTATATGCATAGATGTAAAAAAAGAAAAGAAAAAAAAGGGCAGAGCATGACTTTGATAACTGTATTCATCATCCGTGTTTTTGCCGTTGAAATGCTCATCATGGAATTCTAGCAATACTACATCGCTCGCTCATCACTGTAGGCACCTATTGCTGGAACAGAAGTCTCTCAACATTTTCCATTCATCTTCATCTCCTCTTTGTTATTCCCAGCTCACCTCAAGCAAACATTACTTCTGTCTGCCATTTGTGTTTTTATCCTAACCTCCAAAATATTATCTGCCTCCACTCCAACTTTCCTCCTCTGCGTCATGCTGTGTGGGAAACTAGTCATTTATTTTTCATTACAGTTTAGCTCCTTCACGCCCAGATCTTTCCTGGGCTATAAAAAATTGTCTTGTCGAGCTATAAAATTACGAAAAGTAACTGAATATACCAAATGAGTTAGTCGAAAGGATACTAAACAGGTCATATCTATAAAATATTGCTTAGATTCACAAAAAATTGTCTAATGGTACCCAAATTACAAAGGAAATTACGCTTTGGGTCTCAAGGGGTTAAATCCTGAAAATAAAGGCTCCGTTGCCACAAAGACCGTCAGTCCTGAGAGTTGCAGCGGTCGCCATGAGGGCAGCGTGACCAGTGGGACTCTTCAAAACTAATCATTTTCGCTCTCTAAAGTGCAGGCGTGTGTGGTATGTGGGAGGGCAGAGAGATCAACTACTATTTGTTACTACTAATACATTTTTTTTTCTCTCTCTCTCTCTTTCTCCTCTCCTCTCTCTCTCTCTCTCTCTCTCTCTCTCTCTCTCTCTCTTAGATTAGATTACACGATAGATTGAGATTAGAAACAGGGAGAACAAGTGCGTGAGATGATTATGAAAGACAGCAAGGAACAGGCAGGTGGTGTAGGAACTAAGACTGAAGGAAGATGTATTGGGAAATGATAAAGAATGACCTGAATAAAAAAAGATGCAATATGTCTGTGGTGCCTTGGCAATAGTGTCCTACAAGACTATCATGGATAAGCACTACCATGGCACATTTCTTGAGATACACATTACATTTGGAGTTGCTATATTAGTGCTATAATTAACATAATATAAATAGACAGCACTCAATTACAATACTGTTGCCATTCAAACACACACCAGAAAAGAATTAATAGTAATAACGCATCACAGATACACACAACAGAATATATATGACATGTTCATGTGTGATCTTCTTGATGATGTAATGTGTGTAAACTTTCCATACAGCCCAAGGATGTCAATTTGCCAACCGTGACTCGCATGAACCTTTAACCCCTTCACGCCCAGATCTTTCCATTGCTATATAAAATTGTCTGTTGTTAGCCATAAAATTACGAAAACTAATTGAATATACCAAATTAGCTAGTGAACAAGGATACTAAACAGGTCATAGCTATTGAATATTGCTTATATTAATTAAAATTTGTCTAATGGCACCCAAATTACAATGGAAATTATGTTCTGGGCGCGAAGGGGTCAATGCGTCAACTCACCGTGACAGTCTGTCTCATCGGCTGCATCATTACAGTCGGGAATGCCGTCACATAACTGGTGAGGGAGTAGGCACAGCTTGTTGCCACAGGGCGAGTCTTCACAGGCTGACAACACCACACAAGACACAACAGTCTAGTAGTCTCACCAATTAACAACACCTGGCTACCATCAACAACACTAAAGTCGCCACTGCACTAATGTCGTCAGGCCATATATTACAAATTTTAGCATCACTACAGACTTGTATGTGCCACTAAAGACAGGTACATAACATAAACTACTGTGCATGCCTCTACAGTGGCACATACAAGTCTGTAGTGATGTTAAAATTTGTAATATATGGCGCCTGGCAACATTAGTGGAGTGGCCACTACAGTGTTATTGACGGTGAGGGGTCACTTGAGATGACATAACTGGTGTTGTTAAGGGGAAGGAGGTTAGAAGGGATTCCGTCTACCATTATGACAGTCAAGAAAGGCTACTGCAACTACTACTTGGTACTGACATGGAAACCCAACATTATAAACTTCATTGACAAATAACTACTGCGCATTCAACTACAGTTTGTAGCTACATAAGATATTACTACTATTCTAGGATGCATTATGCTGAAGAAAAAAGATATATACTTCAATAGATACTTTAAAGATCTTTCAATTAATAAAATATAAGGAATTATAAAAGAAATAAATCATGATTACTTACACTAGAACATTTCATCACCACAGAAACTCCCCAACAACTGTTCAATAACCCCAGCCAACACTAAGCCATGACCCCACGATCCACACCAAGCACCAGCAGCTCTTGTGTCTGCACTGTTTAGGAATCACAATAAAGCATATGCATCTATACTGATCAAGCCTACATTTGAACACATCAACTTCACTTGAAATGCACGTGTCAGGCCAGGGTGGTCCAACTTCCTCGACACCGCGAGCCACTTCAGCACTGAACTTTAAGTCGAGGCCGCAACTTAGGAATATCAAATCAAATTGATCAAATCAATGTACTAATATGTGGAGGGCCATTGTGCGTGGCGGTGTTAGGCGCGATGAGAGGCAGCCGTGGCCAAGAGGCAGCGACTCACTCAGACTGGTACAGATGGCCACGGGGCACGACCAATGGCTGCGATGAAGGATCATCCATAGAGTGACCTCAGATCCTTGGTCGTGACGCACGCACGGACACGTCTCCGCTCTGTGCTACTTAGGGTCATGGATGGGATTCTTACTTAAGTGAAACGTGATTCTAGCAACGTAGTATCCTATCACAGTCGTAACCTTAAAGTCGTATATGTTTCATCTTTTTAGAGAATAAACCAACATGATTATTTATCTAAGTCCTCGCGGGACACAAAACAACGGTCCAGCGTGGCGCACGGGCCCCTCGTTGGACCAGTCTGTGCTAGGCATTTAGATCACCATCTTTTTTCCCCCTTGACAGTTTGTCCTAAATCAGCACAAAATCATTCAGAGGCTTGGAGTTCATCCATGAATTAAAAAAAGTATGATTGTAAGTATGAAAGTATGAAATGCTTTATGGCGGGGCTGGAGTCACAGAAAATAATGCAATCATCATGAAGCACTGACAATGATCCCTCCAGCCAGGTGTCACCAGACAGGCTGCAAATCAAACAGCTACACAGATCAAGCATGAAGGACTAACAGACAAGATGTGATCAAAGAGGGCGAGGCGGTGGCCGAGGGGTCCGTGCCTGCACGTGGCCAGCTCGGTCGGTGTACCGGGTTAAAATCCTGCCAGATGCCAAAATCTTATGGCAACCGTCGAGTGGCCTAAGAACACCCACATGCTGCCCATTAACTCTACCTTCGATGGAGAGTGCATCGGAGGACACAGGGGGGCGGCATGAGCCACTAATCACAGGCGTTACTATAAGAATCCTGCCTGCACCACCACGGGCGAGGGCCAACCATCACAGCCCTCAAGTGAATCTTCAGAGCCTACCATCCCACCCCTGGAGGTATCTGCCTACACGCGCTATAGGCATAAATGTAAATTTTTTAAATTATAATAATTAACTCCATAGTGTAGGGGTAGCACGCTCGGTTCACAACCGAGAAGTTCCGGGTTCGATCCCCAGGCGGAGCGGAAACAGTTGGGCTGTTTCCTTAAAAAACCCGAGCCCCTTTCCACCCATCAGTGAATGGGTACCGGGTGTTAGCCGGGGGTTTGTGACCCGCCTCCCGGGGTGCTGGCTTCGGCCAATACTATAAGCACTAGCAGGCAGTGGAGATCTATCTCAGCTGCGTCGATAACTGACGAAATTCTTAAAAAAAAAAAAAAAAAAAAAAAATATATATATATATATATATATATATATATCACTAAAAGGACACTGAAATCTTTCTGCTTGACTCATTCTAAGCTCACTCTCTCTCTCTGTGTCTGGCAAGGTGGATCAAGAGGTGCTGTGCCTCGGCAGCCACTGCTGTGAATGACTGGTCAGCTTTTAGGACGCCTTCCTCCTTGCACAAAGGTGAACTCATGGAGAACAAACTCCAAAGCCCTGAGGATATTTGGCCGGGATCGGATGTGTGCAAGAGCCTTCAAGCTTCCTGGCTGTGAAGTGGCCCCATTTATGGGATAGACAATGGTGAACATTTACCCTATCATCATCTCCGACGAGTCAAGTGTCTTTCAAAGCAAAGAAAATCACCAGCATCAAATCTAATGTGGTGGCAAACATTTGTAGTCACAGCTGTCACGCAAACCTGATCATGTTTCCTTTAAAGCAGAAACAAAACAAGTTACTAAGACTACTAGGTTGCCGGAATGCTCAATACAAAGAGACAGAAGAATCTAACATTGAATAAGCCTGGAAAGCATGCATGTGGTTCTGTGTAAGTTCATTGTGTGTCTGCACAGCATGTGTAGTGTGTGCGTCAGACATCAGTGCATGTGTACCGGCATTACAGGACATCAACTGCCACTATTCCCAATCAACGGAGGCACAACAAATAAACCCCAAGAAGCAACACAAACACCCGGAATGATGCAGCCGTGAGACTGGCGGCGGTGGTGGTGTGGTGGTGGTGTGGTGGTGTGGTGGTGGTGTGGTGTGGTGGTGGTGTGGTGTGGTGTGGTGTGGTGGTGTGGTGGTGGTGGTGTGGTGGTGGTGGCGGTGGTGTGGTGTGGTGGTGGTGTGGTGGTGGTGGTGGTGGTGGTGGTGGTGTGATGGTGGTGGTGTGGTGGTGGTGGTGTGGTGGTGTGGTGTGGAGGTGGTGTGGTGTGGAGGTGGTGTGGTGTGGAGGTGTGGTGGTGGTGTGGTGGTGTGGTGGTGGTGTGGTGGTGTGGTGGTGTGGTGGTGGTGTGGTGTGGAGGTGTGGAGGTGTGGAGGTGTGGTGGTGGTGTGGTGGTGGTGTGGTGGTCATGGATCAGCAGACTGATGTGTGAACTGTGTCATTGCGTGTTCCCAAATCATTCTCCCAATTGGCGAACATCAACATCCATGGCCATTCAGTGCTACTCATCCCTCCATGAACACACTGATGAAGACCTACATCAAAGTACAGTGACTAGAATTAACATTGTACACACTACTTAGGATATGTTGCCTTTATAGCAGCTGCTTGAATTGCACCCTCTGACTGATGTGAAATCTTTTTACCATGAATGAGATAACTTTTTTCTGAAATGCCGATGTGATGGCAGCAACTCTCTCACCAAGCTTTAAAAGTCTACATATTTGCTTTCTAAGTATTTTTTCATCAATAAAAGAGATATTGCGACCACCGGGACATCCACAAAGAATTCGATACAACTATTTCATCCTATAAACCTGGAGTCACCCTACAGTTGATGAATGGCCATGGCAGCTGTCCGCCACACTCACACCTCGCACAACAAGCTCCACACTCCACACACCACACACAGAAATCAGCGGAGCACTTGGCAGTGCTACTAACTTGGAACCAGGCTGGGGCAGATTTCCTCATCTTCGCCGTCAGGACAATCTGGCATGCCGTCACACATTTTCTCAAGCGGGATGCAGAGTGTTCGGTCATAACAAATAAATTTACACATGAGCTCTTCTCCGGTGTGAAGGAAGAAGCCCTCGTCCGGGGTGGAACCACTTCCGTCGTCACCGTAATCAAGATCATCAAAATAGACGGCTTCCGTGATGCCGTAGTAGGTGATGTTTGCTGGTTGGTTAGTCCCATGAGTATGTGACATAATACTTACTGAGGCTGATGTAACATGACAATAAAATATGGACACTCCACTTTTCCTCTCAAACACATAAATGCACACACACACAACTAGGTAAATACATACATGCACACACACATACATGTGCACAAATACACACACGCATAGTCATGCAATAGATCATAGACCCAGTCCTACATGAAATAAGTATTCAGTGTCAAGGAACAGGAAATCATATAGTCCCCAGCCTGGTGGAACACAGCATGCAAACTAATGAGGTACAGTGCAAAGGGAAATCAATTGCATAATGTTACAATGCTTTACTTGCAGACATTGAAACATGGAATGCAAACCCCTGCCCTGCAAGCCTCTCTAGGGTGGCCTAGCATGCATAACTGTGAATAGGGTGTTAATAAAACCTTTGAGGGACAGGAGACGCTCAAGGTCCTCTTCTCCAACAAGTGGCAGAGTTTCTTGAGACACAGAGTGAAAAAAGGGTGGAGGGGTGTTAGTATAGAAGTTCCCGAGAATGCTCTCGATATGCAGGGAAATTCAAGAGTGATTCCCTATGATTGTGAGTTTCTGTATGAAATAAATATCAATGCCCAAATAATCTAGTGTGTCATCACAAATTTACGAGCTGTTGGTTATCAAAATAAGCAAAGGGTACGGCAGCAACTCCTCACGTTAGCTAGGGTGTGATTCTATTTTCAACTTATGGCATTTCTATAGGAAAGGATAAGTTCATTAAAGGTTTTAACTCTTAGGCTTTGAGGTGCTACTAAAAAATGCCGTTAATGTGAAGTGTGCGTGAAGCGGTTGTGTGTGGACTGTCCCTGCTGGAAGGGACAGACCTTCTGAAGCAAAGTAGCCACGTCCAGTAAGCTGTGGACTGTCACTGCTGGAGGGGACAGACCTTGTGAAGCAAAGTAGCCACGTCCAGTAAGCTGTGGACTGTCCCTGCTGGAAGGGACAGACCTTGTGAAGCAAAGTAGCCACGTCCAGTAAGCTGAGGCTGAAGTCTTGGGTGACATGAATGTTGTAAGGTCATGTTTTGGTAGTTCAATTAATAATTCCTTCAGCTGCAGCGGGAAAATTTGATGAACAGGGAATCTACCTCAAATTTGGCTTCAAAAAAGATAATGCTGCAAAAACACAGTGAATGCTTGTACTGTAGAAGCATTTATACATAATGCTATGAAACAGAACTGTCTTTTGGCAGCGAGGCTTCAAGGAGAGGCAAATGTCTGTCTGGATGACCAGCCCAGCAGAGGAGCACGAGGCTGTCCACACAGTCTGGCAAACACCCTGAAGGCCTTGCACTGCTGCAAGGTTTGTGCCAACACTAATTTGGAGCAAGTCATTTCTTGAAGATCAAATTTTTCGAATTTTTTGGTAGCACCTCCTACAGCGAAATATCCTGAGATGTCATGAAAGAGGCGACAAGGAAGAATTTTGCTCGAAAGCTAAAAAGCCATTTCAAGAAAGAAAAGCCAGTTTCTTTACATAAGAAAACAGGAGTCTTGCTGTTGACATTTTGAATAACTTTTGAGCCTAGCCACTTAACATGTTCTAGAAAGGGCGCCGCAGTGTTCTAGAATAAAAGGATGGATCCCCTGGTTAATTAGTCTATCCGTCTGAAGCCATGTATCACAGACAGACTTACTGGTTGGTCATGTTGTTAGTTTGTACTTGTTAGTTTTAATAAGTATTTCACAGCAGAAGGGACAGATGATTATAGATATAGAAGGGTATCATAGCTGAGAGACCTAGCATTGTTAAAGTGTTAGTTATACAGGAGTGCACAATGTTTACAGTGTGTTCAGTCTCCCTTGGTTAGCAATATCTACTTTGAGGAGATAAGACTTTTGTGGATCATTAATAAACCTTACCTATTTAACATGTAAGTATTATTTTACTTTGGAAAGAATATATTCCAGGATCTTCATGCTTGTCAGTTAGGATTTGCTACTTCAAGTTATATTTTACATTGGAAAATATATTCCATGTTAATCTATCAGTCTGACTTTGTAAGTAATACTCAATATGAGAAAGTAGATATTAGGGTCATTTCATTTGTTAATTCTACACAAAACGTCAGATCCTCACCGTTGACGACCACCTCCGCCACGGCTCTCGTTGTCCCCCCGTTGTTCCGCGCCACACAGATGTAGCGGCCGGCGTCGGTGGTGGCGATGCCTCGGAACTGTGGAAGGTGTGGAGGCTTGTCAGGATTTGTTAAGGAATTGAGCGCTACAAGATACTAAGACTACTACTGTTGGGAATGGGTTTGTAGCTTTGGGTTTTATGGGGTTTATTGAATTCATTTATTTTTGCTTTGCTTTATTTGATAGTTTTGGGATAATTAACACTTGTTTCACTAGTTGTATTTTTGAGCGCGAGTGAAATAAAGTCAGTCTGGAACGAGCGGCCATGGTGTTTACATCCCCTACCACCTGACCGGACCAGGCGGCTGGTACGTGAGCCGCCTCACACCACTCCACACATCTTCGCCTATTCGCCCTGCCCTCCAGCTGTTCCAGGGGCAAACAACTACTCTATACTACTACTACTAATACTAATATCTACTCTAATAATACAGTTTACAGGCATCTTCACTCTTTTCAATCTTAAAACTCTATAAACATCTCCCCTAGCCACTAGCTCTGCCAATCCTTACAGCCATGAATAGTCACTCTTGTTCTCCCACACTTGATGGCCGTCACAATGCTGGGTGACTTGTTTATAATTATCTTTGTGACTTGCTCTTTATGCAGTTTGGATTGCATCAATTTGTAATAATTTCTGTCTTTTGGCTGTTCTTGTGACATGCATTTTCTTTATTAAATTTGTGGCTATAGCGCGTGTAGGCAGTGAGTTCCAGGGGTGGGATGGCAGGCCCTGGAGGTTCACTTGAGGGCTGTGATGGTTGGTCCTCGCCCGTGGTGGCGCAGGCAGGATTTTTATAGTGACGCCTGTGATTAAGAGGGTCATGCCGCCCCCCTGTGTCCTCCGATGCACTCGCAATCGAAGGTAGAGTTAATGGGCAGCATGTGGGTGTTCTTAGGCCACTCGACGATTTATGGGTCTCACTCGGGATCAAACTCGGGTCTTCGAGAACGCAACCCGGTGACGCTAACCACTCTGCGACCGCCTCCCCATGAGACAATTCAAACATAAGACCTGTCTCTATAGCTGGTGTAGAAAGGTCACAAGAAAAGATAGGATAAAGATATAATAAATGAAGAATCTAAATACCTTGCATGAGAAGCTTACATTTTCTTATCATAAAACCAAAAAGAAGTCGAGATGAACATAATTATTCTTTTTACTTTATTGTTTTAGCTCGGCTCATTTCCATTGTTGATTAAACTCTTGTACATCTGTATTGAATGCCACTTTACATGTACAGGGAAAAAAAGAAGTTGCGTAAACACTTTCAAATACCTACTACGGCATCTTTCATAGGAACATGCGTACGTACTTTCCTAGGTATAAATCTACGTCGATGCAATTTCACCTTCACAAAATAAAAACAGTAACAAGGGAATCAATCAACTCACAGTCATCATACATTTACTATACTCCTTTACTATACTCATACATACTTATATACAGCCAAATTCCCAACATCCGACCTCCAAACATCCGACTTGTCCAAACAACCGACTTTTTTCACCACCACATTGTGTCTTGTTTTGGCCATTTATTTTACTTTTTTTTTTTTTTTTAAGTTTTAGAAAACATTGATTTGTGGCTTTATTTATGCATGAATTTTACTTTCGCTTTTACTTTCGCGTATACCACTGGATCGGCCTTCAAGAGCTGCATCTTTTATGTTCTATACCATTTTGTCCTTACGTTTATGGTTACTGTGATATCCGAAGATCCGACTATTCCAATTATCCGACCTACCTTCGGTCCCCCCAAGGTCGGATAATTAATACTTAGCTGTACATCAAATACTCATCTTTCATATGAACATACGTACTTTCATATGTATAAATCTGTCTATACAATTTCACCTTGACAAGAAAACAACAACAAGGGGATCAGCTCACCGTCAGCTCTCCCCCATTGATGATGACGGAGGCCGGCATGCGTCCAGACTCCTTGCTCCAGTTGATGGTGATGGGCTGAGGTCCAGTGGCGGAGCAGCGGATCCGAACCATGTCCCCGGGGCGAACCACCTGGCGAGCCGGATCCAGGCTGATGCGTGGTGGAGCTGCAGGTGGAAGAGTGGCGAGGCAGGGTGAGTGAGGGTGGTGCAGTTATGGACAGAGAAGTATAGAGAGCATGAGAGATGTGTTAGGATGACAGAGGTAATAGAGGAGGATAAGTGTACAGACAGTTGCTCATGTGAAAAGGTTTTGACGGCATAAACATAGTGAGTCATGTGAGGGCACCCGCAGCCTGGATGGTCTGTGAGCCCTGACAACACCCATTCTGAATGCTGAGGATGTCACAGTGAAATTTCCTTTCATCAAACAACATTTACAATAGATGACTTAATTTTTTTCAAGTTGCTCAAGGCTTAATTTTGCCTCCTATGGGTGGGTCAACAAAACAAAGTAAGAAAAGTACAGCAGACATGACTTACTAT
>JACEEZ010001007.1:190000-292500 GCA_016584305.1 Chionoecetes opilio | reverse complement strand
CTAACTACTTTGGTATATTCAGTTACTTTTCGTTATTTTATGGCTCGACAACATACAATTTTGTACAGCCAAGGAGAGATCTGGGTGTGAAGGGGTTAAATGTCTCTCCTCTTCTCATTCTGCAGATTGGCAAGCAGAAGAGACGACGGACTTTTCTGATCCACTACGTTTACCACTAGGAATAAAGTGCACACCTGCCTCTCAGGATAGTCATTCATTGGCAATCTACCCCAACAATGTCATTGACTCTGTAAGTTATTTGGGCTGAACCCTGTTACCTTTAATAACAAGACAGAAAAGGGTAACAACCACATCATCCAAGGCAGCAGCTACAGGCTACTCATGTACTTTACACAGGAACTACCACGTGCAGGTCTCACAGCCTCTTGTAGCTTCCTTATTTTCTTATGTTCTTAAATTAACACTACACAAGAGCACACACACTATCAGACTCACCAGATTCTGAACAGATGAACTCGTAGGAGCTTCCTGCCGGGACGTACACGACCGCGCCGTCCCCCCCGGTGGTGGTGGGACGCGTGCCCGGCAGTTTGTCCTGCACGTACAGCTGCATCCTCTCCTCACTCACGCCTGTACCAAAGATAAAAGTAGGGAATAAAATAAAATAAAAGCGTAGATTTAAAAAAGAAATAGGGAAAAACTGGTTCACAAATAGGGTGGTAAATGATTGGGATGGACTCAGTCGTCAGGTAGTGAGTGCGGAGTCAATAGGGAGCTTTAAAAGGAGGCTAGATAATTTCATGGATGGGGATGAAAGGTGGATGTAGGTAGTGTTAAGTAACAGGAACTACCACGTGTAGGTCTCGCGGCCTCTTGTAGCTTCCTTATGTTCTTATGTTCTTAAGATTAGAAGGGATGGAGTGTTTGTGCATGAGTGAGAGTTTAGGATGGCTAAGACAAGACCAATCCAGGATAAACAAGACTTGCTTACATCGTGGCTTTGTGAGTGACTAGTGGGCTGCTTATCACCACACATGCCGGGTGATTAAGAATTAAGGCTTACATGAAGGGTTTATGAGTAACTATGGTAGAGAATAAACAATTACCATAAACCAAGCTAACTGTAGCATAATATATCATAGCTTCATCAATGCCTGGAGAGAATGTATAGCATGACTGGTCACTAGATTTGGTCTTATCATCGGGTTGATAATTTTCATCATCATATCTTTATCTAAGAAGTGACAGGCTAGTCTTATGCTCCTCAATATTATATATGTATTATTCAATATTGTATTTAAATGCTTCCCTGGTGACAGGCTATCGTGGATCACTACTCCTGACGCCCTCTCTTCATTTCTTCGGGAAATTTCCAGATGAAAACAGAACTTCCTTTGGTGGACGAAGCTATTTCTTCTAGTAAGTTTTGATGTGTTTTGAATTAATCTGCTAACCGTTTCTGTCGCAAATCACTTTTTTGTGTGTGTGTGTGTGATTTGTAACAGGAACTACCTCGTGTAGGTCTCACGGCCTCTTCTAGCTTCCTTACTTTCTTATGTTCTTATGTTCTTATGTAACAAAAATGACAAAAAAACAAATTGAACCTAACCGAAACTGTACCTAACCTAACCTTTACTTAAAAAAATTATTTGCGACAGAAATGGTTAGCAAATTAATTCAAAACTCACCAGAAAAAAATTGTTTCGTCCACCAAAGTGAATTTGATGTTCGTCTTGAATATTACCATTTCTTCTTATGATCATTTCCTAGCAATTTCAGCTTCATTATTCACACACAAACATACCTGCACTGTTTTGGGCCGAGCACACGTAGGTTCCTTCATCAGCCTTGGAGACGCTGGAGATCTCGTACACGGCAACGTTGGGGCTCGGAGACACACTGGGACTGTGGGAAAGGATGCCAGGAAGGAGCTGGTTAATGATTCGGCCACTTAACCCCTTCATACCCAGTGCTTTCCTTGGCTATATAAAAATCATCTGTTCTTAGCCATAAAATTACGAAAACTGACTGAATAAATCAAATGAGTTAGTGGACAAGGATACTAAACAGGTCATATCTATAAATTATTGCTTATAGTCACTAAAAATCATCTAATGGCACCCAAATTACAATGGAAATTACGTTCTGGGTCTCAAGGGGTTAAAGGAAGACTGGCTCAAATGCAAACACTCAAAATTAATAATAATACACTTTGTTGTTCTTCTGGTAAGCTGTTAACCCCTTGAGGCCCAGACCGTCATTTTCATTGTTATTTGGGTACCATTAGACGATTTTAATGAATATAAGCAACATTTTATACATAATTACCTGTTTAGTATCCTTGTCCACTAGCAGCTTTAGTATATTAAGCTATTTATCGTAATTTTATGGCTAACAACAGACAGTTTTATATAGCAAAGGAAATATCTGGGCGTGAAGGGTTAAGAAGAGTTGGTGAAAACAATATGGTCCCCATGTCAGTCTCGCACTCCCATCTTCAACACACATATTCTGATCCATCTGGTATTAACACAGAGTGGCATTTCTAGTTTCTCTATCTTTGATCAATTTACCTTTTTGCTAAAATTCACAAATTTATGCGAGTTTTTATCAAAAGTATTTTCTCTCCTTGAATTTCATTTGTTTTGTGTTCATTATAACCAACGGAACTAAATTAGGAATGAGAGGGTGAAAAAGATGGGAGAGCAAGAGTTGACGGAGAGAACACAAAGGCAGTAGAGGATGTGGGTGACAGGAAGGTCTCCTATAGCATGGGAGGACAGTGTTAAATGAAACATGAACCTTGGAGACAGTGAGGGATTATGGCAGGCGTGGAGCATACAGTACAAGCATGGAGTGACAAGCATGGAGTGACAAGCATGGAGTGACAAGCATGGAGTGACAAGCATGGAGTGACAAGGATGGAGTGACAAGCATGGAGTGACAATGGAGTGAATGGACAGTGGCATGTGGAGACTTGTACCTTCAGGGAGTTACAAGGAGTGGATGTCAATAATAGACAAGACATACTTGAATCGATATACAGGTTGATATAAAATGAGCTGAGGCCTTAACTAAGCAATCAAAACTGTTTGCTGTTTTCAGAATGAACAGTACTGTATTTACTTACTGAATCAAGATAACCAATGAAGAATGAGTCAGAAATGACATGAAATTAATTGAAGGTCCAAATGCAGAAAATCCACTGCTGCGGACACCATAAACCACCAAAACCATACTTCATGAGGCCTGACGGGTGGACAAACAAAACACTCACACGGCTGTTGGGAAGTTGACAATAAAACACTCACACGGCTGTTGGGAAGTTGACAACAAAACACTCACACGGCTGTTGGGAAGTTGACAACAAAACACTCACACGGCTGTTGGGAAGTTGACAACAAAACACTCACACGGCTGTTGGGAAGTTGACAATAAAACACTCACATGGCTGTTGGGAAGTTGACAACAAAACACTCACATGGCTGTTGGGAAGTTGACCTGCAGCCTCTGCCAGGAGATGGAGGGTGGCGGGTCTCCCTCAGCATAGCACTGAAGACGCACAGACTCTCCGACGGGCACGGTGTATGGCGACGGTCCCGGGCGGATGTTGATGGTGGGCAGAGACTGTATCTCCATCACCGCCACGGAGAACACGGAGCCAACGTCATTCTCTGCAGTGCACATGTACGAGCCTCCTTCATCCCCTCGCAGCTGGTTGAACCTGAGGATGAGAGGGTTTGAGTGTTACGGTAATCAATCAATCATTAGGGGCATCCGCCATGGGGCGTGTCGCCTCGCCCACTCTACGACGCCACTCCTGGAGGTCTCCACATATGAGTCCCCATGCAGGCTCTCATTCAAACTGGAATCTTCCATCAGTACTAAACAGGTACATTTTCTGTTTCAAGACTTCCAACCTTGCTATTATATAGTACAAACAATTGAGGCGCTACACACTGAAGTGATGAGGTAAGTGACACAGAGGTCTAAATAGAGTTATTACTTGGCTTGGCAGGAGTGCATAGAGTCTGCATGTGTGAAAACGTGCTTCAGAATGGTACTAGTAAGGACTTCTAAGACAATATAACGAGTTAAATCATAAAGATTTGGAGCGTGTCGTCTGGTCTGCAAACTCCGGGCAGAACCGAGGTAACTCACCGCGAGGGTGACGTAGCCACTGATAGACTGTTACATGGCCCGTGCCTTGACTAGGCAGCTGTAATGGCTAGACTTATTATAGGCATTCAAGTTCCCGTATCCCTTGCACGTCGCCTCAGACTTTTGTTTCTGTTATTGTTTTTCTGGTTGAGGGAAAGGGTTGCCAGAAATGGCTAGTTATGTGGGGAGGTGGTTTAGGCTCAAAGTGCCTCCCAACGAATAGCTGGGTGCGTTACCAAAAACGCCCGTTGTAAATTGCATGTGGTGGCTGATAGGAAATCAGGCATGCATAATAGAAAAAAGGAGACGTAGAAAACTCTGTTAGGATGGTGCGAAGTGGCAACGCCAGCAGCCGCCATCTTGGAGCAGGAGCAGGACGTCCTGCCGCGACTAACTCTTTCACAGGTGGCCTCCACGACAACAGCTGCCGGCCAACACATCCCACAGGACCCGCCGCGGCCTCTTCTACTTCCCCACCTGTCCGGAGCTTGTTCCTGCTGGCGGATGCAGGACAAGTCGCAGCGTGAGGACGAGAGGATGAACGTTGGACGAGGCAAGGATAACTGGCAGCGTGTGAGAGGCCGAGGAGGAACACCTTGGAGCCAGGACTTCCCCACGTGGTCGAAAAACGTGAGATACCAGAACCCTAATTAACCCCTCACTATCTATTCCCCAGCCAGATACCAGAGACAGCAGGTTATTGTAGGCATATTTAGGGAAAGTTATTTAGGGAGTGAATGGGTTGATTAAGGATAGCTGGCGTGCTAATTTGTGCTGTAGCGCCGGGAAAACATGCGCTATCACGGCGTTTCCTTCCACCCAACATAACGTACCGTAAAGAAAAAATTCTCATATATAGTATTATGTATAATACAAAAATTTTAAGGAGTAAAAAATATAATGAACGTCATATGGCAACACTCTACCCCCACGCGCTGGCATAGTAGGCTCTTTAAACTGGCGCGTAGGCATTTAAATGGACCGGGAACTTTAAATTTGTGCGTCTGGCATAATCACAATGCGTCCTAGCATCTGTGGCTACGGAAATCTAAATTTCGATAATTTTGAGGATAATCACATCCTACAGGTAAACAGACCCCTTAAAACAGTAAATCCAACAGCAGCCAATCAGGATCTACCTCTGCCATGCACTTCCTTAGTTCCTGCGGGCCATCGTTGTATTAACAATACATGGGTAGCTGGTGGCATCCACGAGTGAGTGCAAATTCAGGATCGAGGATAAGGACCTGCTTAGCATTTTGGATGTCTCCAACTTCATCAGCTGTTTTCTTCATTTTTTTTCTTTGTTGTTGCCTGACTTCCGTGCACAGCCCCTGCATGACTCTTGTTGTCCCCTGTCTTTCCCTGACAATCTCACTCACTCTCCAAGAAATGCATAGGAGATTTCATGATGTCAAAACTAATAAATATTCTGTAACATAATACGAAGAGAGAAACTTTTGGTTTGAACTGACAGAAGATTCACAGAACATGCATAATGGGTAAGGCAGAAATGGTGAAGAAATTAACTTTCCCAAATAGTTACACTTTTTGGAATTGATCAGGGAAAAAAAGTGACACAAACATTTCAGGACATTTTCAGGACATTTCATGCAATCAGCTGAACCCTTAGAGTGCCTACCTGAGCACCCCGCCACTCAGAACCTCCGTGTTGGAGGTGAAGGGCTGCCCGTCCGTGCGGGTCCATTTCACCTTGGGGGTGGGGATGCCGGCCGTCAGGTGGCACTGGAAGTAGGCACTGCCGCCCATCACAACAGTCTGCTTCACCTCAGGGTGCATCTCAATCCGTGGCGGCTCACGGCCTGCAGAAAAGACAGTTTTTATCCATGTGTTGGAGAGAGAGAGAAAAAAAAAGTGCCTCAACGTTTCTGCATGTTTGTATTGAAGTGTGTGGCTGCCTGCATATTTCTGTCTACTTTTGTGGCTGCCTCCATATTACTGTCTACTCTTGTGACTGCCTCCATATTACTGTCTACTCTTGTGGCTGCCTGCATATTCTGTTACTTGTGGCTGCTCCATATTACTGTCTACTCTTGTGCTGCCTCCATATTTCTGTCTACTCTTGTGGCTGCCTGCATATTCTGTCTACTTTGTGGCTGCCTCCATATTACTGTCTACTCTTGTGACTGCCTCCATATTTCTGTCTACTCTTGTGGCTGCCTGCATATTTCTGTCTACTTTTGTGGCTGCCTCCATATTACTGTCTACTCTTGTGACTGCCTCCATATTTCTGTCTACTCTTGTGGCTGCCTGCATATTTCTGTCTACTTTTGTGGCTGCCTCCATATTACTGTCTACTCTTGTGACTGCCTCCATATTTCTGTCTACTCTTGTGGCTGCCTGCATATTTCTGTCTACTTTTGTGGCTGCCTCCATATATTACTGTGACTCTCAATTGTTGACTGGCTGCGCATATTTCTGTCTACTTTTGTGGCTGCCTCCATATTACTGTCTACTCTTGTGGCTGCCTCCATATTACTGTCTACTCTTGTGGCTGCCTGCATATTTCTGTCTACTTTTGTGGCTGCCTCCATATTACTGTCTACTCTTGTGACTGCCTCCATATTACTGTCTACTCTTGTGGCTGCCTCCATATTACTGTCTACTCTTGTGACTGCCTCCATATTTCTGTCTACTCTTGTGGCTGCCTCCATATTACTGTCTACTCTTGTGACTGCCTCCATATTACTGTCTACTCTTGTGGCTGCCTCCATATTACTGTCTACTCTTGTGGCTGCCTGCATATTTACTGTCTACTTTGTGGCTGCCTCCATATTACTGTCTACTCTTGTGACTGCCTCCATATTACTGTCTACTCTTGTGGCTGCCTCCCATATTACTGTCTACTCTTGTGACTGCCTCCATATTACTGTCTACTCTTGTGGCTGCCTCCATATTTTACTGTCTACTCTTGTGGCTGCCTCCATATTTTACTGTCTACTCTTGTGGCTGCCTCCATATTACTGTTGTCTACCTCTTTCTGCGTGCTGCCTCCATATTACTGTCTACTCTTGTGGCTGCCTCCATATTACTGTCTACTCTTGTGGCTGCCTCCATATTACTGTCTACTCTTGTGGCTGCCTCCATATTACTGTCTACTCTTGTGGCTGCCTCCATATTACTGTCTACTCTTGTGGCTGCCTCCATATTACTGTCTACTCTTGTGGCTGCCTCCATATTACTGTCTACTCTTGTGGCTGCCTCCATATTACTGTCTACTCTTGTGGCTGCCTCCATATTACTGTCTACTCTTGTGGCTGCCTCCATATTACTGTCTACTCTTGTGGCTGCCTCCATATTACTGTCTACTCTTGTGGCTGCCTCCATATTACTGTCTACTCTTGTGGCTGCCTCCATATTACTGTCTACTCTTGTGGCTGCCTCCATATTACTGTCTACTCTTGTGGCTGCCTCCATATTACTGTCTACTCTTGTGGCTGCCTCCATATTACTGTCTACTCTTGTGGCTGCCTCCATATTACTGTCTACTCTTGTGGCTGCCTCCATATTACTGTCTACTCTTGTGGCTGCCTCCATATTACTGTCTACTCTTGTGGCTGCCTCCATATTCTGTCTACTCTTGTGGCTGCCTCCATATTACTGTCTACTCTTGTGGCTGCCTCCATATTACTGTCTACTCTTGTGGCTGCCTCCAATATTACTGTCTACTCTTGTTAGGCTGCCTCCATATTACTGTCTACTCTTGTGGCTGCCTCCATATTACTGTCTACTCTTGTGGCTGCCTCCATATTACTGTCTACTCTTGTGGCTGCCTCCATATTACTGTCTACTCTTGTGGCTGCCTCCATATTACTGTCTACTCTTGTGGCTGCCTCCATATTACTGTCTACTCTTGTGGCTGCCTCCATATTACTGTCTACTCTTGTGGCTGCCTGCATATTTCTGTCTACTTTTGTGGCTGCCTCCATATTACTGTCTACTCTTGTGCTGCCTCATATTCTGTCTACTTGTGGCTGCCTCCATATTACTGTCTACTCTTGTGGCTGCCTCATATTCTGTCTACTTTGTGGCTGCCTCCATATTACTGTCTACTCTTGTGGACTGCCTCCATATTCTGTCTACTCTTGTGGCTGCCTCCATATTTCTGTCTACTCTTGTGGCTGCCTCCATATTACTGTCTACTCTTGTGGCTGCCTCCATATTACTGTCTACTCTTGTGACTGCCTCCATATTACTGTCTACTCTTGTGGCTGCCTCCATATTACTGTCTACTCTTGTGACTGCCTCCATATTTCTGTCTACTCTTGTGGCTGCCTCCATATTACTGTCTACTCTTGTGACTGCCTCCATATTACTGTCTACTCTTGTGGCTGCCTCCATATTACTGTCTACTCTTGTGGACTGCCTCCATATTACTGTCTACTCTTGTGGCTGCCTCCATATTACTGTCTACTCTTGTGGCTGCCTCCATATTACTGTCTACTCTTGTGGCTGCCTCCATATTACTGTCTACTCTTGTGGCTGCCTCCATATTACTGTCTACTCTTGTGGCTGCCTCCATATTACTGTCTACTCTTGTGGCTGCCTCCATATTTCTGTCTACTCTTGTGGCTGCCTCCATATTACTGTCTACTCTTGTGACTGCCTCCATATTACTGTCTACTCTTGTGGCTGCCTCCATATTACTGTCTACTCTTGTGGCTGCCTCCATATTACTGTCTACTCTTGTGGCTGCCTCCATATTACTGTCTACTCTTGTGACTGCCTCCATATTACTGTCTACTCTTGTGGCTGCCTCCATATTCTGTCTACTCTTGTGCTGCCTCCATATTACTGTCTACTCTTGTGGCTGCCTCCATTTTTACTGTCTACTCTTGTGGCTGCCTCCATATTACTGTCTACTCTTGTGGCTGCCTCCATATTACTGTCTACTCTTGTGGCTGCCTCCATATTACTGTCTACTCTTGTGGCTGCCTCCATATTACTGTCTACTCTTGTGGCTGCCTCCATATTACTGTCTACTCTTGTGGCTGCCTCCATATTACTGTCTACTCTTGTGGCTGCCTCCATATTACTGTCTACTCTTGTGGCTGCCTCCATATTACTGTCTACTCTTGTGGCTGCCTCCATATTACTGTCTACTCTTGTGGCTGCCTCCATATTACTGTCTACTCTTGTGGCTGCCTCCATATTTCTGTCTCCTCATCTATCTGCTTCCCTATTCTAAGCATTGTTTATCTTTTTTTCAGGAGAGAAAAGAGCAAACCGAGCAGGGAAGGAAAATTATAATCATTAGAGCCCCTGATGAGGTAGCTAAGGTAGTGAGCATGGAAATAATGATCAGCCTTCAAGACACCCTACCGGTCCTCACACCGGCATTACCAATAACACTTGGATGCACAACAATAGCCAAACGTGTTAGAAACTGATCCCAAAACCAATCCGTGTAAGAAACTCGGCTCCAAACCGATTCAACTGCATGGCTTCTCAGAGACTTTGGTGGAAGAAATTTGGATTGAGTAGCACTTCTATTGGATGAAGCAGAAAAGTTGAACTCTATAATGGGACTGTTTTGGGTACATAAAGCCTTGAAAAAATTATAATCATCAGTACGGCACCGTCACGTCATGTCCATTTTTTTTTGGTAAGAATCCGTGACGTGACGGTGACGAACAGTTTGGTGCGAACAGTTCCATTTGTTGACATGGACGAAATTTTGACGGAACATCGACGTGACGCGATGAGACGGTGACGTAATGAACGGTGTGAATTGGCCTTAACATGTAAGTTATGTTCTCAATGACGTCATAATGATCAGGGTTCCTTGTGAAGAGTGAAGACTGAATACACATGAATGGCAGTGAGAAGGATGAAGCACGCCAGGCAGGCATGAAGGTGGCAGAAGGTCTGGTCACATGGCTGCTGTGTCTAGGATCAAGTACCCAGCAAGTCTTATGGACAATATTCAATAAATACTTCGGTAATGCTGATGATTTAGTGGAATATGCTCATGTGCCATAAATATTTTATCAAAAACTTGAAATTCATGATGAAAATGCTGTCACCATTATCAGCAATAAAAACTCTGCAAACAATAAAAATGATGAGTCAAACAGAATCCCTGGCTCTTATTTCTGTGATTTGAGTTTTTTATCTTGGAAAAATATTTATAATTTCTAAGCATTTAATTGATCATCAATACCATGTTAGCCAGCAGCATTGCTACCCACGGTGGGGCTCAGGACCCAAGTGACCCACGGTGGGGCTCAGGACCCAAGTGACCCACGGTGGGGCTCAGGACCCAAGTGACCCACGGTGGGGCTCAGGACCCAAGTGACTCATGAGGGAAGATTTGATGGGACGTTGGACATGATACGGGTCTGGACAAAAGCAAACTTGGCTTTGAATAATGATGTTTAGTGTGGTCCATTGTACTCTTGTCAGGTTAAGATGCGGAAACAAGAGCAATGCCCAACACTTACACTCACACAAATATTGCTCTCATTCTTGCTGTTTACTTGAAATCTCTTTAACATACTAAATCTTCAACACTCTATCTGAATCATCAGCGTTCAACACTCACGTTCCACCTCGATGATGGCAGCGGCCTGAGCCGTGCCGCCCTCGTTGGTGGCGGTGCACACGTACATCCCTCGGTCACTCTCCTGCGCGTTGGTGATCCGCAGCACACTGTTTTCCACACTGACCCGGGGGCTCTGGGGCTCGTTGGCCTGGGGGGGAAAGACACGGAATGTAGCGCCTGGGTTGGAGTGGATGAGTTTTGGGGACTAGTAATGTAGGAAGGCCAAGAGGTGCCTAGGCAGCGTGTGGGTTGACGGTGAGACTCCAAGTGGGAGAAATAGCGGTGCAGAGGTTATGGGAAAAAAGGTGCTACAAATAACAAGAGAAAAATATATATGTAATAAAAATATGACAATAATGTAGTCATGAATAAACAGTGTTGCTAGATGTACTGACAAGACATCCTTGAGTGCTGAATAATTCATATTCATCCTGGCTAAATTGTATCTAATTTGGTGACTAGATCAATCTTCTACCTAAGATTCCCTTTCTATAATCATATATGATTTAAAGTTACGTGATATATCAATTTAAAGTAGGCATTTCCATCTATTTCCACCAAAATTTTAGAATATTTTTTTAATGCATTTCATGCTGATGTAAATCTTTTCATCTGAATTCTTTATTTGTTTTTCCTTTCAGAGACAGCAAAGATCAGGGCCGCTTCTTACTATGGGTGAACTACACGGCTGCACAGGGCCCCCAAGGCCACCAAGGGGCCTCCAAACTGACATTGTTTGCTTTTTTTTTTTTAATCTAGACTCTTTTCAACTTAAAGTGCACCAGATTGCTGCATTAAACTATTTAAGGCGTGCCCCCGGACCACCTTAGAGGGCTTGGAATCCCCCCACCATAGTTTTACAAAATAGGCCCCCAAACAGCATTTCACCAGGGCCCCCAAAAGGCTAGAAATGTCACTGGCAAAGATTAAGATATATAATTTCTGCTCCTCCCCCGGTCCGGCACAAACCTTGGTCCAGGTGACGCGGGGCGGCGGGTCTCCAGACACGCGGCAGAAGAGCTCGGCGTTGGTGCCTTGGTTGATGGTCTGGCGGTCCGGCTGGATCTGAACCGTCGGCAAATTCCTGGAGTGAATAATAGAATGGAAAGGAACAGTTAATGTTTGCACTTGACAGATTGGATTATTTATCAAATGTATGAATCTCTTTGACAGTTTTGTTTACATATCTATCAAATATTTGAGTCAAGCCCCTGATGTAAACAACGACAGGTGGAAGGGAAGGAGTCTTTAAAACTTATAGAAACATAAATATATATACTTTCTTTCATACATAAGGCCTTCTCCAATACATGGGTGTGGCACATACATAGGTAGCACATTCATACATAAATGAGACATGAAAAGAGAGATCATCTTCAAGTCAGCTGAGAAAACATCAGTTAGGAATTCAGACTCGTTCCTGAACAAAACAAATAAACAGATAAATAGCTGCTATTTCAATAAATGAATACAGATACATATGAATAGATAAAGATAAACACATATGGAGAGATAGAGAAGCAGACAGAACTAAATAATGACCGATAGATAAATGGATATCTATATATTTATCAGATAGACACACAGACAGAGAGACAGTCAGTCGGAGACTAGAATCAGCCACTCACGTGTACTGCGTGATGGTGATCCTGGTCATGGCCTCATTGTAGAATGCCGTCCGCTGGTCCGTGATGCGACACACATAGGTGCCCGAGTCCACGGGCTGGGCATTAGGGATCTGCAACTCTCCTCGCTCAATCACAGATTGCTGTAAACAATGAGTGTGGAGGTGAGTGGCATGCAGGCGTACACACACACAGAGAAAGGTTGAGGGAAAACATACATTGAACTACTACTGTTGCATTGATCTATTGTCCTCTCTGATAGTGTGATGCTCTTTTACTTAGTTACTACTGTTGTTCATCCTGAATCTTCTGTTGCACCCAGCCAACAAACTCCAAACCCCTGAAAGCTGGAGGCCCCTGATGGGCGGCTCGTCCAAGCAGTTACCCTGAGAGCACGGTCCCAGTAGGTTAGGATAATAAAGTTCAAAACAAAACAGCAGATGTTAGCTGTGCCCTCCCTGTTCTGTCACCTTACAAGGGGCATCATGGTGTGAACCGAGGGAAGGCGGGGCTGAGCTAGGCTGCCACCACTAAGACCCCTAGTTGCTACGATTATTGTGTTCATGTCTAGATGTGATAATAGATGTGATCTTTGAGTATCAGACTCAAGACTTCAGTGATACTCACTGCCTACAAGCGCTATAGGCCAAAATGTAAGGAAAAATAAATAATAATAACAATAATAATAATAATACATAATGATAATGATAACAATTACACCGATTACAAATACAGTTACACAGATAAGAAAATGTGGCATCACACTGACCCAAGAATACATGTCAAACAATGAAGGAGTCTCCCTAGGGGCAGCCCACACCCCTTACCGTGGGCAGCCCGCACCCCTTACTGTGGGCAGCCCGCACCCCTTACTGTGGGCAGCCCGCACCCCTTACTGTGGGCAGCCCGCACCCCTTACTGTGGGCAGACCGCACCCCTTACTGTGGGCAGCCCGCACCCCTTACTGTGGGCAGCCCGCACCCCTTACTGTGGGCAGCCCGCACCCCTTACTGTGGGCAGCCCGCACCCCTTACTGTGGGCAGCCCGCACCCCTTACTGTGGGCAGCCCGCACCCCTTACTGTGGGCAGCCCGCACCCCTTACTGTGGGCAGCCCGCACCCCTTACCGTGGGCAGCCCGCACCCCTTACCGTGGGCAGCCCGCACCCCTTACTGTGGGCAGCCCGCACCCCTTACCGTGGGCAGCCCGCACCCCTTACTGTGGGCAGCCCGCACCCCTTACTGTGGGCAGCCCGCACCCCTTACCGTGGGCAGCGAGCCAGTGAGGCGACTCCACTGGATGTCCAGGCTGCCGGGCGCGCTGCCCGCCGAACACCGCACTCGCACCGTCTCCCCGGCCTGGGCCACCACATTCTCCTCAGACACCTGCAGGAAAAAAGAAATAAAGAATAGGATGTTTGAATGACAAGCATATTCTGGGTGGCACCAAATGGCACCAAATGGCACCAAATGGCACCAAATGGCACCAAATGGCACCTTGTCACCAAGTTCCACACTCTGGAATGGAAGTTGTATTCATACACAGACAGGCAAGCAGGGTGAGCAGGCAAACACATGATCTCTTGTGTTCTCTCTCCACACCACATCAAGTTTAATAATAATGCTGAATAAATGGAATTCTGGGGAACCAAAATGACATGTCATATAAATATATAATTTTCATTTTTGGATCTTTTTATGGCACAGAGCACGGCACTGTTGACTGCTGGAAATTCCCCTTGTACCGGATGCAAATAAAAAAGAAGAAGAAAAACAACAACAAAAAAACAGAGAGAGAGAGAGAGAGAGAGAGAGAGAGAGAGAGAGCGAGCGAGAGCGCGAGAGAGAGCGAGCGAGAGCGAGCGAGAGCGAGAGAGAGAGAGAGAGAGAGAGAGAGAGAGAGAGAGAGAGGAGAGAGAGAGAGAGAGAGAGAGAGAGAGAACATAGGTAGCTTCATCTGCACGTATAATAGTGATAGATCTGTATGGGGGATATGACTGCATTCCTATTCTTATCTTTGATTTCCGTCAACTGAGGAGAGTTGACCATCCATAGTTTACCTGAATACTGATGATCTGTTGGCCTGGCGGGCTGGTCACCACGTTGATGTAGATGCGAGCCATGCCCTTGCCATACTCATTGCTGGAGGTGCAGAAGTACTCCCCGGTGTCGGAGGTCTTGGTCTCCCGGAAGGTCAGGGCGCCGTCACGCTGGTACACCTGTGCAGGGAATCAAGGGTCTGCTGAGGCTCGTGTAGTGTTGAGTAATTTTTGGGGTGAGTTTGCTGTGTTTTACTTTTTAGGTTGTTAATTGTCATTCTTTGTGTTTTCTTTCAGATAGTTTTTAGTATAGAAATATCGCCCTCTTTTCTTTTTAATGCATTTAGTATTTTTATTTTGACTTGGACAAAGTGTAAACTATTTTTTGTTATGATGTTAAAAATTCTGTAAAACTGGTACTTTGTCAATAAATGACTACTACTATTGCCCAACTTGACCAATTACATAAGAAGAACATAAGAAAATAAGGAAGCTACAAGAGGCCGCGAGACCTACACGTGGTAGTTCCCGTTACTTAACACTACCTACATCCACCTTTCATCCCCATCCATGAAATTATCCAGCCTCCTTTTAACCCCTTGAGACCCAGAACGTAATTTCTATTGTAAATTGGCTACCATTAGACTATTTTAATGAAAGTAAGCAATATTTTATACATCAAGACCTGTTTAGTATCCTTGTCCACTAGTTGAATAAGTATACAGTATTAAGCTATTTATCGTAATTTCATGGCTGACAACAGACGATTTTATATAGCCAAGGAAAGATCTGGGCGTGAAGGGGTTAAGGCTCCCTATTGACTCCGCACTGACCACCTGACGACTGAGTCCATTCCAATCATTTACCACACTATTTGTTAGGGTGGTAAATTGTAATTAGCTTCAGGAAATGTCAACTTGCAGTAAAATATTTCATCAACTTGACAAACTCATCCATGTGACAGTATTACTTTTGTGGCTGGTGTTCATGCAGGGAGATGAAACAGGGAGGATTTGGGTAGGAGTAAAGGTGACAAGTGTGGAATTACCGAATGGGAAGCGAGTACATTAGAATGGGAAGCGAGTACATTAGAAAAATAAAATAACACAAAGTCCTCGGGATAATGGCTACAGACAACCACTTACCAGAGAGACATAAATATGATCACCGGAGAGACATGTAACCTCTTGAAGAATATAGGAGTGGCGTTTGCATATTTGTATGGAGAGATGGTGAAAATGATGCCTGTATCAGTAATTTGGTCCAAGGTTGGAATATGGAGCAGTGGTTTGGTCACTACAGGAATAAGACAGATATAAGAAAGGCTGAAAGAATACAGATGGCAGCATGACTAGGGTTCCAAGCTGAAGAGATCTACTGTATGAGGAAAGACTCAAAATGAAATCTTGCAGCCGTGGAGACAAGAAAGCATAGAGGCGATCTGATTAATGTGTTCAAAATTTCCGATGGACTGGAAAATATCAATACAGAGGACATGTTTTTTTGGGGACGTAAGAGATACGAGAGGTCATGGAAAGAAGTTGAAAAGGACTACATGCAAGAGAGATGCAAAAATATATATCTTCCCCTACAGATCCATTGAGCAGTGGCATAGCCTGGATAAGGAGACCAAAGATAAGTACACGCCAAGAATATTCACCACTACAAAGCCAAGCTGGATAATTGCAGTTTTGCAGAAGGGACAGCACGAGCAGAGCTCTTTTCCTGTTAATCACAACTAGATGAATACACAACGCGCTCACACCCTCACACCCACCGCAGTATTGATCTGTGCAGTGGCCGGCACAACACTAAAGTAAATGCACAGGATCTCTCAGTTTAAGTATAAACTTGACCAACTGAGATACGGAGACGCGACTGCACGAGTGCGCCTCATTTCCCGTATATCACAACTAGGTAAACACACACACACACACACACACACACACACACACACACACACACACACACACACACATATATATATATATATACAGGTTCACAATCTTTTATCCGAAATTCTGAAAAACGAAAAGCTCCAAAAACCAAACATTTTTTCCAGACTATCTGTCAGGCAATAATAGCCTACAGGCGCTATAGGCTCAAAACTATATATATATATATATATATATAAAAAAAAAACCTGGTCATACTTTATGATTCTCTCTCTCTCTCTCTCCTGAAAGATGTCATGATGACCTACTTTCTATTATTTCTTTTCTGTCTCCTTGTACTTCCCAGCCAACACATTTGACACGCCATGCTCTCAACCCTCACCTTACATGCTCTCTCTCTCTCTCTCTCTCTCTCTCTCTCTCTCTCTCTCTCTCTCTCTCCACTGGGCAACAATTTCTTTCTTTCAGCTTGTGATGAACTTCCTCTGAGTATTAAAAAGCGTTAAAATCTACGCTAAAAATCTTCCATTCTGAAATCCGAAAAATTCCGAAATCCAAAAAGTGTCTGGTCCCAAGGTTTTCGGATAAGAGATTGTGAACCTGTATATATATATATTATAGTATATATATATACATCAGATGCAGCTGCAGTAAGACTGACACCAGATTACTAACATTTGGTGGCAGGGGACTGTCGCGTCCGAAGGTCCACTGCACCTGGGAGTCCTGCTGGCCCTCCACATAGCAGCGCACCACAAAGGAATCCCTCACGTTCACATCCACACGGCCTTGCTTGGGCTCCACGATGACATTGGGACGCCGAGTTTCACCTGGTTGCAGAAAGAACGAAATATGAAGTAATATTATGAAATGGTCCTCTGATACATGGGAAAATATACAAATATAATTGAAATCAGAATATCAATAGTATATGTACAAGGACAGATTCTGGTGTGGTTGGGAGGAGTACCTGAGTGGTGGTGGGCACTGTAATGAGGGAGGCGGGGCTGCCTGGCGGGGGCGGGGATCAGAAGGGGGTGTAAGCAGGGAGGGGGGAGAGAGAGGGAGGGGAGGGGAGGGGTGGGAGGGAAGCAAAGGGTCTTGTGAGGCAAAACAGTCACTTCAGACTGACAGATGCAAAGCTAACTTTTTACCCAGGCATTCAAAATGAATCATATCAATATTCATTTTAAATACTTTATCCATTCCTGCAAACGTAAGGCGGGGTATAAGAAAGATTCTTCTTTCTTGTCTGATGGGAAGTAATGAGATGTGATTGTATTACTTCAGGCCTATTTCCAGGACTTTGCACCAAGTTTAAGCTCCAGGGAGTCCCCTGCTGAGCCCTGCCTGAGACAGCCAAGTAGTCTTTAAGGCTTGATAGGGCCTTAGTTTCTCTTGATGAGTGACATCCACAATACTGTTAATCACCATCACAACACTTTCTCTGGGCCATCTGTCTACAGCTGTGTGAGTAATAGGAGCACAGCTGCGTCAGTCTATAGTTGTGGAGGGTAATATCAGGACAGCTGGACAGTTGAGTTAGTCCAAGGTTGTGAGGGGTAATGTTAACACAGTGATGCCAGGTGCAGGAGGCATTCAACACATAGGTAATGCCTTCCATGACTGCTCTAATGCTCATCACTGAGATGGCAACACATCCTAATCTGATAGGAATCTGACACTTGAAGTTGTTACAAGCCAAAGGAATAAATAATAAACACCAGAACTGGACCTGAGCCTAGGCATGCCTGTGCATGCTGGGTCAGGAAGACATGTCTCTGACGCGCAGTACTTGAGGCAACAAGGGAAGCCTAGCAACCAAGAGAATGCTTTACTGCACACATCAGCTTAACAAGAGTCTTACCTTTATCTGGGTTAATAGAGGAGAAATAACGCAATGAAAATGAGGCTCAAAAAGGAGAAGAGTGTAAAGCGAGGGGCTGCACAATTACAGCTCTGTACACAGTAGTGGAGAAAATAGAACAGATATTTTCGCAATACACATAATATACAATACTAGAAAAATGAAAGAAGATAACAGTCAGTTGGAAAAAAATACTTTGCAAGTCCATAAGAAGAACAGCTAACAGACACGATCTGAAAACCAGACCACAAAACATCCATCCAAGAAAAGGAAGAAAATCTGAACAAAATAACAGGAGGAAAAGTACAGCAAGTAGCCACTAAGCCCACCCATCACGGCAGCCATTGCACCATACACACACATACACTCATACACACACACACAAACCCATCACGGCAGCCATTGCACCACACACACACATACACTCATACACACACACACACAAACATCACGGCAGCCATTGCACCACACACACACATACACTCATACACACACACACACACACACATCACGGCAGCCATTGCACCACACACACACATACACTCATACACACACACACACAAACCCATCACGGCAGCCATTGCACGACACACACACATACACTCATACACACACACACACAAACCCACCACGGCAGCCATTGCACCACACACACACATACACTCATACACACACACACAAACCCATCACGGCAGCCATTGCACCACACACACACATACACTCATACACACACACACAAACCCATCACGGCAGCCATTGCACCACACACACACATACACTCATACACACACACACACACACACATCACGGCAGCCATTGCACGACACACACACATACACTCATACACACACACACACACACACCATCACGGCAGCCATTGCACCACACACACACACACACACACACATCACGGCAGCCATTGCACCACACACACACATACACAAACCCATCACGGCAGCCATTGCACGACACACACACATACACTCATACACACACACACACAAACCCATCACGGCAGCCATTGCACGACACACACACATACACTCATACACACACACACACAAACCCATCACGGCAGCCATTGCACCACACACACACATACACTCATACACACACACACACAAACCCATCACGGCAGCCATTGCACGACACACACACATACACTCATACACACACACACACAAACCCATCACGGCAGCCATTGCACGACACACACACATACACTCATACACACACACACACAAACCCATCACGGCAGCCATTGCACCACACACACACATACACTCATACACACACACACACAAACCCATCACGGCAGCCATTGCACCACACACACACATACACTCATACACACACACACACAAACCCATCACGGCAGCCATTGCACGACACACACACACATACACTCATACACACACACACACAAACCCATCACGGCAGCCATTGCACGACACACACACATACACTCATACACACACACACACAAACCCATCACGGCAGCCATTGCACGACACACACACATACACTCATACACACACACACACAAACCCATCACGGCAGCCATTGCACGAACACACACACATACACTCATACACACACACACACAAACCCATCACGGCAGCCATTGCACGACATACACACATACACTCATACACACACACACACAAACCCATCACGGCAGCCATTGCACGACACACACACATACACTCATACACACACACACACAAACCCATCACGGCAGCCATTGCACGACACACACACATACACTCATACACACACACACACAAACCCATCACGGCAGCCATTGCACGACATACACACATACACTCATACACACACACACACAAACCCATCACGGCAGCCATTGCACGACACACACACACACTCATACAATTGATAGAGAAGATCTGTTTGTGTGGGACGACAGAAGTACAAGAGGTCATGAGAAGAAATTGAAAAGGACAACATGCAAGAGGGACATAAAAAAATACAGCTTCCCGTATAGAAGCCTAGAAGCCTGGAACAACCTTGATGCAAAAGTGATTAATGCAAGAAGTATTCAGGACTTCAAAGGCAAGCTGGATAATAGTAGATTTGGAGATGGGACAGTACGAGCATAACTCTTTTCCTGTATGTTACAACTAGGTAAATACAACTAGGTAAATACACACACAAACACATTACGGCAGCCATTGCAAGACACACATACACACATAGGGAACTCCGTAGTGTAGTGGTTAGCACGCTCGGCTCACAACCGAGAAGTCCCGGGTTCGATCCCCGGGCGGAGCGAAGACAGACGGGCGGTCTTCTTAAAACCCGAGCCCCTGTCCACCCAGCAGTGAATGGGTACCGGGTGTTAGCCGGGGGTTTGTGACCCCCTCCCGGGGTGGTGGTTTCGGCCAACACTAAGAACTAAGGATGAACGATAAAAAAATGTTGACATGGAGACGGAGCCATACGAGCATTGCTCTGGCCCTGTAAAATACAACTAGATGAATACACACACAGACACAAAGATTGTTCCTAGTTTGACAGATATGACATATGAAGAAAATACGATTGCCATCATTGGTAGAAAGAAGAGAAAGAGGAGATTTCCTAGCAGTATACAGTAATGATGGGACTGGAGATCACTGACAAAGAAGACATGCTTGTGAGGGACACAGGAGCCACAACACAACACAGAAAGAGCCCAAGAAAAGATGCGTGAAGGCAGCACTTTCTCTGCATGGATGCCCTGATGTGCACAATGTCCTGAACAATGACGGTAAGCGTCAAGAGTATTCATAAGTCCATGGCCAGGACGGAACAAATGACATGCGGAAACGGGACCCCGTGGGTATAAATCATTTCCCGTATATCACGGCTACCGCAACAACCCTATAGTGGCCACTGCACTAATGTCACCAGGTGCCATATATTACGAGCCTTAGCATCACTACAGACTTGTATGTGCCACTAAAGACAGGTACATAATATATAAACTACTGTACATGCCTCTTCAGTGGCACATACACATATGTAGTGATGCTAAAATTAGTAATATATGGCGCCTGGTGATATTACTGCAGTAGCGCCTATAGTGGGGGAGTATATATATATATATATATATATATATATATATAATATATATATATATATATAGATATATATATATATATATATATATAGTTTATGGGCAGGTGGTAACAGAGTGGTTAGTGTCTCCGAGTGGCGTTCTCGGTGATCCGAGTTCGATCCCCGAAGAAAACCAAAATCTTTCAGCACCGTCGAGTGGCCTAAGAACACCCACATGCCCTGCCCATTAACTCTACCTTCGATGGCGAGTGCATCGGAGGACACAGGGGGGCGGCATGAGCCTCTAATCACAGGCGTCACAATATAAATCCTGCCTGCGCCACCACGGGCGAGGGCCAACCATCACAGCCCTCAAGTGAACCTCCAGGGCCTGCCATCCGAGCCTTAGAAGTCACTGCCTACAGGCCCTATAGGCACAAATGTTGAGTATTAATGACGGTAGGTAAATACAACTTAGTAAATAAACATACACAGACACATACATCAATAATTTCCATTCATTTCCTGTATATCACAACTAGGTAAATACACACACACACACACAGGTAGCAGGCTAGGGTCGGGCACAACTAGCTACGTGAGAACAAGCACAAGACAGGTTGACAGGGAGTGGAAGTGTTACCAGAGGCAGAGGAGGTGAGGGTTGGCAGGAGAAGCACCGCCACCAGACCCACAAGGAGGGAGACAAGGAAGAGCGGGAGGGAGGGACCAGCGCCACCGCCACACTGAGACCCACTCACGCCCAGGGCTGCCACACACTCGGGAAGGGGCAGCAGTACTTGTGTGTGTGGGGGGCGTGTAGTGTGTGTGTGTGTGTGTGTGTGTGTGTGTGTGTGTGTGAGTTCATGATCATCAAATAATCGGTAGGAATGTTTGTTTGCGGTGGAAATATCAGTTGTGTAAGTGGTGTTGGTAGTAGTGGTGGTGTTGGTGTTGGCAGTAGTGGTGGTGTTGGTGGTGGCAGTAGTGGTGGTGGCATTGGTGGTGGCAGTGGTGGTGGCATTGGTGGTGGTGGTGGTGGTGGTATTGGTGGTGGCAGTCAAGGAAACATGTCACCATTGGAGGCAGTACAGAAGAGAAAGAGAGGAGGAGGAATAACATATTAAATGCAGATTGGTGAAATAGTCTTGTGTTTGTTAGTAAGTATTCTATTAGTGAGTATAGTTACCAACACAAAGCCTAGGAGTATAATATCAGTATGTATCTTGGTAGTTAGTATTGCCTCACATCACAATGCATGCTCTGGTATGAGTTAATGAAAATCTGTACACAGGATCTATAAAGTGTGCCTCAAAGGTAATGAAAAGGTGCAAAAGAATCAGTGCCTAGTGATGATATTGATATGTGCTCTATAGTTTAGGATCCATCACAATGCTTTCCTCTTCTAATTGCTCACCAATCCATGTTCATAAAAGAAGTCGTCAGATTCTTTTTCTGATCCAGGGTGCAAGACTTCCTGAGGTGTCACCTGTTTCAAGCCTTGAGGATTTATATTCTCTATTTCAATTATAAATAAAGCCAGAACATATTCCAGGGTTACAAAATCAAACTTTACCGAGTATTCTAATATGTAAGGGATTGATCTAAACAGAAGCATAACAATGAAATGACTGAGATTTACCCCACAAGGTTTCATTACTCTTGGGACACACACACCTCATAATACAGAAAGCAAAGCACACATTATGTCCATGGAAGACAAGGATATCAATACCTTTCTGCCATGTGATGTATCATAACATTGTGGTCAATATGCAGTTTTGATTTGTTTCTCAAGGTATTGCTTTTTTGGCTGGGAGAGGATTGCCAGAGGGCGTTAATATGAGGAATGCAGTATACGCTGAAGTTGCTTCCTAATGAATAGCTGGGTGCGTCAGCAGTTTAATGCCTGATCAGGGTTGCATGTAGTGGAAACAAAAGCGTGCCAAGGAGTGAGGAATGAGACAGGCAAAAATATGATAGGCTGTAGAGGTGATGCCACAACTCTAGTGGCCATGTTGTGGCAGGAGTTCAGGCCGCGGCGCCCTCCCTCCACCGCCAGACGCCAGACCGGACGTACAGTCGGCGCATCTCCACGTGATCGCGGTGGGTCGCACGTGGCCAGCTTGGGTGACTATATTTTTGTCACTGTATCCGCCACATAAAAGCCGCGCGGGGAAAAATTACTACATGGCAACTTTCTCGAGTTCTTGGCCGTTGCTTTGATTGACAATAACTGTTAGCTATAATTACACATGACTGGGGGGGCGTGTGCCTCCACGGCTGTGTGCAACACATACAAATTTGCACGTGCAAATCTGCCGTGATGTCAAAGTCTTACACAAGTGAGGATAATATAGTGAGAGTGATTGAGTGTTACAAACTAGGGCTAAGTACTAAGGAAATAAGTAAACAAACTGGCTTAAACCCAGTTACAGTTCGTCGCTTTGTGTCTAAGTTGAGCTTTGTGTCTAAGTTGAAGGCATCTGGAGAGTGCGAGATACCGCGCCACAAACACAGTGGCGTCCCAAGATAAGTGGTAGGACTTTGGCTCACATAAGGCGCCAGTTCGAAGAAAATCCCACTCCCACCCTTACAGCAAAACAGCTAAAGGAACAGAATCCCATGCTTCTCCAGGAGCTCAGTGTACGAACCGTTAAGAAAAATATCTAAACAGAACTGAAACATCGCAGGATGTGTGCTGGAAGCAAGCCTTTGTTTGCGAGGTGCACAGGAAAAAGAGGCGAGCTTTTGCACACACATACAGCTCCTGAACCACAGATGAGTGGAGACCAATCTTGTGGACTGATGAATCTTTATTTAGAGTCAGTGACATCAAAGGCAAGAGGGTGTGGCAGGCTGCACTATGTCACGCATGGAGTGATATACCCAGGGAAACTGTGAAAAAACTCGCAGACCTCTCCCCAGCCATCTATTGGAAGTGCGAAAACGTAAAGGCTACCCGTAAGTAAATACAAGATTAGTTGATAAGTATTGAAAGTTATTTTCAGTGCATTCTGTCTTGTAGTTTGGTTATTATTATGAGTTGAAGTCGTGCATCACAGTTTGTTTTTTGCGCAATCACGTCGAGATGCGCCAACTGTACAGGACCTCGCCGCTGCCGTTCTGAGTTAATCGCCTGTCCGTTACGTGTCCCTGTTACGGAGGTGAGAGACGGGTTGCTGCAGTGTGAGGCGATCTACAGGGCGAGGGCAAGAGTGGACTGGACAGAGTACCACGTGGGTGTGATGGAGGCCGCGGCGGGAGGACCAAACAGCCACGGGTTCATCGGTAGTGTGAGATATCCTAACCCTTATATTTTCAGCAGTGCAATAGGTGGTAGGGTTATAAATTATCTAGGATTTTTTTTTATGGGGAGTGCTTGGCTAGATGAAAGTGAGTACTGATAATGACGGGTACTTTCCTTTTTAATTGCCGCCTTAATATTTAATAAAGTAAATAAGATTACCGCGCATCTATTGATTACCCCCGTATTACTTCCTGTGGGGCTATAGTGAGTTCCCAACCGTCGGTAGCTCGGATTGATGGAGTGAATTAGTGAAGTGGGGCACGATAACTGTTCACTGTTTTTTTAATTTTTTTTATGACGTGGACGAGGATTAGCCTTAGCCACAGCCCTCTTTGTGCCCGACAGCATCACAGCCTGAAGGTTCACATCATTGGTGCTAATATTAATTTCCTTAATATTGTAACAGTTAGGGTGTAGGATAAGATAAGATACTTTGATCCTATTTAGACACTTTGCAAGTACCAACTACAAGGTTATTGACTATACAAAGCGCCACCACGCCAGGACCAGCTTGGTGGGCTAGGGTGTAGGAGGGAAGTGCAGATCTGTGCAGTGCACGGCTACCCACTGTCACCAAACACAGCCTTCCATTGGTCGGCTTTACACACCAATCATGCTCGAGATGGGGATTTAATCAAGAAACTGGATAATGGATACTGAAATGGAATGGATCCTATAAATGTACCACAAGTGCAAGGCAAAGGTTGGACTAGGTAAGGTTACATTATGTTACATTAGCTTAGCCATTAGGGCTTGCTGAAGGCATTGGAATCCCAGCACAGCAACCCAAGATTGTGGAGAGGTTTGTAAGGAGGGAGGAAGGGCGCCTGCCTGCAGCAGGGTGCTGGCGGGGGAGGGAGGGCAGGCAGGGGGGACACTAGAATCACAACAAAATGAAATGGTCAAATTTTCTTTGGTTGCTTGAAACTGCATATTGAGCCCAATGATTATTCCTGGTATTAATACCTGTGCCCGGTGCATCCAAGGCCACGTGTTACAGCATAATGATTGCAGGATTCCAAAGGCATTAATAAATTAATCTAAGGATGATTCTCATTCTCTCTCTCTCTCTCTCTCTCTCATTTATGAAAAAACTAATGATGGATCTAATATATTTTTTCTTTTTCTTCATTTTCTTGTCCTTTAGCTGGCTTTCTCCCAAAGAAATAAAATTAAACATAACAAAACATATATGTAGAGTAGTATGTGTCTGTGGGGGTCAAGGAACATAAACCCTGCCTGGGACACTGAGTCCTGGCAACCCAGTGTTCGGCAGGACCACTTTGTGCAAACACTGGTGTCCATTGTTTGGAGGAGAATGATGATGTTAAGGAGGAGGATAGTGAAGACATGCACAGATTGGGAACATCTGAAGAAGGCGGAGGACAACCGATGAAGAACCCATGAAACTGATGACACTTAGAATATAATTTGATGATTACATTAGTTAATTCTCTAGAATGAGTGGCATCCATGAGGTCTGCTGACAAGTCATTAAAAAGGAAGCTATGAATACAAAACAACTCTGAACCGACGGTTGACTGAAGAGACAATTCACCCTTCCGTACAGCAGCACTAATGCCTGCCATGGGTTACAGGGAGTGGTGGGGAGGGACACAAAGCCTCAATGACCTCATGAATTAGGGACACAAAAATGTATATGGAGACTGACAACATAAATTCTGTTCCAATACTGTATACTGCATTCAAATAAATAAAACTAGGTTAGTACACACACACACACACACACACACACACACACACACACACACACACACACACACACACACACACACACACACACACACACACACACACACACACACACACACACACACACACTCAAAAGGTAGAGGAGAAGAACAACCACTAATCAAGAAACTCACGGCTGACGGTGAGAGTGACATTGTCGGTGACGGCGCGGCCATTGGTGTCCACGGCCGCACAGATGTACACGCCGGTGTCAGAAGATCGGACCTGAGGAAGGAGGCATAATGAACATAAATACCTCAGAAGCCACGGTAAAACCATTGTAAAGCCATGGGTGTCCAGAAAGAGACTGGTGTCGTGTTCCCTGTCGCACACAAGCAAGAGTACAGAGAAGAGAGAAGATAAGCAGGAGAGCAACAACAACAATAAGAACCCCCCCCATGACAGAGGGAGATGAACCCCCCCCCCCATGACAGAGGGAGATGAACCCCCCCCCATGACAAAGGGAGATGAACCCCCCCATGACAGAGGGAGATGGGAAGGGGTTCACTGATTCATTCATCAACTTTATTTTCTTGGTGCCACTACAGATGGGAAATGAAGTGCTAGAAATAAGAAAATAAGAATATAAGGAAGCTACAATTGGCCATGAGACCTACACGTGGTAGTTCCTGTCACCTAACACTACCTACATCCACCTTTCATCCCCATCCATGAACCTATCCAGCCCCTCTTTAAAGCTCCCTATTGACTCCACACTAACTACCTGTCTACTGAGTCCATTCCAGTCATTTACCACCCTATTTGTGAACCAGTTTTTCCCTATTTTTTTTTTAAATCTACGCTTTTCCAGCTTGAATCCGTTACTTCTTGTTCTACCCTGGTTAATAGCCGTAAGAACTTTTCCTACCTCTCCTTTATTAAATCCCTTTATCCACTTAAAAACTTCTATCAGATCGCCCCTTACTCTGCATCTCTCGAGTGAGTGTAACTTTAATAGCTCCAATCTCTTCTCATAACTAAAGTTACGCATCCGAACATCAAAGTTACGAATAATTTTGGTCATCCTTCTCTGCACTGATTCTAACAAGGCTATATCCATCCTGTAATAGCGAGACCAAAACTGAATGCATCCACAAATGGGTTATTAGACACGCTGTTTTTTGTGTGTGTATTGATTATATTTTATGAATAGGAATACCCAGTGTGCGAATTGAGTTATGTAAGTACAGAGTAACCTTGACTGAGAGAGAGAGAGAGAGAGAGAGAGCGAGAGAGAGAGAGAGAGAGAGAGAGAGAGAGAGAGAGAGAGAGAGAGAGAGAGAGAGAGAGAGAGAGAGAGAGAGAGAGAGAGAGAAACAAATTATACAGTTAGGGTATGATATTGTACTTTTAGAGAGACTTACAATGGCAATCAAGGAGGAGCAGGGTGATAAAAACATAAGAACATAAGAACATAAGAAGAACATAAGAACATAAGAACATCAGAAGAACATAAGAACATAAGAACATAAGAACATAAGAAGAACATAAGAACATAAGAACATAAGAACATAAGAACATAAGAACATAAGAAGAACATAAGAACATAAGGAAGCTACAAGAACAAAGGAGAGCACCTTCCTATGACTTAAATCTTTTCTAGAGAGGAGTAACAAGACACCTCCCAAACTAAATTTACCCACCCCCTTTTTTGATATACTCTTACTGTCTTCTTTATGGGGACTGGCCGTTTAGCAGCCTTTTTATTACTTTTTTTGTTGTCCTTGGCCAGTCCTTTGTCATGTAAATAAAAAAAAACCGTGGCCAGTCCTTTGTGATGGAAAAAAAGTTCTTGGCCAGTCCTTTGTGATGTAAATAAAACAAGCCCTTGGCCAGTCCTTTATGATGTAAATAATAAAAAAAACTTGGCCAGTCCTTTATGATGTAAATAAAAAAAAAAACCTTGACCAGTCCTTTATGATGTAAATAAAAAAAAAAACCTTGGCCAGTCCTTTATGATGTAAATAAAAAAGAAGCCCTTGGCCAGTCCTTTGTGATGTAAAAAAAAAAGCCCTTGGCCAGTCCTTTATGATGTAAATAATACAAAAAACCTTGGCCAGTCCTTTATGATGTAAATAAAAAAAAAGCCCTTGGCCAGTCCTTTATGATGTAAATAATAAAAAAAACCTTGGCCAGTCCTTTATGATGTAAATAAAAAAAAAGCCCTTGGCCAGTCCTTTATGATGTAAATAAAAAAACAACCTTGGCGTCCTTTATGATGTAAATAAAAAAAAAGCCCTTGGCCAGTCCTTTATGATGTAAATAAAAAAAAAGCCCTTGGCCAGTCCTTTATGATGTAAATAAAAAGAAAGCCCTTGGCCAGTCCTTTGTGATGTAAAAAAAAAACCTTGGCCAGTCCTTTATGATGTAAAAAAAAAAGCCCTTGGCCAGTCCTTTGTGATGTAAAAAAAAAAGCCCTTGGCCAGTCCTTTGTGATGTAAAAAAAAAAACCTTGGCCAGTCCTTTATGATGTAAAAAAAAAGCCCTTGACCAGTCCTTTGTGACGTAAAAAAAAAAAAAAAAAAACCTTGGCCAGTCCCTTGTAAAAAAAAAAAAAAAAAAAAAAAAAATGCGGACGTGCTTACCTCGGTGATGATGAGCAGGCCTTGGCGGTTGTCCCTGGTCCTCCCGTACGGCAGCTCCCCCCCGGCCTTGCTCCAGGACACAGGGATGCGCGTCTGGCGAGAGAAGGCAGTGGCATTAGCATTATCTTTAACCCCTTCACGCCCAGATCTTTCCTTGGCTATAAAAAATTGTATGCTGTCGAGCCATAAAATGACGAAAAGTAACTGAATATACCAAATGAGTTAGTGGACAAGGATACTAAACACGTCATAGCTATAAAATATTGCTTATACTCACTAAAAATTGTGTAATAGTAGCCAAATCACAATGGAAATTACGTTCTGGGTCTCAAGGGGTTAATATCATGATTACGTTTTGATGTTAACAGGACTGAAGGAAACAGTTCAGAAATGGATGGAGGACAACACACACACACAGGCATTTTACCCTAGGAGTAGAATAAGTCTTGCAGTCAACTACAGTCTTTCCAATGTATCAAGTCACTTTAGTTGCATTAATTTCCACCCATTACCATTATAAACACATTCCTACTCTCCCCCTGTGGTGAGCGAACAATACCTCCCTCACCAGGAAGGGGGTAACAAAACTACCACTACTAATGGAGAGGGTGGTTGGTGGATAATTTCTACAAGTGGCTTGATAAAATGGGAACACTATAATATAATCAGTTGTATGTAATGCAGAATCCCCAAATGGGTTATTGGACACTCTCGTTTTTGTGTGTGTGTGTATTGATTGTGACTAGGAATACCCAGTGTGCGAATTGAGTTGAGTAAGTACAGAGTAACCTTGACTGAAATTATGCAGAGAGAGAGAGAGAGAGAGAGAGAGAGAGAGAGAGAGAGAGAGAGAGAGAGAGAGAGAGAGAGAGGAGAGAGAGAGAGAGAGAGAGAGAGAGAGAGGAGAGAGAGAGAGAGGAGAGAGAGAGAGAGAGAGAGAGAGGAGAGAGAGAGAGAGAGAGAGAGAGAGAGAGAGAGAGAGAGAGAATATTAGAGAAAATATCAATACCCATCATGTGTAATAAAACATCCCAAACCGCCCATTCTTTACCTTTCCCCCCGTCAGGGCGAAGGCCGAGCATTCCAGCTGGACGGTGGAGTTCATGGCGACGACCTTGATGGTGGGCTCGGAGATGGTCACCTCGATGGTGGGGCCGCCTTGTGGGGGCGGAGGCGAGCCTGTGGAGCGTCAACAGGCTGCTTACAACACTTTCCCTCCCTCTCTTTCTCAAGGGTGGTAACTTGAACTCTCTTATATTGAACTTGTATTCTACTTTCCTAAACTATGTACAGCCAAATTCCCAACATCCGACCTCCAAACATCCGACTTGTCCAAACAACCCACTTTTTTCACCACCACATTGTGTATTGTTTTGGCCATTTATTTTACTTAGTTTTTTTTTTTTTTTTTTTTTTTCTTTTAAACATTGACTTGTGGCTTTATTTATGCATGAATTTTACTTTCGCGTATACCACTGGCTCGACCTTCAAGAGCTGCATCTTTTATGTTCTATACCATTTTGTCCTTACGTTTATGGTTACTGTGATATCCGAACATCCGACTATTCCAATTATCCGACCTACCTTCGGTCCCCCCAAGGTCGGGTAATTAATACTTAGCTGTACTACATTTATATCCGTTAATCCATCACATTACATCCTACTTATAATCTACCAATCACTAAATTTTGTTCTATATACTGAATATATATAAGAACAGGTTGGTGAACTGAAAATGTTTCAAAATATACATCTTATCACAAAACAATAGCTTTCCCAGTTGTCTGATAATCATGCTTGGCTATTAGATTACATGCATTGCAAATTAATTCATGCGACATGCAGACCTGCCTGACATTTTAGATGTTAACAATGTGACATCAGTAATGTCAGGAACGTAACCCCAGCGTTCGAGGAAATTCCGTGTCTATGTGTTTATGTCTATAGGCGGGGGAGCAGGCATTACATTGCAGTTGTCTGTAGGGTGCACTTCTTTTCTCACTAACTTGTCTGCAGTCCTTTTTGCTATCCCTACATCTAAATATAAAACATCAGGGCCTCCACATACTATTGAGAATAATTTCCAAGACACTTCCATGAAACTTCAAGACGATTCCAAATCTTCATGACAAAACTAAGCATCTAATTCTCTACACAAGCCTCATTCTTTTGTGTTTTCATGGCCTATGCCTCTCGATAGCAAACTCGATATCTGACATGAGTTGACAGTTTCCCAAAGAAGTGATTTTTTAATGCACTTTCAGGCCTAAAGAAAGACAATTTATTTTTCAAGGTACTTCCACATTTCTTTTCATACTGTGGGACCCCTAAATAGGTATACTTACAGAAGGCTTGTGAGGCAACATGAACAGAACAAATGACCTTATGCCAACTTACGCCGGGTCCAGTCTTTATTGGTATACAAGATCTGGGAGGATATCTGAGCCACCTCTTTATTACTGGCATCAAATACTCTGCAAGTGACCGTTCTGTGGCCACGTAAGAGCCGGAGGACTGAAAAGTATTTAGCCCCATGCGCATACTGCTCAATGAGGTGGGGTGCCTGGGAGTCCATGAGAGCAGCCGGGGCCCCATCCTCCATCCAGGTGGGCTCCCGCGTGATTGCCATTCTCAGCGGCTCAGTGGAGTGGAACGAGCAGGTGAAGTTTTCGTACATCTGCCGAGACTGGCGGCTGAAGAGCACCCTGATGGGCCTAAGTTCAAGCCTCAGACCTACAGACATGCAACATTTAGTCCACCACAAAGCCACGGCGGTAGGCTACAAGGAAGAAAGATGTTAGGTATTTGTTTCTGCCAACCACCACAAAGGTTGTTAGGGAAGGCACAGCACTGACCAGCAGACCACAGGCTTCCCGCACTGGTGGTGGGGTGGGTGGGTGGGTGGTGGGTGGGTGGGGGGTGGGGTGGGGTGGGTGGGTGGGTGGGTGGGTGGGTGGGTGGGGGGGAGAGACAGCCACTGGTTTATGCACTGACATGGTAACTTCTTCATTGGCTATACAGTGATGGAGGGCGGGAGAAAGGTATCAGGGGCTTCAAATCCTTGTCCTCATTTCAGGACAGTAAACAAAAGGCAAGATAAGTTTCCAAGGTGTTCTTTGCAAGCCTTTAAGTTGGCAATTTCCTTTCATCAATTTATAGATTCCACCCTACTGACATTAATATCCTACCTCTGATTACCAAGAAGCCTGTGGTCCGCCATGAGTATGTTATAATATGTTAAGAAATCTAAAGCATTATTGTCTTTCCTGCTATAGATAAATCATGCCTCTACATAATCAAATGTCTTAACTTTATGCAAAACGTTGAAAGTCCTCTATATGGATAACAATACCAAGACCTTTCCCTCTAAACCCTTCTATCATGCACTAACACCATCCCCCTCAGGCTGAACAACATGCCAAATTAAGATGACTGAATATTGGGAGAATGAAGATCAAACATGCACAGTAAGATACGTCTACTACATGTACACAGAAGCAGAGCACAACAACAATAACATGAACAAAAACAATATTAAAATGACACATGAGAATAGAAACTGTAGCTTTGAAATATTGCTGGGAATCAGAGACAGTCAGAACAGAGGGGCTGAGTACGTGTCTGGAGAGAATAAGGAAGAAAGACCAGATCAAAACAGAGCTATAAAGCCGGGGGTTCCTGTGTCTCGAATATAAAGTGCTTCTACTCTTATCATTCAGGTGGAAAAATAATAATAATAAAATGTGTAGACTGCGCTTACTTGGATTTAGAGAAAGCATGAGTCACAGTAGCCCACAACAGACTGTTATGGAGACTAGAGCCTGAAGGAGGAGTGGATGGGACTGTCTTGAAATGGATGAAGGACTTCTTAAAAAGGAGATATATAAGAACTATAATAAAAGACTCAGGGTGGAGAAATGTGATCAGTGATATAACACGAGGCTCAGTGTTAGGACCACTCCTGTTCCTGCTGCTGTATACATTAATGACACAGAGACTGGTTTGAAAAGCTGCTATGCGAGCTTATTGGCTGATGAAATACTGGTCCCCCGAGGCGCCTTCAGGGAACAAGCCTCAAGACACATCCAAGCAGAAGCAGGGCACAGGATGACAGGCTTGTTAGTTAGTTAGTAAATTCTTCATGAGTTCATTCAGTGGAGAAGCAAACCAGCTTGTGCAAACTGTAGAAAATGTTATTATAGTAATCCACCAGTACAGTCACCTCCATACATGAAGCCGTGTGCAGCACATGCTGAATGTCTACCCCAGCTACAGTTATCAAGGGTTTGAGTGATTAATCATTGCTCTTGATATATTGCTAAGAAGCTGCCGCATTCCTGCAACAATCGCTGGTTAACACTATTACAAACAGTTACAGGCAAGGTCATGACCATCTAGAAAGGCTGCACCAAATTGACTAAGACACGGCAGCAGTCCTGGAATTTGTAGTAAAAAGAAAAGCAAGCATATTCTTGAAACTTTTCCATTAAGATTAGTAAATAGTATGATTCTTAAGGATATAAAAAGTACTTCAATGAGGTAAAAGTTATTTTTTTGTGATGCAGTGCATGCAGTGAGCTTAGTGCCAAGACAAAGCTATGGGAGCTGAGGCTGGCAGAAGAGGCCTTTCTGTGAGGAAGGGATGCAAGGCTGTGACCAGGCACCTGAGTCAAGGCTCGGGGGGTTTCGCTGCTGCCGTGACTGTTGGGAGGCTCGCTTCTCTCACTACAATTGTAAATATTTACCACAGGAAAGTAATTGACCCACTAAAATATCCATAATGCTGATGCAAGGAAAAATCTAGGCATTAATTATATATATATATATATATATATATATATATATATATAATATATGTACTGGGATGGAATCCAGAATCAAATATTGCATGGTCAATGTGTGTTGACATTACACAACCTAGTGGAGCCCTAGCTAGTGACACAATGGAACATGGTTAAGTGACACAAGTCAGCATGCACTCAGCACAGCACAGCTTGAGTAAGGCATTGAAATGAAGCATACTAAACATTTCCTTGTTGGCAGCACAACAACAGCCACAGGTGAACTGGCCATGGTGACTAAAATATTACATTAATCCACAGCATCCATTACCACTCACCCCAGTTAAGTTACCTTTAGTTAAGTACACTTATTGTCTTGGCTTCTTAGCAAGAGAACCATAATGAGCGATCTCTAACAAGTACCAGAGTAAATACGCCTTGTCATTCCAATTCGTCTCACAAATACATCTATGACATTATGTTAAATGCAGTTTTTTGCAGATTATAGATGCAATTCATCTTGGGTACACCTTGAGAGGCCTTGAGCTGTTTCTTCAGAACTAAAATTGCATTAAGGCAGAGGTCGGCTTGGGCTCAAAACAGCCTCAAATACAATCACCAATCAAATGGATTCTCTATTATATAAGATATCTAATTTAGCAATCACTCTTGATCTGCTGTGAAAAACAAGATCCATTTGAGTTGTCACTCATTGGATCTGATCAAGTAATCAAGACTACAAGACTACAGCCACACAGCCAAGGCCTGTGTCCATGGTGACGCTGGTGCAGAGGCAGACAGGAGCCGTCAATGGTGAGGACTTGTTGTGTACAAGTGTAAGGCTCTGCTGGTCTAGATTACAGGACTAGATCAGGTCACTCCACTCTACATTTTCTGGACCTCCATTGCCGGGTTTTGGATTTCCCGTTCATTGTCTGCCCCCGGACATATTTGGCACGGTCGGACATATGACTGGAATAGTCCGGGACAGTAAAGAAAGTACGCCATTCAAATTTCCCGCGTGGCGAGGTTTCCGGCCGTTAGTTCGGGGATGACGCCACTAGGGGTCAGGGCGGGCGGACACAGCCACTAGGGGTCAGGGCGGGCGGACACAGCCACTCGGGGTGAGAGGTCAAGCCATTGTCTTAGTCAGTGTAGCGACGCCATTGTCTACACATCCTCCGCTAATGCTCCGTTATTAATATCGCCACAATGCCTCCCGTACTGCCGCCCTAGGACACAAAACGTACTAGAGTCGCCGGACTTTACCAGATAAAGTCCATGAGTGGCTACACGTCCCGGACTTTTGGGGTTCCCGGACCGGGCTAACCCCCTAATAGTCCGGTAAATGGAGGGTCTACAGTGTAGTGGACAGGTAGTAAGTGTATTAAACAGTTCTTCCTTACCAAAAATGACATAATTCATGACATTAATATTGAATGGAAGTTATAAAAGGTTAATTTGCAATCATGTGAAAATCAGTTGTATGATATATCAAGAAGTATTTACCGTGGTACTGCGTGAGCTAAAGTTTGTACAATGGTCATTCTGAAATCAGGTTGTCTTCCACAATGCAGCACAATAAAGTTGGCAAATTATAGCACACTTCCTGAACATGACAGAAAATGATGCCGCTTGAAGTGAAGTTGAAATGTATGTTATTGGGTTATGGATCGGATCAAAACAAGAGAAAATATAGACCAGTTTACCAGTGTGAAAAGTATCTTCTCTATCCTTAAACTTCTATTGGCCTTTCCCTGAAGTGCCACAGCTACCTGCCTGTCAGAAAGCCTCTTTAAAGCAAAGCACCACACTTCACGCTCAGTGACGGCAGCAAGTAAAATCTGACGGTTTTTTTTCTCCTTTATCACGTATCGACCCAAAATAAAAAAGAAGACCCATATAAGTTTTGATACGGCCTTGCTTCTAAGAGGATCTCCGACAGCTGTGAAAATACCCTACAGTTAGGGAGCGGGCAGCACTGTGTCATAGGAAGATAAGGAAGAGACAGGCCGAGAGACAAATCATCTTGATACAATGATGGAAAAAGAAATGCATGCGGCAGGTCAAGGCAGACAGTCCTTGCAGCATGACTGTTCCATTCTTATAGTGGAGGTTCTCTGCTTCTGTGACTAATTCTTATAGTGGAGGTTCTCTGCTTCTGTGACTAATTCTTATAGTGGAGGTTCTCTGCTTCTGTGACTATTTAACATTGAACTAAAACTACAAAAGACATGTTGAGAAGAAGGCATCTACACTACTTCATGTCACACAGAGGGCGTGCATCCACCATTAATGACAGAAACAATGCAACACCACCTACACCAACAGTCCTAGGAGTACATACATAGATTCTAACTACAGCTACTCATGCACTACATACAGTCCAAATAAAATCCCTGCAAGACATGCATATCCATGTATATCAAATCATGGACTGAGGACGAGGCACAACACTTTTAACTTGTTCATAACGACAGTCGTCACTTTCACCTGTCCTGATATCCAAGTGGACACAATGATGCCAATAATTATTACAACTCATACTGAGTAACCACAATTAGAATTAAAAGCCTTGTCCTCCTCCTCATTCTACTTTCTCCCAGTTCCTTGAGTCTACAATTAGAAAAGCTTTGGCTCCATCTCCTTACACACCATGCATCCACAACTTGGGTTTCCACTCTGGCCTGTGCCACCTGCCACGCCATCTGGCCAGGCCAATGGAACCCACCCACACACACACCACTAGGTCCCCCTCCTACCTGATTCCCCGCATCTGGGACCGTAGTACCCAGGCAGGACACTCGCACTGGATGCTGGCGTCCGGCCGCTCGTAGCAGGAGGATTCGTGTCCGTTGCAGGGGCACTGGAAGCAGCGGCTGGTGGCTGCATTGCGGTAGTAGCCGGGCTTGCACATCTGTTGTGGCGGGGCAGGAGAAGAAGTTGTTTATCATTAGTGCTTCGCAAAGGACTTTAGATTTTCCTCTAGGCTTTAGAAAAATCAGTCACTTGCAAATTTCATGCAACCACATACAGTGGACCTCCCTTTATCCGCAATCATTGGGACTGAGGGTGTGTCGGATACGGGAAGGTGTACTTTATAAATTCTCAAGGTGTATTAGCATAAATACTTCATAAAAAAAAAAAAAAAAAAATATATATATTTATATCCCAAAGACAATGTGAAGTGTGTTGATCCTAGTGTGCTAGTTTTGGTGGGGAGTTGTACCCCACCACACACTGGGACGTCCCTCCCTGTGGTGACCCCACCACACACTGGGACGTCCCTGCCTGTGGTGACCCCACCACACACTGGGACGTCCCTGCCTGTGGTGACCCCACCACACACTGGGACGTCCCTCCCTGTGGTGACCCCACCACACACTGGGACGTCCCTCCCTGTGGTGACCCCACCACACACTGGGACGTCCCTCCCTGTGGTGACCCCACCACACACTGGGACGTCCCTCCCTGTGGTGACCCCACCACACACTGGGACGTCCCTCCCTGTGGTGACCCCACCACACACTGGGACGTCCCTCCCTGTGGTGACCCCACCACACACTGGGACGTCCCTCCCTGTGGTGACCCCACCACACACTGGGACGTCCCTCCCTGTGGTGACCCCACCACACACTGGGACGTCCCTCCCTGTGGTGACCCCACCACACACTGGGACGACCCTCACTGTGGTGACAGCCCACACTACGGCAACCCTTGATGGACCTCAGCTCACCACTTCCTTCCATTGCTGCTTCTCTCTCTCTCTCTCTCTCTCTCGCATTACCTCACATGAAAAGCCGGAGTACTCGGAGGGGCACCGGCACTGCTCCACCTCCGTGGCGCGCGGCTGCCCGGTCTGCGCCGACAGAGCGGTGTCCATGTACACGTCACTGAGGAAGGTGTTGCTGATCTGCTCGCTGAGCGTTGCCCGGATGAGGATTGCCTCGACGGATGACAGGGCCTTCAGGAACTCAGATCTGATAGGGCAGGGATAGAGAAAATTATTCCATGAGGGGACAGGAAAAGAAGGAAGGCACAAACCCTATTTCTTGTCATTTACAATACTATTTTTTCCGAAATAAGTCTTCAAATTTACCCTGTGTCTTGGAGGCCCAAGGTGGCTTTGCTCTTGTAACTCTTTAGAAAAGATGCCATTCCCATGAGGCAAGGAAAGACATTGCATACAGGAGAACAAAAGTTAATTAAAATGTAAAGAAAATAAATGAAAGAAAAATGGTTGCTGCGAGGGCAGCAGTGTGAGCCCCGCAGACCACAGCATTGCTGCGAGGGCAGCAGTGTGAGCCCCGCAGACCACAGCATTGCTGCGAGAGCAGCAGTGTGAGCCCCGCAGACCACAGCATTGCTGCGAGGGCAGCAGTGTGAGCCCCGCAGACCACAGCATTGCTGCGAGGGCAGCAGTGTGAGCCCCGCAGACCACAGCATTGCTGCGAGGGCAGCAGTGTGAGCCCCGCAGACCACACCATTCAAACTTTGGATAATTGGAACTGTTTCAGCCAGTTCAAATTTTTCAACAACTTTCTATAATTTGAACAGAAGTTCAAATTTTCCGAGCCTTACTAGTGTCTGCCCAGCGTGACCAGATATACGATAACTATTGTATAATAACGATGGTTTTGGTGAGTACAAGTACTACAATCTGTGCTGTTTTGGCATGTTTAAGCGAGTTCTTATTGTGTGGAGGGGCTAGAGGTAACCATCGGATAATTCGGACTTTCGGCTAATTTGACCCAGGTCTCCCCGGGATAGTTTGAATTAGAGACGGTTGACTGTATATGAAGGCTATAAGATAGTGTTAATTTTCCATTAAAATGTAAAGAAAAAAAAATCTTTCAAGAACTTAGCCTTGACAGGAGCCTTGCCAAGGCAACGTGAAGGAATGCAATGAGGCCAACAAGGTGATGTTTGGGTCTAGGTTGACCTAAACATTGCTATGCCATGTTCTGCACTAGCATCTTTTTCTGCCCCTTTTCCTGCATAAGGAGGAAAAGGGAAAATATTTTGGCAGTTGACCCTGTCGCTCCAGAGGCTACTACAGCTGTCACTTACCACCATAACAACAGAGGCTACTACAGCTGCCCCTTACCACCATAACAACAGAGGCTACTACAGCTGTCACTTACCACCATAACAACAGAGGCTACTACAGCTGTCACTTACCACCATAACAACAGAGGCTACTACAGCTGCCCCTTACCACCATAACAACAGAGGCTACTACAGCTGCCACTTACCACCATAACAACAAGCTATACGCTGCCCTACCACCATAACAAGAGGCTACACAGCTGCACTTTACCACCATAACAACAGAGGTTTACTACAGCTGCCACTTACCACCATAACAACGGGGAAAGGGCCCCTTAAATACACGGCTCCACTTACCACCATAACAACAGAGGCTACTACAGCTGCCACTTACCACCATAACAACATAAGAACATAAGGAAGTTACTAGAGGCCGTGAGACCTACACGAGGTAGTTCCTGTTACTTAACTCTACCTACATCCACCTCTCTTCCCCATCCATGAATTTATCCAGACTCCTTTTAAAGACCCCAATAGACTCCGCATTGACCACCTGACGACTGAGTCCATGCCAATCATTCACCACCCTATTTGTGAACCAGTTTCTCCCAATTTCCCTTTTAGATCTACGCTTTTCCAGCTTGAATCTGTTACTTCTTGTTCTACCCTGCTTACTAGCCGTAAGAACTTTCCCTACCTCGCCTATATTGTATCCCTTTATCCACTTAAAAACTTCTATCAGATCGTTCTCTTACTCTACGCCTCTCGAGCGAGTTTAAATTTAATAGCTTCAATCTCTCTTCTCATAACTAAAGTTACGCATCCCTTGTATCATTTTGGTCATCCTTCTCTGCACTGATTCTAACAAGGCTATATCCATCCTGTAATATGGAGACCAAAACTGAACCGCATAGTCTAGGTAGGACACTTGCCTGCTGGCTGGCTGCTGGTTCATGGTAAAGCTGTCTTCAGTCAGCAACACGGTGTAGGTCTGCTCAATGTTGTGTTGGAGTGGACGCGTAGTCATCCAGATAAACTCCCGGCCACTGGTGCTGCGGATGATGATGTCTGCCTCGGAGTAGGTGTTAGCGCCCGGCTGGGTCTGGAAGCGCTGCGTCACTGTCAGGTTGCCGCCGTAAGACTCGAGGCGGTTACCAGTGAACATCTGTGGGGAAAGTACTTGTGGTTACCAGTGAACATCTGGGGAAAGTACTTGTGGTTACCAGTGAACATCTGTGGGATAGTACTTGGGGTTACCATGAACTCTGTGGAAGTACTTGTGGTTACCAGTGAACATCTGTGGGAAAGTACGTGGTTCCACGTGAACATGTGGGAAAGTACTTGGGTTACCAGTGAACATCTGTGGGGAAAGTACTTGTGGTTACCAGTGAACATCTGTGGGAAAAGTACTTGTGGTTACCAGTGAACATCTGTGGGGAAAGTACTTGTGGTTACCAGTGAACATCTGTGGGGAAAGTACTTGTGGTTACCAGTGAACATCTGTGGGGAAAGTACTTGTGGTTACCAGTGAACATCTGTGGGAAAAATGGTGGCAGGGAATGGGGTTAGTTAGTAAGGGGCAGGGAATGGGGTTAGTTAATAGAGATCAGTTTGTGGTGGTGGTGGTGGTGGTGGTGGTGGTGGTGGTGGTGGTGGTGGTGGTGGTGGTGGTGGTGGTGAGATGAGTAGTGTAGCATAAATCAGTTCACTTATTGTGCAAGGTACTAACACTACAGTCTTAGAAATGAGGGAAAAAAATACAGGAAAATGACTGTCATAAGATCCTTCACTTGGTACTATACAGACAATGGTTGGAGGAAATAAGAATAAAATGGAAACTGAAGACACATGCCCATTGCCCATGAAGGTATCTGCCCGCCCTTTTGTCTATGGGGTCAAAAAAACATAAACAAAACGTGCAGGTTCACACTACCGTAGATAACACTAAAGTCGCCAGGACAACATTTCTTTTCGATGTACAGACGTGTGGTGGCGTTAATACTTACATTTCTACATCCATGATTTCAGGAGAGTTAGAAGGGGCTATCTGGAGAGTCTGTATCATTTTGTGTCTTCATCTGTGTCATAGTATGGCTATAAATGAACAAATGACAAAAATAAAACCAAGTGGCGACGTTGATAACGGGCTACACTAAGGTCGCCATCTAGTGTTTATGTTTAGAGTGTCCTCCCGCCGTCGTCGTCGCCCGATAAAAAAACGAGTAGCGAAATTTGAAACCGTCTATACTTGCAGATACAAAGAATAAAACAAAGCTGAAACAGGGTAGATTATACAGTCATGATATAAACTACTGTGTATCATCTTCAGTGGCACATACAAATCAGTAGTGATGCTATAATATATTTTAGAGACATTAGGGCAGGTGGCGACTAAAGTGTTATCTACAGCTTGAGTCATATTTGGCTATGATATCTATGGTGTCTGTTTGTCCATCTCACCTGAGGCAGTGACCAAAAGTATGTTTCTCTGTCTCGAAGACTGCCAAAGTTGGAGAAGGATATTTCATTGTTTCCCAAGTTGATGTTGAAGCCGTCTTTGATGACATCGGTTTGCAGTCTGTTGGAGGCAAGGGAGAGAGTGGGTCAGGGGTCTGGGAGGGGCCAGAACAAATAAAAAGGAAAAATACTGCCTTGGAGTTCCTGAGGCTAAGAAGAGGGGAGGGAGAGAAGAGATACGCAAGAGCAGGAAAAGGGTATGAGGAATACTGCACCGAGGGAAGGAGCGAGTAAATTACCTAGATTAATAGATGAAGTACGAAAGAAGGGAGAGAGAGAGAGAGAGAGAGAGAGAGAGAGAGAGAGAGAGAGAGAGAGAGGGGAGAGAGAGAGAGAGAGAGAGAGAGAGAGAGAGAGAGAGAGAGAGAGAGAGAGAGAGAGAGAGAGAGAGAGAGAGAGAGAGAGAGAGAGAGAGAGAGAGAGAGAGAGAGAGAGAGAGAGAGAGAGGAGAGAGAGAGAGAGAGAGAGAGAGAGAGAGAGAGAGAGAGAGAGAGAGAGAGAGAGAGAGAGAGAGAGAGAGAGAGAAATATAAATAAATACCAGCAAACCTGTATGGGGTGTGAGTTTATCTTTACTTGGATGCACAGTAACTAGACCTTTCCTTCTGTTTCCCTGACCTGTTGGAGAAGGTGAAGCCGTGCTCAGACAGCAGCTGCATGGGGAGCTGCTCGCGGTAGTAGTTGGAGGAGAAGCACTGGGAGGTGACGCCGCTACACCAGCAGGAGAGGCAGCCGTCGCGGTTGTCGGCGGAAAGCTCAAAGTATCCCGGCTTGCAAGAGTCACACTGCGCGCCTATCACATGGGCCTGCACAACACATTTTTTTGAGAATGATAAAAATAAATAAAAAAGGAAGAAAATTTGTCATTTCTCAAAAAATGACAAAAATAAAGAAAAAAAGGAAGCAAATGACAAAAATAAAGAAAAAGTTACGATTTTTTTTTTGAGAATGACAAAAATAAAGAAAAAAATAGATTTTTTTTGAGAATAACAGAAATAAAGAAGAAAAGGAAGATTTTTTTTTGAGAATGACAAAAATAAAGAAAAAAACATAGGGACAAGGAACATGCTATAGTGTCAGTGTGAAAGGCAATAGTATAATTTGTGCATGACATACGTCCGTGGAAACAGTTATTAGTTTCATTGACATCACAGTAATATACTACAGCAGAATAGTGCACACTCATATCAGGCAACATTTCAATTATGTCAATGAGAAAATGAACAAGAAAGAAGAGTAAGTCATTAAGAGATGAAATGATGATGTGAAAGAAAACATCTACATACTGTATATATATATGAGAGAGAGAGAGAGAGGAGAGAGGAGAGAGGAGAGAGAGAGAGAGAGAGAGAGAGAGAGAGAGAGAGAGTGTGTACCCAGCCTACCTTGCACTGGCAGCGGCTGGCATCACAGGACACGCTGCCCCGAGGGTCACAAGCACACTCGCCGCCCGTGTTGGTGTCGGAGCGGTAGCAGCTGGAGCCGTAGCGCGAGTACCCAGGGTCACAGAGGTCACAGTAGTTGCCAGCTGTGTTATTCTTGCAGTTCTGAAAGGCAAAATATGGGTGACTCTTGTTTCCACCATGATAAAGTCCTAGTCCTCCTCCACCTCCTCCTCTCCTCCTCCTCCTCCTCCTCCTCCTCCTCCTCCTCCTCCTCCTCCTCCACCTCCTCCACCTCCACCTCCTCCTCCTCCTCCTCCTCCACCTCTTCCTCCTCCTAATCTTTCATCCTTGTCTTTCTGTTCTCTTTTTTTCCACTCAATTGCTAAGGAAAATCACTTCTAATTTGTATTTTTGTATCCTTCTGTGAGGCCAGGCTTTGAGGGCAGCAGGGCATTGTGGGAGTTCCATCCTACACTAAAATCCTACACGTCATCCTCACTCTAAAACCAGAGCTAGGAATGGATGGCAAAAGTGTTGGAGGTAATTGACTACCCAGCACCACTGACAAGGTTTTCTACACATGAACGACAGGCTGTGGACTTGATGACTAGACAAAGGTTGATAAATGAGGCGCTTATCTCAGAGATGCCTATACAAAGGTTGATAAATGAGGCGCTTATCTCAGAGATGCCTATACAAAGGTTGATAAATGAGGCGCTTATCTCAGAGATGCCTAGACAAAGGTTGATAAATGAGGTGCTTATCTCAGAAAGTCGATAAGCGCCATCAATAAAAACTAAGAAAATGGCTTCAAACTGTTTCAATGTTCAAAAGATATGACATTTTGAACATTGAAACAGTTTGAAGTCATTTTCTTAGTTTTTTATTGATGGCGCTTATTGACTTTCTGAAATAAGTGCCTCCAATAAAGTGTGAATGGCTATCACTGTCATGATGGATAGGCAAGACAATGAGGAAAGCCCACCAAGCAGGAGACAAAATAGTACTCATGATGGATAGGCAGGACAATGAGGAAAGCCCACCAAGCAGGAGACAAAATAGTACTCATGATGGATAGGCAGGACAATGAGGAAAGCCCACCAAGCAGGAGACAAAATAGTACTCATGATGGATAGGCAGGACAATGAGGAAAGCCCACCAAGTAGGAGGCAAAATAGTACTCATGATGGATAGGCAGGACAATGAGGAAAGCCCACCAAGCAGGAGACAAAATAGTACTCATGATGGATAGGCAGGACAATGAGGAAAGCCCACCAAGCAGGAGACAAAATAGTACTCATGATGGATAGGCAGGACAATGAGGAAAGCCCACCAAGCAGGAGGCAAAATAGTACTCATGATGGATAGGCAGGACAATGAGGAAAGCCCACCAAGCAGGAGGCAAAATAGTACTCATGATGGATAGGCAGGACAATGAGGAAAGCCCACCAAGCAGGAGACAAAATAGTACTCATGATGGATAGGCAGGACAATGAGGAAAGCCCACCAAGCAGGAGACAAAATAGTACTCATGATGGATAGGCAGGACAATGAGGAAAGCCCACCAAGTAGGAGGCAAAATAGTACTCATGATGGATAGGCAGGACAATGAGGAAAGCCCACCAAGCAGGAGGCAAAATAGTACTCATGATGGATAGGCAGGACAATGAGGAAAGCCCACCAAGCAGGAGGCAAAATAGTACTCATGATGGATAGGCAGGACAATGAGGAAAGCCCACCAAGCAGGAGACAAAATAGTACTCATGATGGATAGGCAGGACAATGAGGAAAGCCCACCAAGCAGGAGGCAAAATAGTACTCATGATGGATAGGCAGGACAATGAAGAAAGCCCACCAAGCAGGAGGCAAAATAGTACTCACAAAGCAGACGCCAGTGTTGGGATCACATTCCGTGGAGTGGCCGCTACAATCACAGGCAACGCAATTTCCCAGGTGGACGCCAGAGAGGGAGCGCGTGTAGCCGACGGCACAGTCTTCACAGGAGGAGCCCTGGTACTCTGACAGGCACTCGCACATCTCCACGGCATAGGCCCGCTCCTGCCCGGTGTTGCGGTTTTCGGAGTAGTCCAGAGTCACGTCTTTCAGCCTGCAAGTTGCAATATATATTATTTTTCTGTGTGGATAATTTTGTTGTTTTTGTTGTTGCTCCTGTTGGCATTGTCGTTGTTTTTCCTTTCCTTCTTCACCATCGTTATCATTAATTTTTGTTATAATGTTTTATTAGTATTAGTATTACCATCGTTCATGTTATTATCATCATTATCATTTGCAAGATGTGTTACTCTTAAAAGTTGCCTTTTCTTTAAGACATGTGGCGGCATCTAAGGCAACAGAAAGGAGGGACAAGTAGAAGGCCCAGCACTCTCTGTCTGGCCTCAATGACCCGTGTTCTCGGACTACTCTTGTTTTATAAGTATTAATTTCCTCCCCCAAAGAAAAATAAATAAAAATATCTCATAGCAGTCTATACAGCCCTGAAGGGATTGGAGAAAATGGATAGCTGATGGCCAGAGGATGCCTGGCCCGGCACTATGCCTGTGACGGCCTCGCAGCAGTCCCGGGGAGACCATGATCACACAGGCCATCATCACACCACCTCAACCACACCAACTACCACTCAGCACATTCTATGAATTTTTCATTCTACACATAAAACATTCTACACATAAAACATTCACCAGTTTCAAGTTGGTTCTCCCTCTGCTGTCACCCTACTGTCCTGGAGGGCAAGAGGTGCCAAGGCAGGCACACCCTTTATACTGTTGCTGATCTACTTAGGGAGTAGTATATAGAGTACTATATCTACTTATATAATATATATATATATATATATATATATATATATATATATATATATATATATATATATATATATATATATATATATATATATAATATATATATATATAAAATATATATATATATATATATATATATATATCTCGTTAAAAGTGATAGCTAGTTCAGCGTTTATTATCTTTTTAAAGATATTTTCTCTTTGTCTTAAGAGTGTCTTATTCTCTTTTGTAATCACTTGTATGACTTCGCCGTAGCTTGTCATTTTTGCTGTATCGCGATTTCGGGTCTAAGAACCCTTCTTCAGCAGCATGTGGAAGATGTTTTCTCCTCAGACATCTTCCACATGCTGCTGAAGAAGGGTTCTTAGACCCGAAATCGCGATACAGCAAACATGACAAGCTACGGCGAAGTCATACAAGTGATTACAAAAGAGAATAAGACACTCTTAAGACAAAGAAAATATCTTTAAAAAGATAATAAACGCTGAACTAGCTATCACTTTTAACGAGATTTGTCTCAGAGAAAATCTCCTGCCCGTATATACTCTCTCTCTCTCTCTCTCTCTCTCTCTCTCTATATATATATATAATATACTTTTTTACATCTGTGTATAGCGTGTGTAGGCAGTGGCCTCCAGGGTAGGCCCTGGAGGTTCACTTGAGGGCTGTGATGGTTGGCCCTCGCCCGTGGTGGCGCAGGCAGGATTTTTATTGTGACGCCTGTGAATAGAGGCTCATGCCGCCCCCCTGTGTCCTCCCATGCACTCGCAATCCAAGGTAGAGTTAATGGGCAGCATGTGGGTGTTCTTAGGCCACTCGACGGTGCAGAAAGATTTTGGTTTTCTTCGGGGATCGAACTCTGGTCACCAAGAACGCCACTAGGAGACGCTAACCACTCTGCTACCGCCTCCCCAAATATACTAGGGAGTTTTAAAAGGAGGCTGGATAAATTCATGGATGGGGATGAAAGGTGGATGTAGGTAGTGTTAAGTAACAGAACTACCACGTGTAGGTCTCACGGCCTCTTGTAGCATCCTTATTTTCTTATGTTCTTATGTTCTCATGTTGTTCTGTACTCACCCCACCTCCTCAGAGGACGTGGTGTAGGTGGCCTTGATGAGGATGTGTTCCAGGTCAGCCAGGGCCATCATGAGGTGCTCCCGATTGACCTTCTGGCCGTCCTGTCGTTGCCAGTACTGCTCGTACAGCTGCACAGTCACCGTCTCCTGCCGGGCGGGGGACAGGGGAGGCTGGCCCTGCCTGAAGTACCGCAGCACTATGTCGTTGCCCTGGAATTAAAAGTTTGATATCTAGCTTGTGAGGTAAGTTTCCTATACTTATGGGTGTTGACAAAGGTGTATTTACCTAGTTGTGTTTACCTAGTTGTGTTTACCTAGTTGTGTTTACCTAGTTGTGTTTAATTAGTTGTGTTTTACAGGGCCTGAGCTACACTGGTGGGGTCCCGTCTCCGTATCTACATTTATCCAGTCTTTCCTTCAACTGGTGCACATTATGTGCCGATATCACTTCCTCATTTAGTCCATTCAAACTTCTACATTTCTGTGAGGAAGCTGTAGTTCTTTATGTTGTTCAGGCATCTCCCTTTTCCTAGTTGTTTTGTATGTCCTCTTGTGTATCGACCTTCTCTTTGTTTCCGAGTCAGTAGTCTCTCATTGTGTTTCTTCCATCATTGTACAATACTGTTCTTTGTGGGTGCAAATGTAGCCTAAGTTATCTGTGTGTTTGTGTTGAAGGTCTTCTGTAGGGGGAGATTGACAGAAAACCTTTCATATTCATGTTTTCATCAATCGTATCAAACATCCATCTCCTTCCCATAGCAGGGGTCTCATCATCACACGCCACCCTATACAGTGTCATATAATATTCTCATGTATTTACACAGGCTGGACAACTTGATATCAAACTCAGTAAAGCTGTAAAACTCTCTATCAAATGTATTGACTGAATTTACTGAATAACGTAAGGCGCTGAGTGTGTCGGCGCTCTCTCTCTCTCTCTCTCTCTCTCTCTCTTCTCTCTCTCTCTCTTCTCTCTTTCTCGTATGTATGTAGCTGGAATATTTAGTGGGTTTAGTTGTAGTCTCTCTCTCTCTCTTCTCTCTCTCTCTCTCTCTCTCTCTCTGTCACTCAGTCACTCACTCTCTCTTTCTTTCTCTCTCTCTTTCTTTCTCTCTCTCTCTTTCTCTCACACACTCATTCAGTCAGTCACTCTCTCTCTCTCTCTCTCTCTCTCTCTCTCCCCCCCCGGCTAACAAGGACACTCACAAAGATCTCCACGTCGAAGGCACTGTTGGTGGAGCTCTGGCCGCCGGGTCTGGGCACAAAGCGCAGAGTGTAGGTCAGGTTGCCGCCGTAGGACGTCACTTTGTTGCCCAGGAAACGCTGCGGCAAGTTCCAGTAATACAGCTGAGGAAGAGACGAGTGAATTAGATCTTAGTCATGATAGCAGCAGCAGCAGCAGCAGCAGCAGCAGCAGCAGAAAGCAGGAAGACTTATTAACTCACTCACGCCCAGATCTTTCCTTGGCTATAAAAAATTGTCTGTTGTTAGCCATAAAATTACGAAAAGTAACTGAATATACCAAATGAGTTAGTGGACAAGGATACTAAACAGGTCACATCTATTAAATATTGCTTATAGTCACTAAAAATCATCTAATGGTACCCAAATTACAATGGAAATTACGTTCTGGGCCTCAAGGGGTTAACAGCAGCAGTATCACTAATAATGGCATTTGGTATGGTATAACTCATCACTACACTTATATGTCGATCTGTTTATTCATTTGTTAACATAGATCTCCCATGTTCACCACCTTTGTATCGATTCTGGTCTTGTAGCAAAGGTCCACATACTTACAAGCACCATGCACAGCTACAGCACAGGGTTGGCTGGTAAGAGTCAATAGGGAGCTTTAAAAGGAGGCTAGATAATTTCACGGATGGGGATGAAAGGTGGATGTAGGTAGTGTGAACCCCTTGAGACCCAAAACGTAATTTCCATTGTAATTTCGGTAGCATTAGATGATTTTAATGAATATAAGCAGTATTTTATAGATATGACCTGTTTAGTATCCTTGTCCACTAACTCATTTGGTATATTCAGTTACTTTTCGTAATTTTATGGCTTGACAACAGACAATTTTATATAGCAAAGGAAAGATCTGGGCGTGAAGGGGTTAAAAGGAGGCTAGATAAATTCATGGATGGGGATGAAAGGTGGATGTAGGTAGTGTTAAGTAGCAGGAACTACCACGTGTAGGTCTCGCGGCCTCTTGTAGCTTCCTTATGTTCTTATGTGCTTATGTTCTAAAGTGATATGCTGAGAAGAACTTAAGACTTGCTCTCTCACAAACAGTTCAAATCGAGATCATCAAAATTTAAGAAAGTACCATCATTTAGTGACATCATGTACGTAGGCCATTAGTTGTAGAAAGTGTTAGCTTAACTATTCTGTTATTGACTACCATTATGTACCTAAGACAAGTATTTTGACTTATTTACTTATGTTCCTCACCTTGGATTCGTATCTGGCAAAGTCCTGGAACACCAGCTCCTGGCGGTCCGAGTCCACAAACAGTTCGTCGCGGATAAAGTTCTTCAGGTAGCCTTCGACCACCTCAAAGCCTTGGCGGTCGTTGGTAAAGTAGGCGTATTCCTGCACGCAATGGATAATTAACCTTGTGCAGTGAGTAACATTTCCTCATTTAATATCTTTTAGTTTCAATCAATCAGTCATTTTAATCAATGAATCTATGTCATGAGTTTTATAGTTTTTTCAGTGTTTGAATTGTAATTGAGAGAAAGTAGCTAGAAATGTGACGCTTCCTTATAACTGTATTTATGAAAAGAGCTCTGTAGACATGAAGTCCACACACCAAGACATATCTATTATATATTATAACTTGAATATGCTAATGAGATCTAGCCAGTGGTTAGGATTAATTAAACATTTAAGGAAAACTGGATCATACATAAACAAAAAGTAACACTTAAAAAGGTGCCACAGCTCAACCAGTTCTTATGTCAAGTGGCATGACAAAACCCCAGCAGTGACCATTAGAGGACAAGGGAAACAGTTGATTCATTATAATGTCTACCGTAGATAACACTAAAGTCGCCAGTCACTCGCCACTGCACTAATGTCGCCAGGCACAATATATTACAAATTTTCATCACTACAAACTTTATGGCCATGAAGTACAGTAGTGTGACGTCATAATATAAACTACTGTGATCATTTTCAGTGCACATCAAATCAAGTGATGCTATTAATTCGTATATTGTGCACGGCGAATAGTGCAGTGGCAAAGACTGGTGACTTAGTGTTATCTAACGTTACATAAGCAGTGGCGAGTGACTGGACTATAGTGTACAACGGTACATTATGCAAGTGGCAAAGACTGCGAACTATAGTGTTTCTACGGTGCATAGTGCAGTGGCAAATGACTGCGACTATTGTCTACGTGACATTAGGCAGTGGCAAATGACGGGAACTATAGTGTTTCTACGTAATAGTCGTGCAATGACTGGCGATATATGATACTACGTGAATAGTGCAGTGGCAAATGACTGGCACTATATTGTTCCACGTGAAAATTAGTGCAGTGCAAATTCATGCGACTATAGTGCTATCTACGGTGGACTTTAGTGCAGTGTGAGTGACTGGCGACTATAGTGTATCTACGGTGACATTAGTGCAGTGGCGAGACTGGCAACTATAGTGTTGCTACGGTGACATTAGTGCAGTGGCGAGTGACTGCGACTGTAGTGTTATCTACCGGGACATTAGTGCAGTGGCAAATGACTGGTGACTATAGTGTTATCTACGGTTACATAAGTGCAGTGGCGAGTGACTGGCGACTATAGTGTTATCTACGGTGACATTAGTGCAGTGGCAAATGACTGGCGACTATAGTGTTATCTACGGTGACATTAGTGCAGTGGCAAATGACTGGCGACTATATGTTATCTACGGTGACATTGTGCAGTGGCGAGGACTGGCGATTAGTGTTATCTACGTGACATTAGTGCAGGCGATGACTGGCGACTTAGTGTTGTCTACGGTGACATTAGTGCAGTGGCAAATGACTGGCGACTATAGTGTTATCTACGGTGACATTAGTGCAGTGGCAAATGACTGGCGACTATAGTGTTATCTACGGTGACATTAGTGCAGTGGCAAATGACTGGCGACTATAGTGTTATCTACGGTGACATTAGTGCAGTGGTGAGTGACTGGCGACTATAGTGTTATCTACGGTGACATTAGTGCAGTGGCGAGTGACTGGCGACTATAGTGTTATCTACGGTGACATTAGTGCAGTGGCGAGTGACTGGCGACTGTAGTGTTATCTACGGTGACATTAGTGCAGTGGCGAGTGACTGGCGACTATAGTGTTATCTACGGTGACATTAGTGCAGTGGCGAGTGACTGGCGACTGTAGTGTTATCTACGGTGACATTAGTGCAGTGGCGAGTGACTGGCGACTGTAGTGTTATCTACGGTGACATTAGTGCAGTGGCGAGTGACTGGCGACTATAGTGTTATCTACGGTGACATTAGTGCAGTGGCGAGTGACTGGCGACTATAGTGTTATCTACGGTGACATTAGTGCAGTGGCGAGTGACTGGCGACTATAGTGTTATCTACGGTAGAACTAGTCTAATAAGGAATCATGAAAGAACGAAAGGGGTGTTAGTGTGTCTCAAAAAGATTAGATGCTGAAACCAATGTCTAGAAACTTAGTATAACAAAGAGCTGCAGCCGAGGGGTTTCTATCATGGCTTGGAGAGGGAGGGCGTTCACAAGCAGGGAGCAGCCACACTGTCATAACTTAGTTGGATACAAGTAGGGAGACAAGTCAACGCAAGCTCAGCTCAAGTTTTGTTCACTGCTACTAGTCTTTCCATTTTATCAAGCCACTTGTAGAAATTATCCACTAACCACCCTCTCAATTAGTAGAGTGGTAGTTTTGTCCCCCCCCCCCTATGTGAGGGAGATATTGTTCGCTCACCATAGGGGGATAAGATAAGATAAGATTTTCATCCTATCTAGACACTTTGCAAGTACCAACTACAAGGTTATTGACTATACAAAGCGCCGCCACGTCAGCACGAACTAGGTGGACTCGAACCGCTGTCCGAATGCACAGGGATGCTGCACATTGCGAACTCACGTCGCTACCAACCTTGCCACCCTGACGGGCCCACCATAGGGGGAGAGTAGGAATGTATATATATATAATTATAATGGTAATGGGTAGAAATTAAAGCCATTAAAGTGACTTGATACATTGGAAAGCCTTTGTCTGTATGCCTCTGGGTGAGAATAAAATATTATTATTATTATTATTATTATTATAGTCCGATGCGCACACACACACACACAACCTGCTGGCGGTACAGGTTGGAGGAGGAGCACTTGGAGGTGATACCCATACAGAAGCAGGGGATGCAACCCTCGCTGTTCTTCTCGCTGAGGTAGAAAGAGTCCTCCTTGCATTGGTCACATCGAGGGCCAGTTGCAAATTCCTGAAAAGCAAAACTTGATATTTAAGACTCATTCACTCAGCCACTCAAGTTCATCCAATTGCCATATTTGAGATCTCTACAACTATGATTTTAGGAAAAGATGAAGTAATATTTGGAAAAAGTAAGAACTTCGAGATGCATGACCAGTGTGTTGTGGGAGGATAAATACTGCCACTGCAGGGACAAAATAAATGTACTTACTCATATTCAATTTTGATCAGTTTTTTGTAAAATGCTAAATAATCCTGAGTCCATATCTCACACCGACACCACCGTGGTAAAGGGGAAGGGAGGAACACTCTTATAAATAATCCTGAGTCCATATCTCACACCGACACCACCGTGGTAAAGGGGAAGGGAGGAACACTCTTATAAATAATCCTGAGTCCATATCTCACACCGACACCACCGTGGTAAAGGGGAAGGGAGGAACACTCTTATACATTCTGAGCTCCACAATGAAGTTTTGCCACAATGACCATAATTTACCACAATTCTGAGCCTCCAATAACAATACACGAACGTACTTGAACATTATTTAAAGGAAGAGAAACAAGATGAGAGGTGTGGCCTGTGGACGCAGAAACATGGGCTGCCAGGGTTTGTACTCACCAAGATCAATGTTCCATGTTTGGTAGAAATGAAAAGAAGTTTGAGGGTGAGTTAGAGGATGGGGACCACCAGAAAAACATTGTTGACAAAGAAAAGTTATTTAAAAAAATCCACTCATCCAATATCAAGTTTAAAAAATCTAGTAAATACTTAAAGATGCATTTTAAAGTTATGAACACAAAATATGGTCACACCATGACGGGGAGGGAGGCCACAGCAGTGCATGACGCACACTGTAAAGGATTACAAATGTACTCTTTTGACATTCTCTGATATTTCAAAAATGCTTCCCAGTATATATTTTTCAAAAGTCATAAACATTCTGCTATAATCTATTTGTTTTATTATGGTGAAAATGCAGTAAGGAAGCCACGCCCCCTGCCTGCCCTTCTATTCTACGGGGCAGCTGATTGGTGCACTCCTCGTATCATCACTACCAGTCACCATATCTTCACTACTTAACAACGCGTGACCACTGGACAGAGCAATCTTCACTACAAAGGGTGACAAAATAAAAAATCCCTCTGTAGTGAAGATTGCTCTGTCCAGTGGTCACGCCACTGTTAAGTAGTGAAGACATTGTGATTGGTAGTAATGATACGAGGAGTGCACCTCCTCGTCATGGATTGGTGTCATGCACGCAGGGGGTGACAGAACCCAAACTTCTGAAATTTTTAGATTATTCAACAATTATATTTAGTTATGAAAGACAGACAGGAGAGAGAGAGAGAGAGAGAGAGAGAGAGAGAGAGAGAGAGAGAGAGAGAGAGAGAGAGAGAGAGAGAGAGCTGAGACTGCTACTTATCAAAACAGCAGACAATATAAGGAATGCTATGCCGTGTGATGACCTAGCAAGAGGTACAAGTGGGGGGCAGTGACCTACCTTGCACTGACAGTAGCCGGAGCCTGGGTTGGCCACCTCGCTGCCCGCCGGGTCACACTGGCCCGCTGCTCAGACAAACAGGGAAATTAGGAGTGGGATCATGGCAAAATAAAAATAGGAAAAGTAATCAAGTTATTGGTTTTAAGAACTGTAAATGAAAATATAATTTTGTAGCGGTATGATTATGTTCAGAGAAAATTCAGAGAAAACTTGATTGATCTACTTTGGCATAAACATGTTTTGGAATATCCTGCCTGTGACCGAGCCCCACGGTTGCCCCGACCTCAGTGTGTGTGTTTCTATAGGACACTCCCATGTCTGCCCCGTGTTCACCCGGCCCCTCGCTGTGTGTCATACACAGGACAATACTTATCATGGTTTTCATGGCATGGCATTCCAGGCAAATCATTGGACAGCCAACACTCCAAGATTTGGCTTCACGAGACTCAAAGCCACCTTGACATCAAGGCGTCACAGGAATGTGAAATACACATATCATGTAGACCAGGCCGCCTCCTTTGCCTTGAGCAAGTATACCCTTACTAGCACAGCACAAACCCTGCCGCTGTTTCTCACCCATCCAATCAAGTGTGATTTCAGACTGTTCAGACAAACAGTCTGGCCCTATGACTCAGATCATCAAGCCTTCTCTGTACCATCTCATGATTCTCTTAAAAGTATCCAACAGATTACAGAATGATAACATTTATCATTGCAAATGATAAACATTTGTCATTCCCTGAGTGCCAACTAGGCTGGAATTCAATCTTAAAAGAAATGTTAAATTATCAACTGACTGCATAAAGAAGTGGATTTAATTAATTTTATATTTATGGGAATATTCTCTTGCAATTCTCTTTGCTATGCAAACATATCATCATTCAATAAGATATTTCAAGTTTTCCATTTGTAAATAAAAAGACAACACGGAAGCACCCATAAATGCGTGTGTATGCGCGCGCGCACACACACACTTAGGATCAGAGTTTCCAGAAAACTTGTCAACCTAAAACACATAACAGGATCACTGAAGAGGCAACAATCTGTTGGGAAACATAAGAATGGCATTCACCTATTTAGATAAGGAGATTGTCAAGAGGCCCATTGCCTCAGTGATCCACCGTGATTGGAACAGACAGCCTTGCACGGTGGTCACACACACACACACACACACACACACACACAGATCCAAGGAGGAAAAAGAACACAAAGAACAGCAACACAAATGGCTGAGACATCACACACGGAGAAACTCTCAAGACTGAAGCTCTGGGAGGAAGGAAAGTCAGGGCAGATCTGGTGCCATGGCAGAGGCCGTGAGGGAAGGGCCATGGAAAAGATCTATTCGTTTGGGACTAAGAAATACAAGATGACATGAAAAAAAGTAGAATTGACCCATTGCGTGAAATACCAAAAGATACACTTTTCCACATAAAATCTATGAGGTCTACAATAACTTGGAGGCAGACATGTTGCACACAAGTCATATCCCAGAGTTTGCAGCCAGGCTGGAATAATAGTAGACATGAAGACGGGACAGTAGGAGTCAAGCCCTGGTCCTGTGCGTCACCCCCAGGCACACACGTCACAACACTGACAACACACAACACACGAGACACAACACACAGCCCACGTAACACAAGGTATGAGTGCGGATATGTGCTCAGCGACAATCTTTCAAACAATACCTTATGCACAGTAAGGCTTATTTGTACCCATGATGATTGATGAAAAATTGCTTTGAAAAAGCTGAGGTGCAATGTCAAGCCTCTGTATGTACAAGGTCAATTACATATTGTTGAATAACAAAATCTTTCACTTAAACAATTCATAATCAGATTATTAAGCTTATCTACACTTAACATACAGTAGCCATGCATCCCTTGAATCTGGATCCCATGACTGTGCATCCCACGGTAGGACTGTACAACGTTTGCCCCGACTCTCATCTCACGACAGAGCCCTCACAGCGCACGGGTGTGCAGGGAGGCATCGTGGAGAGCATGGGTTGGCAGCTATGCTGATGACATAGTCAGCATGTTCAGTTCAGCTCATCATGTGATATTTAAGGTGATCTGGCAATTATACTGTCAATAGCCTTGCTGAGGTCCAGCACGTGAACCCTGATGGCCTGTGGGTGTCATGGCATGGCCAAGGAGCCGCCTCATTGTCCAGGCAAGGTAAGGCATGGGAATAATAAGCCTTAGATGTTGTGGCTGAAGCCCCTCATGAGGGGTTCTAAGTTTCAAGTTTTAAGCTAATATTATTTTATATGGTGTTTCTCAAACATTTCTTCATTATAGCAGCTTACTATGAATTACTGTGATGTAAAATGGAGGTAGAAAGTTCCTGAGAAATAATCTCAAATACCTAAACAAATATTTCCCATTGCTTTAATACTCTGCATTCCACGATTTTGTATCCCACGATAATGTCGCAGCACTAATTAACAACGGAAGGCGAGATTTTACTAAAGATTGACCAGTGAAATATAATCTATCTATAAGGATGAATGATGACTTTCTGGGGCTGAGCAGATTGCTTCCTGCCCTCCCTTCCTATGCCCACAGAAGGGAGTGGACGCAACAGTGCGAGTAACTCTCGGCCCATCAACTTACAGCAAGACTGCTCATCCGACCCATCGCCACAGTTCCAGTAGCCATCACACACACGCTGAGACTCAATGCAATAGCCGTCCCTGCAGCGGAAGAAGTACGGAGCCACGCAGCAGCCGGCCCGCTCCCCCTCGTCGCTGCGGTCCCGACAGTCCGGGCGGCCGTCGCACAGCTGCCGCCGGTCGACGCAGGTACGGTCCCCACACTGGAATTGGGTTTCGGTGCAAACCGCACAGTAGTACTCGTCGCTTCCGTCCCGGCAGTCGCTGTAGCCGTTACAGACGAGGCGGTTGTCGATGCAGCTCCCGGTGCCACAAGTGAACTCAAGAATGTTGTCACAGTTCTGCTGGCAGGTGGGAGGCTCGTCGCTGTAGTCCTGGCAGTCTGGCCGGCCGTCGCACACGCCACTCTTCTCTATGCAGGTGCCGTCGCCACACCGGTGCATGGTGGCGGGGTCACAACCACACCCCGGTGGCTCATCACTTCTGTCCCGGCAGTCTGGATAGCCATTGCACACCAAGGACAGATTAATGCAGGTGCCGTCGCCACAGGAGTGGTGCGTCTGTGGATCACAGGGACAGCCAGACTCGTCAGACTTATCGGCACAGTCGACGCGGCCGTTGCACCGTAACCTGATGTCCAGACAAGTGGCGTCGTTGCAGCGGAAGTTGAAGGCAGAGTCACAGGTGCAGTTGCAGTAACGTTCATCAGAGTTATCCGGGCAGTCGTAGTTGCCGTCACAGTGGCGGGCGCGGTCTATGCACCTGTGGGACGGGTCGGCACATGTCCACTCATGGATGTGGTCACAAGGCAACTCATCTATTGTGTTAGAGTAAAGCACAAAAACAATGATATTAGTCAGCATAGCACACTTCCATCGGCAGTTAGGGGTGAAGAACTACTGGGTACACTACTGGGTCATGCAACACTGTCTCAAGCTTCCTATCTTGTACAGCTTTAAGGGAGGCATGCTAGATTAATAGTTCATGCAACTGCTTAAGGGTTAGTAAAGTTATGGTTTGCCTTTTTGTGAAGTAATGAAATACAGCATGACGGGGACTGAAGACAGAGGCTACAGATCTCACCTTTATAGCTAAGACAGAGGCTACATATCTCACCTTTATAGCTAAGACAGAGGCTACATATCTCACCTTTATAACTAAAGAAGATACATTTGAGCATTATTACAAAATTATGAACCAAGGTTTTTAATTTCCGTCATTTCATGAATCTTTAGTATCTTATTTCTGCTGTTAAAAAAAATATGTTGCCTTAAATCTATTGATTTTCATTCCTATTATGTCCCTCTGCCTAATGCTGCCTGTCATCCTTTGCCTGTACTCTCCATGACAGTTCCCCTCACTCTCAACTCAAAGCCCTAATTTGCCTGTACTCTCCATGACAGTTCCCCTCACTCTCAACTCAAAGCCCTAATTTGCCTGTACTCTCCATGACAGTTCCCCTCACTCTCAACTCAAAGCCCTAATTTGCCTGTACTTTCACTGAGTTCCCCTCACTCTCAACTCAAAGCCCTAATTTGCCTGTACTTTCACTGACAGTTCCCCTCACTCTCAACTCAAAGCCCTAATTTGCCTGTACTTTCACTGACAGTTCCCCTCACTCTCAACACACCCAGGCAGTTTTCAGGCCGCTCGTCGCTGGCATCTTGGCAGTCCGAATGGCCGTCACAAATACGCTCAAAGTGGATGCAGCGGCGGTCATCACACCTGTGGCCACTGTTGAAGCACACTGGGTCGAAAAGGTAAAAAGGACGAAAGGGAAGGAAAGAGCGCAAAGGAGTGAAAAAGGGAAAATGAAGGAAAATGAGAGAGTGCAGAGGAGAGAAAGAAGAAAAAAAAGGGAAAATGAAGGAAAATAAGAATGAGAGTGCAGAGGTCGAGAAAAAGGGAAAATGAAGGAAAATGAGAGAGTGCAGAGGAGAAAAAGGGAAAATGAAGGAGAATGAAGGAAAATGAGAGAGTGCAGAGGAGAGAAAGAAGAGAAAAAAGGGAAAATGAAGGAAAATGAAGGAAAATGAGAGTGCAGAGGAGAGAAAGAAGAGAAAAAAGGAAAATGAGAGTGCAGAGAAGAGAAAGGAGAAAAAGGGACAAGAATGAATGATTGCTGATTTCTAAGATGGTAAAATAAAAGTAAACATTGCCGTAAAAAAAAAAAAAAAAGAGCTCATGTTAAACAGATTGCATTCAGTAGTCATGCTGTGACACCTTAACCCCTTGAGGCCCAGAACGTAATTTCCATTGTAATTTGGGTACCATTAGACAATTTTTAGTGACTATAAGCATGTTTTATAGCTATGACCTGTTTAGTATCCTTGTCCACTAACTATTTGGTTATTGAGTTACTTTTCGTTATTTAATGGCTCGACAACAGACATTTTTTTTATAGCCAAGGAAAGATCTGGGCGTGAAGGGTTACAGATTAGTCATAATTATCATGCATGTGTATTCAAAGCTTGGTGTATTTGTTAAGGTGCAATGCCTACTGTATCATTAGTATCTTGCATCATTGTTACTGCTGTGCATAACCATTCAGGGTGACATACATACATTGATACAGCCATGGAGGGTGCAGACAGTATGCTTCTGATGCTTATGATTGACTATGCAAACATTAAACATTTAAACATTAACATCAAAACAAAACACAATATACTAAATAAAGAAAATATCGAGAATAAGTCAAGTGTACGTAGGCAAGCAAGGCAGAATAGGAAGAATGGTGTGTGTATTTAATGACGTATATCTATCATTAGACAAAACCTTGACCTAATGTGATGTGCAGGAAATGAGTTATACTGGCTAGAAACAGAATACAGTAAAACCTCTCATATTCGGAATAATCGGGCCGAGGAGTGGTCCGAGTAATGCAAGGATCCGAATAATGGGGGGACTATATATGGGGGGTGATATGTTAAAAAAAAAAAAAAAAATCTAGGTGTATATATAATTTTGACATTTCGACCCCTTAAAAAAAAAAAAAAAAAAAAAGGTCCAATAATGTCAAAGTCCGAACATTGAGGGTCCGAATACGGAGAGTTTTACTGTACTATCCTTCTCCTATTCATTCCATGGTTCCTATTTGTAGTGTTCGATCCTTTAAATCCCTCCCCCCTCTCCCCCGGCAGTGGTGTCTCATAACGACTCGCCTGATCTGTGTTACCTAGTTGTGTTTTACAGGCCTGAGCTACACTGGTGGGGTCCTGTCTCCGTATCTACATTTATCCAGTCTTTCCTTCAACTGGTGCACATTATGTGCCGATATCACCTCCTCATTGAGTCCATTCAAAACTTCTACATTGCTATGAGGGAAGCTGTAGTTCTTTATGTTGTTCAGGCATCTCCCTTTTCCTAGTTGTTTTGTATGTCCTCTTGTGTATCAACCTTCTCTTTGTTTCCGAGTGAGTAGTCTCTCATTGTGTTTCTTCCATCATTGTTCCATTGTCTGTTTGGTTTACACACTGTTCCCAGGCGGGGGTTATACTCAATACCTTCAATCTCATTATCTTTTCTACTAAGCAACAAGGCTAATATAATGGTTCAATGATGGTTGATCCACTAAATATTTTTGTTTTTAAGGCATTTTCTAAGGCTTTCTCTATGTCAAAAAGTTCATTTACAAGTGTTTTTACTCTTAAGGAGAATATCTTGACTGTTTCTGTCTAGGCCACAAAATCTGAATATTTATCACCTTTTTTTTTCTCCCTCTCTTTGGTTGATCTAACAAGCTCCTGGCCATGCTTGCCTATCACATCACACATTGTCTGGGTGTCATTGTGATCTGAACCCAGTTGCACCTGCTGCCTTACATAACTAGCAATAATACTTGCTAGTATTCTTGCTATCTTTTTCACTTTCCTTCAATTTGCACTGAGCTCACTTTTATCCTATCAATGACTTACTTTCATATTCTCATTTCTGTTCACACCTTCCAACGAGCTGAGCCAATCCCTGAGTCACACAAGACAGGCTGTCCTCCACAGGGCAATGAATGAGGTGTCCGCTGCATGGGGTGTCTTGACAGTGTGTGAATTTATCTAATTGAATTTCACAGGGCCTGAGCTACACTGTATGGTCCAATCTCCATATCTACATTTTATCATTAATCCTTAGTGCCTCTTGGGGGAAGCCACCACCCCGGGAGGCGGGTCACAACCCCCGGCTAACACCCGGTACCCATTCACTGCTGGGTGGACAGGGGCTTGGGTTTTAAGAAGACCGCCCATCTTTCTCCGCTCCAGCAGGGGATCAAACCCGGGACTTCTCGGTTGTGAACCCAGTGTGCTACCACTACACTACGGAGTACCCTGAGTGTGTGTGTGTGTGTGTGTGTGTGTGTGTGTGTGTGTGTGTGTGTGTGTGTGTGTGTGTGTGTGTGTGTGTGTGTGTGTGTGTGTGTGTGAGAGAGGGAGAGAGAGAGAGAGAGAGAGAGAGAGAGAGAGAGAGAGAGAGAGAGAGAGAGAGAATCAGTGGCAGGAATATCAGAATGCATGAAATAAAGGAGTGGTGGTCGGCATGTCACCATTTGTTCATCAATACAGAGGAGAGTGAGAGGTACGTTAGCAAGAGGTAAAGTACTTAGCTACTATTTGCTTTTTTATTTTTTACTGCATGACTAGTGGCTCCTCCCTTACCATCACAGTCCCTTTCATCCTCATACTGGGAGCAGTCCTTGATTCCGTCACAGCGGCGGGACCAGGGGTGCCGCGACCCGTCCAAGCAGGTGAAGGAGGTCATGCAGGTGACAGAGGCTTTAGGGTCAGGTCATGGGTAAGAGAGGCAACATTAGTGGCTATGCCGGGGGTCCATGCTGGGTTAGAGTACTCCTGTCATACACTAAGGTCACACATTTGACAACTAATTGCTGCTTGAGAAAATTTGCCAAGAGTAAATTCGCTAATGTGTATAATTAGAATCATACGAAAAACATCATTTGGTACCAGAGCCGGAGAGAGTCAACCCTTTTTCTTGTTTACATATCTGGAGGCTTAATACTTTATTCTTTCAATCGGACATTATCGGATACCAAAAGATAAATTAGTAATGAAATGCTAGAGAGATAATCTTTTGGCAAAGAAATAAACCAAGACCAGTTACAGAGCAGTGCCTGGGGGGAAACTATTCACACAATAGGATTCAATGTTTCCTGAGATGATAACAATTCCCATTAGAGAATATGTTCCCTGGTGAGCATCAGCGCAGCAATGGATTAGATATGAGGCCTGGGTCATGGATTGGGTATAAGGATAAGGCCTGGGTCATGGATTGGGTATAAGGATAAGGCCTGGGTCATGGATTGGGTATAAGGATAAGGCCTGGGTCATGGATTGGGTATAAGGATAAGGCCTGGGTCATGGATTGGGTATAAGGATAAGGCCTGGGTCATGGATTGGGTATAAGGATAAGGCCTGGGTCATGGATTGGGTATAAGGATAAGGCCTGGGTCATGGATGGGGTATAAGGATAAGGCCTGGGTCATGGATTGGGTATAAGGATAAGGCCTGGGTCATGGATTGGGTATAAGGATAAGGCCTGGGTCATGGATTGGATATAAGGATAAGGCCTGGGTCATGGATTGGGTATAAGGATAAGGCCTGGGTCATGGATTGGGTATAAGGATAAGGCCTGGGTCATGGATTGGATATAAGGATAAGGCCTGGGTCATGGATTGGGTATAAGGATAAGGCCTGGGTCATGGATTGGGTATAAGGATAAGGCCTGGGTCATGGATTGGGTATAAGGATAAGGCCTGGGTCATGGATTGGGTATAAGGATAAGGCCTGGGTCATGGATTGGGTATAAGGATAAGGCCTGGGTCATGGATTGGGTATAAGGATAAGGCCTGGGTCATGGATTGGGTATAAGGATAAGGCCTGGGTCATGGATTGGGTATAAGGATAAGGCCTGGGTCATGGATGGGGTATAAGGATAAGGCCTGGGTCATGGATTGGGTATAAGGATAAGGCCTGGGTCATGGATTGGGTATAAGGATAAGGCCTGGGTCATGGATTGGATATAAGGATAAGGCCTGGGTCATGGATTGGGTATAAGGATAAGGCCTGGGTCATGGATTGGGTATAAGGATAAGGCCTGGGTCATGGATTGGATATAAGGATAAGGCCTGGGTCATGGATGGGGTATAAGGATAAGGCCTGGGTCATGGATTGGGTATAAGGATAAGGCCTGGGTCATGGATTGGGTATAAGGATAAGGCCTGGGTCATGGATTGGATATAAGGATAAGGCCTGGGTCATTGATGGGGTATAAGGATAAGGCCTGGGTCATGGATTGGGTATAAGGATAAGGCCTGGGTCATTGATGGGGTATAAGGATAAGGCCTGGGTCATGGATTGGGTATAAGGATAAGGCCTGGGTCATGGATTGGATATAAGGATAAGGCCTGGGTCATGGATGGGGTATAAGGATAAGGCCTGGGTCATGGATTGGGTATAAGGATAAGGCCTGGGTCATGGATTGGGTATAAGGATAAGGCCTGGGTCATGGATTGGATATAAGGATAAGGCCTGGGTCATTGATGGGGTATAAGGATAAGGCCTGGGTCATGGATTGGGTATAAGGATAAGGCCTGGGTCATTGATGGGGTATAAGGATAAGGCCTGGGTCATGGATTGGATATAAGGATAAGGCCTGGGTCATGGATTGGGTATAAGGATAAGGCCTGGGTCATGGATTGGATATAAGGATAAGGCCTGGGTCATGGATTGGATATAAGGATAAGGCCTGGGTCATGGATTGGGTATAAGGATAAGGCCTGGGTCATGGATTGGATATAAGGATAAGGCCTGGGTCATGGATGGGGTATAAGGATAAGGCCTGGGTCATGGATTGGATATAAGGATAAGGCCTGGGTCATGGATTGGATATAAGGATAAGGCCTGGGTGACTCTATGCAAATTTGCTAAATCCCAACACGCCAAATGCGAGACCTTACTGTACTGTTTTGGTGATTTTTTCTCAAATAAAATTGCAAGTCAAGAAGCTTGTAGTGTTGTTGCCCACAGTGGCTCCTGGTCTTATGAAAAGATGCACAACAACATACCCTATTTCCCACCATATAAGATGCAATTTTCCCAAAAGAAAATCCCTTGCCTCATAGACTTTGAAAGTTAGGTGTGGTCAGTCCAGAAGGCTATAAGCTATTGGCACCATAATAAACCATCTAAATACCATCATTCAAAACACTGCTCACTTCAGGACTCCAAAAGGAAATACATTTTTCTACTTGATATGTAGTGCCTTTATAACCGTAACCCAAGAGTGCCTAGCAATGCAGCCATGCAGAGGAAGCATGAGTTCCCAAGCAGGCTCTTCCAGCCCTTCTGCTGATGGTACAATGCATGCCTTCATGAATCAGTGTTTTTGGTGCTCAGTTCACTCTTCCCTTTCAGCCCATGAATTCGATGTACAAGAGCTTCAAGAGTTCCATATCACTTACCTGCTCACAGCATCGTGAGCACTACGCACCTGTGCCTCGCTTAACGCACGACTTACTTTCCTGGAAAATTGTGCGTAGAAAATAAAGTGCGGCGCCTCATAATTCAAACATTTCTCAAGTGCAGGGAAATATAAGTATTTTTTAAACGGAATGTAGAAATTAAATCACACACAAAAAAGTATCTCTTGATGCTGTAGGAACCAAATGTGAAGAATTGCAGCAAAATATAAGTACACAAAAATAACTAGACAAAGAAATATGTGTACAGATTTTCCCGCCCTTCAACGGAGCGGGGGGCAATGGGGGGCAAGGGAGGTCCGGGCAGGGGAGTCTGCCCTGTGACAACACGCCATTACTGGTATCGTCATCAGAGTCATGCAGGCTGTCACCAATGCTTCCTTCTTCATCAGAATTAGAAAAATAATAAAGAGAAAAAGGTGGAGACTCGGGTGAAGGCCTGCCACCCGGCGCGTCACGAGAGCTGCCAGATCAATGCTCCACATCTTACAAGGGACCACAATAACACACGGGTCCTTACTTGCTGGCTATCTAACACGTCCACTCAAGTATTCCCTCCAAACTGTGGCAAAAATATGCATAAATCAGCTGCTTGCATTTTTCCATTAGTTTTTCCTTTCCTTCCTATCAATGCAGGAAATAGTTACAGCGCCCCTCCTTTGTCCTCTTTCACTGCTAGGAATGACACAGTACATCTTCCTCTATTTTTCCTTTTTCCTATAATTTTCATTCAGGAAATTAATCAGGACAACGCATTAACAAATTTGAAACATATTTGTAACTCCGCTACCCTCTATTTTTATTTGATTGGAGCTTAGCCAACTTTTTGTCTCTAGTTTACCTTGTGGGCGGCCTCAGTCCCACATGTTATTTGCAGTCTTACCTGGCTTGCAGTAATCCCCGGCCACTGCTGGGTTGCCTTGATAGCCGCTGGCACAGTACTGGCAGCGGCGGCCCTCATAGCCCTGCTGGCAGTTACACGTCACCTGCCCATCGTTGTCCAAGTAGCAGGATGAGCTGAACCTGCAGGGGTTGGAAGGAGATACAATAAAGGAGAGGTAGGAAACATTCTTACGGCTAGTAATCAGGGTAGAACAAGTAACGGATTCAAACGGGAAAAGCGTAGATTTAAAAAAGAAATAGGGAAAAACTGGTTCACAAATAGGGTGGTGAATGACTGGAATGGACTCAGTAGACAGGTGGTCAGTGCGGAGTCCATAGGGAGTTTTAAAAGGAGGCTGGGCAATTTCATGGATGGGGATGAAAGGTGGATGTAGGTAGTGTTCAGTAACAGGAACTACCACGTGTAGGTCTCGCGGCCTCTTGTAGCTTCCTTATGTTCTTGTTTTCTTATGTTCTTATGAAAGCCGGGTGTGAAGAACGGTAGAGTACAAGATGAAGCCGTGTGGATGAGCAGGTTGGAGGTGAAGCGGTGTACAGTATGGAGGAGGTAAAGCTGAGCCTAATGGAGGAGGTGGAGGAGATGGAGGTGGAGGTGGAGCAAGTGATTCACCAAGATACGGAAGAGGCCTTCGGTGCAGAAGAGGGAAGAGGGACAAGCGTGGAGTGGTGGAGAGGTGGAAAGGCTTGTGGAGCACCATTCAGTGACTCAGCTTGAAGATAGAGAAGCAAGACTATGGAGTGTGGAGGAAGAGTTGGATTCTGTGTGAGGTGAAGGAGAAACAAAACTGATCTTGAAATGGAAGAGCAGTGCATGCACGAGGCAGGAAGATTTATGAGGTGTAAGAAATATGATCTATGCCTGAAGGTGTGAGAGCAATTCACAATGTAGAGTAATAGCCTTCTCATCTTTTCTTCTCGATTGCTTAAAAACTTTCAAAAAGAGAAACACATTTTTTTGAAAAGCTAAGTTGACTTGGTCTTCCTATTTTTCAGTTCTTCCTGAAATTCTAAAATGACTTTTGCATGTTTCCTCTTTTCACAACTTTGGCCTTGACAAGTGTCATGCCTTGACAAGGCAGACCCTAACATTGAACACATCACAATATTAAATGTTTACTAATTACTATCTTTCTGACATGATTTGAAAAACATGCTTGTGCAGTGCATGTGATATTCATAAAACTAAAAAGCTTAAAACAATGTTTGTTTTTCTTGGTTATCCCAATGCTTGCCTAGGGAAGTACTACGTATCTTGAAAAAGTCACTTTCTCAAGTGAAAGCAGGACGAGAGGATAAACATTATACGTACAACTACAAATTATCCAAAACTTTGGTATGAGGACTGACTGGAAGTCCTCTGAAGAAGGAAGGAAGGAGGGAAAGTCTGAAGAGGAAATACCATGACAGAAGGTCACCTGTACAGAAGCAGCGGGATAATATCAGAGGAGACGACACAGTGATGAGGCACAGCCAGGGGGCACCAGGCCATCAACGTGGTAAGGAGGCATCAACAAAGACTTAAATTACACATAAGGAACATAAGGCATAACATTTGCTGGGACACCAGCATGTTAGCTGGAGAGGAGGGACGAAAAAAAAAGGCATGTTTAAGGGGCACTTTTTTGTTTACTTACTGGTTGTTGGGATTGGCGAGGGGACATGGGCAGGGCAGGCAGGGGATGCCGTTGGCAGGGTCGCCGTACTCGTTGGGTCCGCAGACAAGGTTGGACACACAGCGCCCCAGCCAGGAGCCTTCCCTCATCCGGGTGTAGTTTGGTGCACAGTCCTGGGTGGGGATTGCAACAACTGTACTCATTCTTTCTTATGTCCCTTACACCGTGGCAAGAGATGCCATAGAGTCTGTACCCATAGATGCTGCAGCAATAGATACGGCAGCCGTGTTTCCAGGAGGACTGCCGTATTTACAGTACAATATGACAAAGACCCAGACAGGAATTTTCCATTTAATTGATCAAAAACTTAAAAAAACTGTTTAATAGAATACAGAAAAATTTAAAATAACTTAAAAAAGACAAGAAGCCTTACAAACCTTAATTTTTTTTTTAGATATTATCAAAATATAAACGGTAAACAGATGACATGGTACAGATCCATGACAGGAATTTTCTTCATGTTGAAATATATCAAAATATAATAAAAGATTAAAGGTGGACCGGATATCCCAAACCACACCAATACAATCTTTCCCATCCGCATCCATGTTGTGCGGATATCTTGAACATCCGCATCCATGTTGTGCGGATATCTTGAACATCCGCATCCATGTTGTGCGGATATCTTGAACATCCGCATCCATGTTGTGCGGATATTTTGAACATCCGCATCCATGTTGTGCGGATATCTTGAACATCCGCATCCATGTTGTGCGGATATCTTGAACATCCGCATCCATGTTGTGCGGATGTCTTGAACATCCGCATCCATGTTGTGCGGATATCTTGAACATCCGCATCCATGTTGTGCGGATATCTTGTACATCCGCATCCATGTTGTGCGGATGTCTTGAACATCCGCATCCATGTTGTGCGGATATCTTGAACATCCGCATCCATGTTGTGCGGATATCTTGAACATCCGCATCCATGTTGTGCGGATATCTTGAACATCCGCATCCATGTTGTGCGGATATCTTGAACATCCGCATCCATGTTGTGCGGATATCTTGAACATCCGCATCCATGTTGTGCGGATATCTTGTACAACTAACCCTGTACATGTCGGTCGGGGGGGGGGGGGAGAGAGAGAGAGAGAGAGAGAGAGAGAGAGAGAGAGAGAGAGAGAGAGAGAGAGAGAGAGAGAGAGAGAGAGAGAGAGAGAGAGAGAGAGAGAGAGTCACTCATTTGCCCGCCTTCCGCACCCGAACGATTCCTGATCAAGCCTGTTTGCCTGGTGGTGGGTGGGACGTGGGTAGCGGCTGTCACTTGTAGGAGACCAAAATCCACTTGAAATCTTTCTACACCGTGGAGTGGCCTAAGAACACCCAATGCTGCCCATTAACTCTACCTTCGATTGCGAGTGCATCGTAGGACACAGGGGGGCGGCATGAGCCTCTAGTCACAGGCGCCACTAAAAAATACTGCCTGCACCACCACGGGCGAGAGCCAACCATCACACCTCAAGTGAACCTCCAGGGCTCAGGGATGGACTGGGACTTAATTTTGGCCCAGGACTTTTGGTGTAGACCAGCCCACTTGGAGAAAAGGTGGGGGGGAGCTTGGGGGTTTTGGAACAAAAAAAAATTCCTTCTAACTTTCTTGAAATCATGGATGTAGAAATGTAAGTAATAACGCCACCACACGTCTGAAATCGAAAAGAAACGTTGTCCTGGCGACTTTAGTGTTATCTACGTTAGATAAGTCACAATTTTAGTAAGTTATAAGAAATAAGAGCCTGAAAGTTGATATCTATTTTACACTTTCATATCTATATCCTTCAAATTTTGTTAAAGTACTGTCAGGCTCAGCATAACACAAATTAAATTGTTGAAATACGGCTTTGATCCTCACTTCGTTGACAATTCCTCATCATCTTAGGGAGATCTATCAGATATTGATAGACCAAAATAATAATAAATACGAAAATCGATGCAACACAGTACACACCTCCCACGCCACGGGCACTACAAATAACTAACTAAATGACTGTGTGACAACAGCGGCAGACGGCAGCCCTACTACTGTGGCCACAAGGAATTGTTATTTGCTGAAATGTGCAGCATATTAGTCCTTATTAATGCCCATAATGCATTTTAAATAAGGTATGGTCCCAGTGTGTACATTGACATGCATAGCCGTTAACTCGGTTAACGTATTAAAAATACAAGAAATCTGAAAATAACAACTTAGACGACTCTATTGAGAATCTTGAAAGTTGACTCGTGTCGAGTGTACGCGTACGATACGCTTGAGTTATTGACCTCTCCGATCTCTTGTCAGTCGCCACCTCTTTCTCTCTCAGCTGAGTGACTCTCTCTCTCTCATATATTTTGTGTTTTATTTACCTTTTTCTTCAGATGTTTCATTTTCACTCCATTTATTTATTAATTTTCCTTTTTAATATTTTTATTTTATTACCTTTTTTTCCCCCTCAGACCGGCCCACACGACCAAGCGGCCCAACGGGAAATGTCCCGTTTGTCCCTATGGCCAGTCCGCCCCTGCCAGGGCCTACCCTCCCACCCTGGAGGTCACTGCCTACAGGTGATATAAGTATAAATACATATTGTATATAAAAAAAAGGAAATCAGTTGCATCACAGTGCTTGCGGAATATAAGATAAGGGTAAAGAAGGGGACATTAGGCCTGGGTGCTCATCTCCGTGGCATTAGCCCTTGAGCCTGTGGTGGGTGACAGCCCGCTACCCCGGGACACAGGGCTAGTGTGACATCCGGGTTGCCACAGTTACCTTCCCCAGGTTTCCCCAGGTACCCATTTATTGACCAACCCCAAAAGGAAGGATGAACAGCGGGGTGGTCTGGTCGCTGACTTACCCGGGCCCTGATTTAAACCAGGGCCTGCGGATTCATAGCTTGGCACGCCAGCCACTGCACCACGGAGGCGCTAATAGGAGGAGGAGCGATAGATGATTAGGATTAATTTTGCAAGTGCGTGTTCCTTGCCTGGATTATATTTAAAACATTAGTGCCTTGTTTAGATTCCTCCTCCCTCGCTACAGACCGCCGGCTCAACGCACGCTGCATCATGGTCCGACGCCTCGTTCCCAGCATATGATAAATAATCTAACCAACCACTTTACCATACTATGTCTTTTCCTAAGCATTTCTCATGTGACATAAGTATTAGTGGGGGGAATGGGATTGAGATGGAAGCCAAGACAGAAGAAAAAACCCATGACTTTGGAAAGCAAATGGAAAAAGAGGACATGAAACAGGACAATATCTTAAGCTTGAATCCCATACACTGCAAACGATTGAACACACACACACACACTTTTTGATAGTTTCTTAGACATTAGCATAGCACCTCTCGCCTTACCTGGCAAGACATTCCGCCGTACCCCTGTGGACAGAGGCATTTCTCCACCAGCACGGCCTGCCCCTGGTCATTCCGGGAGATCTCGGCAGTGTCCATCTGCACGTTGGACAGCGTGGTGTTGATAAAGTCACCGTCAGTGTACAGCGCTCTGAGGGGGGAAAGGCAGAACACTTAGGTAGTACTTTGAGTATCAATTGACAATTTATATATATGTGACCAAAATTAATGTATGCGCTCCCCTTACAGATAAGAATGACCAAATGAGATACAGACAGGACCCTACAAGTATGAATCTTTTTACATATATATCACAACTAGGTATATATAACTAGATCAATGCACACACACACACCTGATCAGCAGCATGTCCATATTTTCCATCACCATCATAATTTCCTGCCTGGTGGCCGGCTGTTCTATCTGCATGCGGCCGCCCCACAGTGACACCTGCTTGAACCACTGGCCGTAGAAGAACCTCACGTCCACCTGGTTCTCAATGTCGGGGTGGAAGGTGCCATCGTGCACGTGCATCAACGTCAAGTTGTTCCCCTGCAAAGAATATGAAGAAAATATGAAGAATTACATAAGAGCAATAAACTGTAAGGGAATAAGTATAAATACATACATACATACATAGCTTCATCAACCATCTACTTGTTTACCATATTGTCATACACGTCCTTCACCCCTTGAGGCCCAGAACGTGATTTCTTTTGTATGTATTTTGGCTACCATTAGACTATTTTAATGAATGTAAGCAATATTCTATAGATATGACCTGTTTGATACCCTTGGCCACTATTAGCTATCTAATTTGGTATATTAAGCTACTTTTCGTAATGGCTAACAGATGATAATACATGTAGCAGAGGAAAGATCTGGGTGTGAAGGGGTTAATATACTCTTGGTTGCCAAGTGTACCGCCCGCTGCCACTCACCCTCATGATGACGTCTGGATGCTCGGTGGTCTGGCTGGCCCCAAAGTAGGAGTAGCTGATCCGGTAGTGCAGGTAGCCGCCAAAGGTTTTGAGCTGCTGCCCTTTGTGGGAGGTAGGCAGGGAGAAGTACACCACCAGGTCGCCGGGGCCGCGCAGCTTGGAGCGGTCCACGTTGAGCTGGGGGGGAGAGGCGGCACATCACTTACCTGGCTAGTTATAACTTACTGAAATAAGCAAAAGCTATGCACCTTTAGAACATGGGTGAGAATTGGTTTCTTAGTCAGATATGGACTCCTGCAAAGTCGTGCTAATGCCTGCTCACTGTTCTCTCCAAGCCCACCACTGCCCCTCCAAACAACCCAGAGTTGAATTCCATAACAACATGAGCTACGAGTTGAGGATTTTTTTCAAAATACTGCTTCAAAACTTTTGTAACATGAATCTACACTTTACCAAGACAGCCAGGCCTCTGTAGTTGGGTTGAGGTGTCAATGCAGCCTCCCTCGCCGAAGCATTCTTCCTACAGTACCTCCTCAATGACTGGCGGCCAACATCAGTTTGCTCTGTTATTTCCTTTGTCTGCAGACTTGATTCTTTCATAACCATTACTGAGCAATAATTAGTTGTGATAAATCGATATATCTCCCCATTCTGTGGCCAGAATAAACACAAAACTACAAGAGCTGGGGCAATAATCATCTTTCCAGCATCCAACAGTAGACTGAGTGCTGATTGGTGGCGATCTAGCAACTCTATTGGGTGACAAGTGGCCTTCACAGCAGTGACCAACACTTACGTCTACAATGGATCACCCGAGAAGTGATCAGTCTTTCATTGTCGCAGCTTTGGTCTCATGGTTGCAGATGGTCATAATCATTGTGGAATACTGTATACATTAGGGTTTAGTACTATAATATTCAGAGCTTTTTTATACCACTTGTAACATATACATATAACTGTATGATCACATATTATGAAACGTGATCAAAAGACCATACTTATAAAAAAAGAAAATGCACCTGCTTTAAATTTGCCCACCCTACCCTATGAAGTCATCCCCTTAGTCCCCCATACACGGCTTTCTAGGCTTCTGCCGTTATTGAAATGTTTCCTGCAAGTCACGTTCTTGAAGGGTGTCCAGCATCATGCACGATTAACACTGGATCTCCTACATTTTTTTTTTTTTTTTTTTTTTTTTTTTTATGTGTTGGAGTGTATAGCACCTGCAGGCTAGTTATTCTTTGAGGGCTTTCTTTAACAGGGCATAAAGCTATGGCAATGAGCAGTAAAATGGCCTTGACAAAGTACTGTAGTGTTCCTGGGATTATGCTACTCACCACCACCCGGTCTGAGTACTGGGAGCCGGGGCGGCTGCGGGACAGGTGGCGGGGGGACAGCGGGTACTCGTTGTCGCGCACCACATAGTTGCCGCGCGTCTGGTCTTGGTTGGCGCCGACGAGGCTGAACGAGTCACTGTTGGGCGGTGGCAGCTGTGAGGGAGATAACACATGCATACCATCATGAGATAGAGTGTGCTTTGAAAGGAATCTATGCTAATAAAAAAGACAGATTTATATCTATATACTAAAATAATGATGCAGACTAATGCATGAATACATTCTGAAGTATCAAATATGTGTCATAAAATGCAACAAAAAGACATTGGGGCAGACGGCTGGGAGCCCTGCTATGCACTGTCATGCCATGACACAGACGGCTGGGAGCCCTGCCCTGCACTGTTATGCCATGACACAGACGGCTGGGAGCCCTGCCCTGCACTGTTCATGCCATGACACAGACGGCTGGGAGCCCTGCCCTGCACTGTCATGCCATGACACAGACGGCTGGGAGCCCTGCCCTGCACTGTTATGCCATGACACAGACGGCTGGGAGCCCTGCCCTGCACTGTTATGCCATGACACAGACGGCTGGGAGCCCTGCCCTGCACTGTCATGCCATGACACAGACGGCTGGGAGCCCTGCCCTGCACTGTTATGCCATGCACATGGGTGGCCCTGCCCGCCGATGACACAGACGGCTGGGAGCCCTTACCCTGCACTGTTATGCCATGACACAGACGGCTGGGAGCCCTGCCCTGCACTGTTATGCCATGACACAGACGGCTGGGAGCCCTGCCCTGCACTGTCATGCCATGACACAGACGGCTGGGAGCCCTGCCCTGCACTGTTTATGCCATGGACACAGACGGCTGGGAGCCCTGCCCTGCACTGTTATGCCATGACACAGACGGCTGGGAGCCCTGCCCTGCACTGTTATGCCATGACACAGACAGCTGGGAGCCCTGCCCTGCACCATGTCATGCCGTGACACAGATGGCTGGGAGCCCTGCCCTGCACTGTCATGCCATGACACAGGCGGCTGGGAGCCCTGCCCTGCACTGTCATGCCATGACACAGACAGCTGGTAGCCCTGCCCTGCACCATGTCATGCCGTGACACAGACGGCTGGGAGCCCTGCCCTGCACTGTTATGCCATGACACAGATGGCTGGGAGCCCTGCCCTGCACTGTCATGCCATGACACAGACGGCTGGGAGCCCTGCCCTACACTGTCATGCCATGACACAGATGGCTGGGAGCCCTGCCCTGCACTGTCATGCCATAACACCACACGGACAACAAGGGAAAACTTTGTCCTATTTCATTATTTTCAAATTTCATATTAATTTTAACTTTTTCCATTAAATGTTTTGTCTGCTTTGTTGACTGTAATTTTGTATGTACATGAAATGAAGCTAATTGATCTACAATCTATAGCTGTGATGTTGCTGATCAATGTATTCCAGTGTTGTCACAGATCAACACTAAAACACTGCCAGGCGCCACCCACCTGTGTGATGTAGAGGTCGCTGGAGTAACAGTTCTCCGTGGTGCCGAAGCAGAAGCAGGTGAGGCAGTCATTGGGATTAGAGGCGACGGAGTTGAACTTAGGCGGCTGACACGTGGTAACGGGAATTCCCTTGACGGCCACGATGGCGTCCGGCGTGGCGAACACGGAGCCCTTGCCGTTGATGGCCTCGCAGGAGTAGGCGCCCTGGTCCCGGGGCTGGGCGTCGCGGCACACCAGCACCCCGTAGCCGTCCTTACTGGGGGAGGGAAATGTAGGTGTTTCAATCAAAATTGTTCTTTAACAAGTGAAACTATCATGTTAATCATGGAGGTTTTTTTCATACCGCATTTTCATTTTCTTGTTTTAACAGCTTGAAACTTGCACAAAATATGCATACTATGTACAGATATATCATAGCATGATATGGAAAATATTGCAGCATAAATACAAATTTTCAATTCTACCGGAAAATTTCCTTAACCCTCTCACGCACAGTGACGCGATCGCGTCAAAACAGGCCCGTCTGCAATCTGAGCTTTTGACGCAAATTGCGTCAAAAAAGTTAAAAATTCGCCAAAAATAAAGTATTTATCAGAATTGCGTCAATATTTTCTGCGTCAAAGATCCAAGCTAGGCCTATAAAATAAACTAATTTTCAACTCACTCGTGTGAGTGAATGTGAAATTATAAGGGTTTGTGTCTCAGTTTCCACTCCGCAGGCAGCTTGTGAGCGCGGATTATCGTCCCTTTAAAACGGGTCCCGAGCCGGCCATACTGGCCATATGAAAATTATAATGGTAGCGTTGGAATCTTCATCAAAATCCGCTTTTATTGGCATATAAACCATAAAAAGTTGACTCAGGAAGTTTCGAGCTACGAAGTGGTGAACGTAAGTATTTCTTATTTCTCTTTACTCAATATTTTTTCAGAGTTGGTAAATTCCGCTATTTATTTGCATTTCTTGTTATTTTTTTCTTTCATAAGGCAGAATAATCTCTTGCAAAACCAATGATATATAATAATGGCAGGAAAAAAGAATACACGTTGGTGAAATTGATAACATAAAAAAATAATTCGCCGCACAGTCTGGCCATTTCGCGGGGCCCCTTAGGGAGCATAAGACGGATGTTGCAGTGGACGGAAAAACTTATTAAACTTTTCGTGCGTGAAAGGGTTAACATGGAGTCATACTTTCACACTCCTAACATCTATTCAACTCTTTATATTTTTGTTTTGAGGAAAACTTATGTTTCACAGTGAAAAATATTACAGCAGTGCTTCGGCTGATTAGATTTAAAACCTCATCAACTTGAGGCATTTTCCTGTTGTCTGTATAAAAAAACATCTGCCTTCCCCCCCGCCACCCACCTGGTCATTTCACACTTGGACGGAACGTGGCCCCAGTTGAGTCTCCACAGCACGATGGGCGTGGGTATTCCCATCACCCGGCAGGTGAGGGTGAAGGTCTCGGTCACCTGGACCATCACATTGCGTGGTGGAGGCTCTACCACAGTGGGCTTGCTGCAGCCCACCTCATCAGACGTGTCCACACAGTCCACGTCTCCGTCACAGTGGAAGGACTTGGGGATGCACTGGGTGTTGGTCTCACAGGTGAACTCATTACTGCGGCACTGGGAACCTGCAGGGAGGGAGGAGGCAAGGCATGGTTCCTTATTTTATTATCTTCTAGTTGCAGGATTAAGTTTAATGACAACAAATCAAATATCACAGGAAAATACTTTCTAAATTATTTCTATCATTAAATGGCCCTAATAATAGTGACTCTATATTCCTGAGAAAGACACAAAAGGAATCACTCACCTGGGGGACTCGGCTCACAGTTCTTCTCGTCAGATAAGTCGCCGCAGTCGTTGTCGGAGTCACAGAGCCAGGTCTTGAGCACACACTTCCGGTTGTCACACTCAAACTCATTGGGCTCACAGCCATTCGGGTCTGGGGAAGGAAAAATTATACAGAATTAAATAAAACTGTAACTTCACAATCTCATTTACTTATAGTTTGCATTCCTCATGACTGAGGGCACTTTGTGTGCTAGCATCCAGCAGTCATTTTCATCCTATCTCCTGACAGGTGCTTTCACCACCAATACTCTATGTCTTGGGGCGCCCTGCCTCCACCAACAAACTGACTCACTGACTCAGGTCAACAACGAGGTTGTTTATGAAAGCTAAAATGTTTATTAACATTTCCATAATTTTAAAAGAAAGATTTTCTATTTTTTTACTTTACACATCAAGCCCACTTTCCCTATCAGCAACTTAACTGATCTTTTGATTCCCTCATCTATGCATGCATACACTTTTCTTTGATTGTAGAGAGGCACTTTGTGAGTTCTAAGAAATATGAATGATTTGGTTGGAGGTTGGAGACAGGGGAAGTAGGTAAGAGACAGGGCGTCATCATAACTAAAGGATGCTCACACAGCTTTGTTGAGGACATAATTATGTTTGCCTCACACTTCTTTCCAACTTTAATATATTCAGAAATTTCAGTGTGGCACTGGGGAGGAGAAAAACATTCAGCAGCAGAGATTAAACAAGTTCTATTTTTCACTTTTAAACTTTTGCCCTTCCTTACGAATCCTAGGGAAATTGTAAATAAAGCAATATGGAACACGAGGGAAGGTTCCCAGCACTCACTGCAGCGCATCTCATCTGAAGCGTCCTTGCAGTCAGGCTTTCCATCGCACACTTGGGTTTTGTTGATACAGTCGCCACTCATGCAGGTGGCCTGGTTGGTGGTGCAATCTACAGAGGGCACAACCGTCGGCCTCTCGTCTGCAACACAACAAACAAATGAGAGAGATCACAGCAAGGCTACACCATCCCTTACACTTTACAAAGACCCTGGAATATACTTGCCTAGGTTATTATATGAAGCATTAACATGAGCTGAAAATATTGGACAATGCATTAGGTCTGGAAAGCTGTATAATATTGTTTGAAAGGTACACAAAAAAAGGTTCATAAGGATCAAGGGAGCATGGCATTCAGTGTCATAAAGAGAAAGAGGATGAAAACAGTACTTACCAGAATATTTTCCAGAACAGAAAGCAGTGAAAATGGAAATGAGTGAAAGGACAAACTGGGGCAGAGGTGTGTGGCGCAGGGGACACATTTATTATTGCCAAATGAAAAATGGTTTAATATATCAATCAATCAATCAATCAATCAATATATATCCTGCATTCTGCTAGCCGGCACCTTCCCATATCCAGTGTAGCAAAAAAATATAACAAAATTAAAGTGAAAAATCTCAAATAGTAATACATGTATAAAGATACAATTTAAAATGGGTGCATTAACCTGTAATTGAGAGCATTGCTTGGTGGCATAACCTGTCTAGTGAAATTATATATGCTAAGAGTGTTCATGTTTTTAAAGCTAAGATTGACCAATTAACTAAGTGATTCACGGAGAGATGCCACCGAGCGCCTAACTTCTGATCTTTCTATAATTTCTGATTGGGGCAAAGCAAACCTTGTTTTGTTCAATGCCTCAAAAACCCAATTTCTTCACCTATCTACTCGACAAAACCTACCAGATATCTATCCCCTCTTCTTCAATGACACTCAACTGTCTCCTTCTTCTACAATGAACATTCTAGGACTATCCTTTACTAAACATCTGAACTGGAAATCTCACATCTCATCTCTTGCTAAAACAGCTTCTAAGAAGTTAGGTGTGCTGTGACGTCTGCATCCTTTTTTTTCTCCCTCCCAATTGCTTGCTCTCTACAGGGGCCTTATCCGCCCATGTATGGAGTATGTCTCACATGTTTGGGGAGGATCCACTCATACAGCTCTCCTAAACAGGGTTGAGCCAAAAGCTTTTCGTCTCATCAACTCCTCTCCTCTGACTGACTGTCTTCAATCTTTAAATCACTGCCGCAATGTTGCTTCTCTTGCTCTCTTCTACCGTTATTTTCATGCTCACTGCTCTTCTGAACTTGCTAACTGCATGCCTCCCCCCCTCCCGCGGCCTCGCTGCACAAGACTTTCTACTCATTCTCATCCCTATTCTGTCCATCTTCCTAATGCAAGAGTTAATCAGTATCTTTACTCTTTCATCCCTTTCACTGGTAAACTCTGGAACTCTCTTCCTGTTTCTATGTTTCCACTTTCCTATGACTTAAATCTTTTTAAAAGAAGAGTAACAAGACACCTCCCGAACTAAATTGGCTCACCCCTCTTTTTTTATTCTCTTACTGTCTTCTTTATAGGGACTGGCAACTAAGCGGGCTTTGTGTTACCCATTTTTGTTGTGCCCTTGGCCAGTCCTTTGTCATGTAAAAAAAAAAAAAAAAATAGAGACAAGGAGACGGGAGCCCACGAGTGTCACTCACTTCCCGTCTATCACAACTAGGTGATATACGGTGATAAATACACCCACATAATAATAACACCTGCTTACATACTTATACATATGCTACCACATACCACACATCTGCACAGAAAGACACAAAATGCTCCTCTGGCCAAAGCTACCTGAGACGAGAGTGTAGGGTGGAAGGTAGCGAAAGCCTTCCCTGTTAAGGAGGGGGGTGGCCTCCCTGACAGCCTCACTTCTGGCCGAGGCGCTTTGTGACTTTGATGGCTTTGGCTGTATTTGGGTATGAGACCAAGATTTGAGAGCAGGAGGGATAGTGAAAGGAGAACCCTGAGCGAGGGAGGGTGTGGGTTCATGGGGTGGGGATGTGGGAGGCGAGTCAGGGCGTGAGAGGCGAGGGTGGCGGAGCAAGGGATCGGAGGGGTGGAGGGAGAGGCGGTGGTGGAAGAGGGAGTGGAGGGGGTCAGGGGTGGACTCCAGGTGAGAGTGCTCAGGCAAACTCCACTCCTTGGAGGCTAAGGAATCCATGCAGCAAGGTGAGGGAGTAGACTCGGTGTTAGTGATACAGGAGGCAGGCACAACAGGTGAGGCAAATATATAGTCTATTTTTTTTAACGAGGCGAAAATTCCATATTATCTTAAGGTCTCGTGCTTTAAATGATGCCTCTAGTTAACTATGATAAAATACAGCTGAAATTAAGAAGAACCGTAGTATTTCCTTCTCCTGGCATCAAATATCAGTCAGTAAGCAGCAAGGGGTCAGGATTTTTCACCTCGTTAAAAAAACCAGGGTATAGTTGTAATATCATGGGTAGTAATCCTAAATGGCGCGAAAAAGACAATTACATTTTAGCTTGCCAAGATGGGATCAATTTTTGTCATCTCATGGGTTCACAAAATTCATGAGTCCATCCAGCCCTTCAAAGGCTAAAAGCACAACCTATGAAACAGACATGACCTATGAAATGACAGACAATTTGTATGGTTCTTTGTACTCCCCTATTTCATTACAAGGAATCAAATAACAGGGAGCATGCAAAGGCCTTGGAAAACATGGGTGTGTATCTTTTGTGTATAAAAGGCAAGACAAGAAATGTGCATTATGTAAGAAAGCAAAGACACAGACAAATCACACATTACAAACCAATGAACAGAAGTAAATAAGGGACCAGAAACAGTTTTGGGTCTCCATAGCAAGGAGGACAACAGTGTCCAAGCCTCACTCTATACTTACATTGTTCTACCTGCAGGTAAGCAGGTTTCCTCCGGCCAGATGTGCTCGCAGGCACCCCTTGTGCTTCACAGTAATAGGTGCCGCTGTGCTCCGTCTGGGAAGGAGAAAAGACAAGTCACCAACCAAAATACCGACCCTCAAAATTCTCTGTTCTCCCTACCTCAATCACAGTTTTTTATATATCACCATACTAGTTAGTCCATATGTAAACAATACGACCGCTGAGCATGCTGCCACCTGGCGGGAGGCAGCAGAAAGTGTTCAATAGTCTGAGATGTTCCTGCACCAGGGGCAGTGGGAGTCGGGGGACTGACGGAGGCGGTGCAGGTGAACTGTGAGTGTCGTGTGCCCAAATGTAAACAATACGACCGCTGAGCATGCTGCCACCTGGCGGGAGGCGCGGACACTGACCAGGGGTGACAGGAGATGCTCGGACCGCCGGACAACTTTGTCATTTTACAAACAGGACCAGGCATTTCAACGGGGAAAAAAAGAAAAAAAGAAAAAAAAAAAATTATCTGGGACTCTGACATATCCCCGGACCTCAGATTTTGTCCGGCAAATCCGATATCCGGGAAATGGAGGTCCGGGAAATCGAGGTTTGTGTGTACTAGAGGTAGGGTGAGTACCCCATAAATATTTAAAAAAAAAAAGATGTAGGCGTACGCTGTGCTGCGAGGCAAAAATTTCTCCGCGCCAATATGAATGGCGCTGACTGTAATAAGTTAGGTGTATCCACGAGGACAGGTAGTGAGGTCACAGTGTCGCATAATGGAACAAAAAATGTAGCCTTAAGAGACGAGTGTTTTTAAGAGTATTGGCGTGGGGTGGAAGAGGCCTGAAGACGGCCTTGAGCCCTACCACGCCACCCACACAATGCTCCCCTCCCCTGTGTACCCCAGACTACAGTGTCCCACATGGTGACCACATAGCCTAATGCCACTATCATCACCGTGTGTGTGTTAACAGACAACAGACCAACACTAAGCATGATAGTTTTCAAGTTTTTGTAGGAAGGCCATTATAATGTTGTATTTTGATCTCCGGGGGGCGAGACACAAGGGACCCCAGGGGATCCGTGTTTTGTAAATGACGCTCTTTTCGATGGGCAGGTCCTTAGAACCCCCAGTAGTTTTCCTAGGAAGTATTTAGAAGTGAAATATTTTGTTTTTTTCTTTATAAGCAATGTATCTTGATTCTCATGTTTCGTTTAGTAAGGTAATGATCAAAGTTATGTACCTAAGGACCAACATGCAGTCAAATTCGGAAGGAATAATACTTGTAAATTAAAAAGAGAAACGTTTTTTATTGTTACCTAGAGTTCCCCATCTGTGTGTTGAAGTTTTCTCATGCAGGCCCCCCATCCACTACATATATACAAGCCCACTCAAAGAGTTAATAACTCGCCTCAGATTTATGTTCACGTTACCAGAGGCCCCTTACGCCTCTTAAAACAATGCAAGGGTGGTGGCAGCTTGTCATATTAAAGTGTGAGACTCCATTTTTATCTATTCCAGGTAAGTAACATCAAGCCCTCAGCCCCGAGATCTTGGATAGGGAGTCTCTGATTGTGGAAATTATCCACTAAAAACCGCTCTAATTTTGAGTAAGGTTAATTTGAATGGTGGAATTTGGCGCCTACCGTCAGGAGTTTGGGATTCGAACACAAATTCCACCTATGTATATATTATAATTAGATTTGGGTATAAATTAAGATGTATTTAGATATAATTAGATAATTTTGGTGGTATTCATCTATAATACCACAATGAATCAAAGGATTAACATAATCTAAGAATTGTAAGGAAATGTCCACGTATTGGAACATTGTTGGAACATTGTCCCACGTGTAAACTCCTGGCTGTCTTGAAGGGAGTTTAGTCAAGACATAGTTAGTAACGCGTCGGCCACTACGATAGGAAGTTGGAGTGAGCGCTTTGATGATACACTAAGGTGTAGTCAACTCATAATAATAGGAGTAAATTGTAACCAATCAATCGGTTGAGAAGGACAAGGTGTAAAACACACTTAAGAATTCAGCTAGGAGAAGCCTCCGCTCGGCCCGACCAAGTGGCCATTTTACGTGGAGGATTCAACCAGTCACCACGCAAGTCACGAGTTCCACTCCCAGCCTGTTGCAACTCTGACCACCTCGACATACAACACTTCCCCAAAGATAGAGATCAAGCCAATGCACATTACAACCCACCTGCCACTGCTGAGTATACCTCAGTTACAGTTAAATAGGGTATCAGTGCAGATTAAAAGTGCAGACCAAAGGTAATCCTCACTCAGGGAACCAAACTGTTGGTATTATCGACCACCAATTGATGGTCGACAACAACTGTTAAAATTATAATGTTGATTAACGTGAACTCACCATGCAATAACCCAATACTACCTAATCTGCTGATACCCTATTTACTGTACTGGTATACTACTAATCTGCACTGATACCTATTACTGTACTGAGGTAACTACCTAATCTGCACGATACCTATTTAACTGTATGAGGTTACTACCTAATCTCACTGTACCTATTAACTGTAACTGAGGTATACTACCTAATCTGCACTGATACCCTATTTAGCTGTAACTGAGGTATACTACCTAATCTGCACTGATACCCTATTTAACTGTAACTGAGGTATACTCAGCAGTGGCAGGTGGGTTGTAATGTGCATTGGCTTGATCTCTATCTTTGGGGAAGTGTTGTATGTCGAGGTGGTCAGAGTTGCAACAGGCTGGGAGTGGAACTCGTGACTTGCGTGGTGACTGGTTGAATCCTCCACGTAAAATGGCCACTTGGTCGGGCCGAGCGGAGGCTTCTCCTAGCTGAATTCTTAAGTGTGTTTTACACCTTGTCCTTCTCAACCGATTGATTGGTTACAATTTACTCCTATTATTATGAGTTGACTACACCTTAGTGTATCATCAAAGCGCTCACTCCAACTTCCTATCGTAGTGGCCGACGCGTTACTAACTCTGTCTTGACTAAACTCCCTTCAAGACAGCCAGGAGTTTACACGTGGGACAATGTTCCAACAATGTTCCAATACGTGGACATTTCCTTACAATTCTTAGATTATGTTAATCCTTTGATTCATTGTGGTATTATAGATGAATACCACCAAAATTATCTAATTATATCTAAATACATCTTAATTTATACCCAAATCTAATTATAATATATACATAGGTGGAATTTGTGTTCGAATCCCGAACTCCTGACGGTAGGCGCCAAATTCCACCATTCAAATTAACCTTACTCAAAATTAGAGCGGTTTTTAGTGGATAATTTCCACACTGATTAAAAATCCTAACGCAAACAAATTGAACAATAATTATAGTTGACCCGACTCAGGTAGTATAACACTGGAGTAATTATTCATGCACCCGACTTTGGGGCATGACAAGAGCGCCCATTAACATGAGTGGACCTGAAACTCTTGCTGGTATGGCAAGGTTTCAGGAATTTGACTCTGAAGACAGACAGCTGACTGGCAGGCTAGGATAGCGAAGGATCCTAGAGCTAGAGAGAGCAATGGAAACACTACTGGAGAGAATGAAGAAGATGGAGGAAGTGGCCAGTGAGCTAAGAGCAGAGAATCACGAACTGTACAGGCACCAAGTAGAAAGTGAGAGGAAAACCAATGAGATTATGAACGAGTTGAGGCCTGAACAATGAGTCTGAAGGAAAGCTGGGAAGCCTTGACAAAGGAAATGCAGAAGAATGAAGACGTAGTGAAGGGAAGCGCGGAAGATTTGACAGCGATGAAAATGCTGCACCGGGAGTGGAAAAAGGTAAAAGGTAGATTTCAGGAATATTTTGTAAAATTAGGTAAAGGAGAGAGTGAAAGTTATCAAAGAAAATTTAAACTTGTTAAGAGATACAGTTGACAAGAAGAAATGTATTGTGCTTGATGGGGTGAAAGAAGTGATGCCAATCCGTCAGTGTGATGCATAAATGTAAATATCACCGGAACTGTAAAACCACTGAGTAAACCCTTTGGCCAGGTGGGTTAAGGCGCCAGTGGCTGCAAATCTGGTGATTGCGACGGTTCGAATCCTCGCCGTGGAAGGAAAAAGGAAATGATTTATTTCTGAATTATGATTACCAGCCTGAGTCCTGTGTCTGTTGGAAGGACCTACTGACGGGATTTCAGAAGGTGACTGTGGCCCCGGGCAATGGGAAGCCTCTGTCGGGCCCGGGCATTACACCCCCATAGAAGCATCACCTGGCTCCATCATACGGCCACAGGCAAGTCTCTGTCAACAGGGCTTAACCCCTTCACGCCCAGGGCTTTCCTTTGCTATATAAAATTGTATGTTGTCGAGCCATAAAATTACGAAAAGTGACTGAATATACCCAATTAGTTAGTCGACAAAGATACTAAACATGTCATTATCTATAAAATACTGCTTATAGTAATTGAAATTGTCTAATAATACCCAAATTACTATGGAAATTACGTTCTGGGTCTCAAGGGGTTAATACATTACCCCCCTTGACCAAGACTGCCCCTTCAGGAATCCCCCTCAGAATATCACAACAGCAAGAGTACAGAGAAGAGAGAAGATAAGAAGTAAAGAAGCAACAAGCAGAACCCCCCCCCCCCCCCCGCGCATGACATAGAAGACCCCCCCCGCGCATGACATAGAAGACCCCCCCCCCCGCGCATGACATAGAAGACCCCCCCCCCGCATGACATAGAAGACCCCCCCGCATGACATAGAAGACCCCCCCGCGCATGACATAGAAGACCCCCCCCGCATGACATAGAAGACCCCCCCCCGCATGACATAGAAGACCCCCCCCCGCATGACATAGAAGACCCCCCCCCGCATGACATAGAAGACCCCCCCCCCGCATGACATAGAAGACCCCCCCCCGCATGACATAGAAGACCCCCCCGCATGACATAGAAGACCCCCCCCCCCCCCCGCATGACATAGAAGACCCCCCCACCCCCCGCATGACATAGAAGACCCCCCCCCGCATGACATAGAAGACCCCCCCGCACATAGAACCCCCCCGCATGACATAGAAGACCCCCCCCCGCATGACATAGAAGACCCCCCCCACCCCCCGCATGACATAGAAGACCCCCCCCCGCATGACATAGAAGACCCCCCCCATACATAGAAGACCCCCCCCGCATGACATAGAAGACCCCCCGCATGATATAGAAGACCCCCCACCCCCCGCATGACATAGAAGACCCCCCCCCGCATGACATAGAAGACCCCCCGCATGACATAGAAGACCCCCCCCCCGCATGACATAGAAGACCCCCCCGCATGACATAGAAGACCCCCCCCGCATGACATAGAAGACCCCCCCCCGCATGACATAGAAGACCCCCCCACCCCCCGCATGACATAGAAGACCCCCCCCCCCGCATGACATAGAAGACCCCCTCCCCCGCATGACATAGAAGACCCCCCCACCCCCCGCATGACATAGAAGACCCCCCCCCGCATGACATAGAAGACCCCCCCACCCCCCGCATGACATAGAAGACCCCCCCCCCGCATGACATCACATTAGAGTAAAAGAAGAGAAAAAGATGGTACAAGAAATGAATAAGTTAGTCCAAGAAAATAATGCCGGCCAGAGCAAGCAGTGGCAGAAGTGTAGGATGAGGTCAGAGAAGGGGAAGTGAGACCATGAAAGTTAAGTTCCCGTCACAATCAGCTGCCAAAAATATCTTATCCAGGTCTTGGAAACTTGTACAGGAAGAAGGATTTAAAAATATATGGATTAGGAAAGATTTGAATGAAGCGGAAAGAGCAAACATGAGTGAGTTGAGCAGAGAAGCAAAGGAAAAAAATGCAGTAAGAACGGAGGAGGAGGAGATGAAATTCTATTAGAGCGTCAAAGATCAAAGACTGAGGCAATGGTAGCGCCATGTGGCTGAGGAGATGGCATCAGTTTAAAGGAAGTAATATTAATATGGAAGGTGTCATACACTAATATAAATAGCTCAACATCAACATTGTTGGAGATAAATGACCATCTAAGGTTAAAGAAGCTGGTGTAGCAGTAGTGTAGCAGTGTGTAGCAGTAGTGTAGCAGTGTGTAGCAGTACTTTATACAGTGCCACATGTTTTCCCGGCGTGGCCCAGGGTTGGGTGTTTAGACCCAGTGGTCGTCAGTCTGGCCGGCCACAGTGCTACCGGCTCGTGGCGTTTAAGTCGTCATCCGTATGCCGCTCTCTCTACGAGTTCCTGCATGCTTGCTTCCACCAGTAAACTGCCGTTCTCACAACAGTTGTCTCTTCCATTGGCTCTACTGACTTAAAGACAACGGGACTTTAACAGAGGTGGGCATCTCAATTTTTTTTCCAATTCCGCAATCGCAATTCGGCAATTCTGACCTGCACCAGTCCGCAATCGCAATGCCGCATTTTTTTTCAGAAAGGCCTTTTCACAATCGCAATTCCGCAATTCCGCAAACTAATTTTGACACCTACAATTAAAACAAAACACCTACAATTAAAACAAAAAATGTCTCTACTCTTAAACCTCTGTAGACTCTTAAACACCTACAATTAAAACAAAAAATGTCTCTACTCTTAAACCTCTGTAGACTCTTAAACACCTACAATTAAAACAAAAAATGTCTCTACTCTTAAACCTCTCTAGACTCTTAAACACCTACAATTAAAACAAAAAATGTCTGTAGACTCTTTATTAGTGTTTAATACTTGTGTATTCCTATTCTGTTTCTGTCTATACTTGTTACTTGTCCTTCACAATTAAGTCTTTGTCTCTTTCACTGTTTTTCTTTACTTTTACACTTCACAGTCTACTGGCTAGTAATCACTAATCTAAGTAATCTACTAATCTTCCTCTTCCTCCTCCTCTTCCTCCTCCACCTCCTCCCACTTCTTCTGGTTCAGCATGTGGAGGTTGGCAACTAATCACACACACAGCCAGCGTACACGCTCTCAATCCCAAGTTCCAGCAAGCACTGATGAGTGACTGTGCTACACTTGGCAAGTTGGCAGTTGGCAGTGTCGTCTCCACAATATTTGGTGGGAACTTATGTTCACGCGGGCACTTGCCACTTTGAAGGTGGTCACCGTCACAATTATTGCGATTGCGTTTCAAAATTTTGGCGGTCCGCAACCCGCAATTCTGCATTTTTTTCAGGCATCCGTAATTGCGCAATTCCGCAACCGAATTACCCATTCCGCAATTTATTGCGATTGCGTTTCAAAATTTTTTGGCGGTCTTGTTTTTTTGGCGGTCTTTTGGTTTTGGCGGTCCGCAATTCGCAATTCCGCAATTTTTTCAGGCATCCGTAATACCGCAATTCCGCAACCGAATTACCATTCCGCGTGTTGCGGAATTGCGGAATTGTGGACTAAAATTGCGGAATGCCCCCTCTGGACTTTAATGACAAGACTTTAAAATAAAACGTGATCATACTGTATAAGGAAAACTAGAAGTGTAACTTACCTGGATGTTGGGCATGGTAAGGCGGCCTCGGATGTCTGTGGAGCCCGGGGGCAGCTGGCGGGCGCCCTCCCTCACCCAGCGCACGGCGGCGCGGGTGGGGCCTTCGTCTCGGCATTGGAAGATGACCTCGCGACCTGCACCGCAGATGTCAGTGTTAATGACAATAAATAGAAAAATGATCCACTATTTCTACTTTAGGTCATGCATATTTCTGAAGTGAAGTTTTATTTCCTCCCTTATACTGGTAAAGCTACTCTGGTGCACAGTTATTTCCTCCCTTATACTGGTAAAGCTACTCTGGTGCACAGTTATTTCCTCCCTTATACTGGTAAAGCTACTCTGGTGCACAGCTATTTCCTCCCTTATACTGGTAAAGCTACTCTGGTGCACAGTTATTTCCTCCCTTATACTGGTAAGCTACTCTGGTGCACAGCTATTTCTCCCTTATACTGTAAAGCTACTCTGGTGCACAGTTATTTCTCTTCCTTATACTGTAAAGCTACTCTGGTGCACAGTTATTTCCTCCTTATACTGTAAAGCACTCTGGTGCACAGTTATTTCCTCCCTTATACTGTAAGCTTATCTGGTGCACAGCTATTTCCTCCTTATACTGGTAAAGCTACTCTGGTGCACAGTTATTTCCCTAATACTGTAAGCTACTCTGTGCACATTATTTCCTCCTTATACTGTAAGCTACTCTGTGCACAGCTATTTCTCCATTATACTGGTAAAGCTACTCTGGTGCACAGTATTTCCTCCCTTATACTGGTAAAGCTACTCTGGTGCACAGTTATTTCCTCCCTTATACTGGTAAAGCTACTCTGGTGCACAGTTATTTCCTCCCTTATACTGGTAAAGCTACTCTGGTGCACAGTTAACAGTTCTCCTGAATTTCAATCAAATAACAATACTACAGTGCTATGGTGTATGCAAAATAGTTTTGCAATTGGCTACCTCAAAAATGAAGATCATTCAGAGTATGAAAGCCTCTGTTGTCAGGTGCTGACTTCTGCTATGAACTTTTCCAATATTAAATGACATTGATGAATAATATTTAATCTTATTACAAAAATACAAAATTTTTAATATATTACATTAAGTGTTGACTACAAGAATAAAGGTAGGCAAACAAGACGACATACAGGACATTCTACATTCTAGGCCAAGCAAAAAGAAAAAAAAAATGATACATTTAATGTCAAAACAAGATATAACCCTGACTGTGTCACTGTCTGAATGCTACAGGAAGAAATATTAACCACTTCTACAGGCAGACCAAGAAAAGCATAACATAGCTGATAAACTTCTTCCCCCACCTCCTGAAAAAAAAAAAAAAACATTTCCAACCAAAACATAATGGCACTACCTATGTAAGTACAGCCTCGGCCAGTGACTCAACAACCCAGAAAGAACTGATACGAGAACATCGGCAAAACAAAGTAGCACGCGCACAGCCATTCACAGGCAACACAGGACTTGCAGACCGGCCAGCTTACCTTCCGTTACTTTGACAGCATTAAATAGAACAAGCTCATCAATTAACTCTTGTGAAATATGATGCTAAAGGTTTAGTCTATGTGATACACAAGCGTAAGTTAACAAATTTATTAACAAGCAGGTACATATGCCTAACTGACTAGAACATTCAATATATCACAATATCTTTGGTGAGAGGAATTTTGAGTTATTAGGGAACATTCATATCCTTAACATCATATTTCCAAGTTCTTAACGTAGAACTATATAAATGCTCAGAAATGTTGCATGTGTTGTCTTTTCTTCACAAACAGTGAGTGAGGCCAGAGTGCTTTGCCTGACGCCCCTATCCTGATGTTATAACTTGGCTTATTCTAGAAAAACAAATATTTGCTTAATGAAATTAGCCGCAGACATTCAAACTTCGCAAATTTGAATGCTGAATGGAATGTGAGTCACTTATCATCCTATATGAATAAAAAAGAAAGAGGTTGAGGTATGCTGCTGGCTCAGCACATGGCCATTAGGGTGTTAGCTGTTGCTGTGAAGTACCTGGTCTACGGCATCAACATCCTAACTAGAGGTTGGTGCTCGTGTTACTTGGCTCTATGCGGCCCTCAGGCACACCCTGAGGCACACCCTGAGGCACACCCGAGGCACACCCCTGAGGCACACCCCTGAGGCACACCCTGAGGCACACCCGAGGCACACCCCTGAGGCACACCCCTGAGGCACACCCCTGAGGCACACCCCTGAGGCACACCCTGAGGCACACCCTGAGGCACACCCTGAGGCACACCCCTGAGGCTGCCCGGCCACCACACAACATCCCTGAGTCGAGGCACAAGTCAGACGTGTACTGAGGTTAATCCACCACACACATCCCGGGCTGGGACACACACACATACAAGAGATAGGAATAAGCTAGCCTTGGGTTATAAGAGACAAGTTCAGAAAATATGTGGCAAGTAAAGTTTCCTTACATTCTGTCATTGCAGATACAATGCAATACTTATTGACGCTGTACACTGACCTAACCTTGGAGTAAAAATCAGATATCCTTCTCAATACAAAATTATCTTTGAAGAAAGAGTGTAACAGCATGCAAACACTCGACACAACCTCAAAGTAGTTCATAGAACGAAATCATCTTCATCAAATTCATCTTACTTGAAAAAGCCTCTTTATGATAATCAGTGTTAGGACTTATGTCTAAAAATACTTTGGCAGAATTATCAGATGTAGGATTGACTAATGTTAGGTGTCAGGTGGGTGTGTCAGTAGGGGGTGACCATGACCAGCAGGAAGAGTGTGAGGACAAGGTGGCTGAGAGAGAGGGGGAGAGAGGCGTGTGTGGTGAGGCGTGTGGAGGCGCCACTGGCATGGTAAGGGAAGGAGTTGGAGTAGGGAGGGACATCAGAGTGCTCTGACTTACTCTGCTTGATGGTCTGCTCTGGGGGATAGGTCATCAGGGAGATCTCGCCGCCACCTGCAGGGGAAAAATAATAATACAGGCTGACCTTATCAATGAAGGAAAATTCTTCAAGCTTTTTCACGAATAATTCTTGCCTCCAACACAACTACATAACTCTATTGTGCAGTAGTTGTGTTCAGTATTTACCTCTTTACCTGTCAGCCTACTTTATATTCAAGGGACTGAGTCAAGCTCCTCTTTTGCTACCATGTTATCATACTTTTCTTGAAATATATAAATACTGCTTGAATGAACACAGCACTTCATCTGGTGGTGCATGGCACTGATCTATTGCTCTGCTGGGATTAAGGTCCTGTAGGCACACCCTTAGCTCCTCTTCCTTGGTTCATGTTTGTGCTGTGAACTCTTACTGTTAAGTTTCCTTGCTGAAATAAGTCTTTTACGATATAGAAAGGTCTACACCAACAAACCTTGACCCTTTCACTTCCAGCCCTCCGTCCCCTGCCTTGCCCTTACACTGAGCGCCCGTGACTCAGCCATACTAAACAGGCTAAACTACAATTCCCCTTAACAAGCCAATTACTGCTTCCTCTCTTACTCCAGACTCCCTTTAGCGCTCCCTGAACCTTGGCTCACGCTGGGGCCCATCACTGCCTCCATGCACTCTCACGCCTCCATGGCCACGTCTTAATACTAAAACTTTTCCCTGCTCCAATCTCTCCACACAACACCTCATAACGCTGCCCATTGACCCTATTGGCTTTCAGCTCTCTTTTGTTACACAACATTCCAAATTCTGTGACTGGACTCTCATCTTATCCCTACTATCTTCAACAAGTACTAAATCTTGCAGCCATTACAGTTTGGTAATCACAAATATAATACATTTCACTAATTATCCATATAATACTGAGAGCATTTGCAAAGTATTTCTTGCTGCTGTTGAAAATGAATGACAAAAGCTACATCAAAAGCAAGTTTGTCTCCTTCACTGATAACACTAAATAATTATAATCATTGGCAAATTAAGTGTCACATCACCTGTTATAAAGTGACTATCATAACAAAGCAACACTTCTACAGATGCCATCGTGTGCATGCAAGAGTTTGAGTTTGGACAGCTTCTACATGCATGTTTGAAGGATTCATTAATCAAAAAATACAGTGAAAGAATGTCGAGCCCAGAAACACTTCAGGAGTTCACAGGGAGTCAGAAAACAGAGGCAGGTAGAAGAGGAGGAAAGTAGTGGGAAACTGGCACATAAACCATGCATTAAATAATCAATCCAAATAATGGAGATAATATCATAAGCCTGATAATATTACATAACTAATTTCCGCCTTAGAGATGGAAGAAGAAAACGTGCTATACAATGAATGCTTCCTCAAAACAACAACATTCCATCCATAAGCTGCAGAAGCTATGAGAAAAACTACAGTAGCGAAAGGAGAAGTACCATGATTGCAATTCATCTCATCAGATTCATCCTGGCAGTTAATGTGGCCATTACAGTACAAGTGACCGGCAATGCAGAGGCCATTGCCACAGTGAAACTGGTCGGGGAGACACGGCTGGGGTCTCTCTGATGACAAACAACATTGTGTTAATATCTCTGACGGCTGGAGAGTTAGGGAGATACAACTGCTAAGGTTACAAGTTTGCATCTCTGGAGTGAGAAAGAGTAGGGTTAATGATGCTCACAAAGGAACAAGGTCAGTACAGTTCAGGACTTCAGCCTAAGAAGGACAGGCAGGTGGGAGGTGGGAGGCTTGAGAGCCCGTCAGGTTAGTACAGGAAGTTTTCTGGTTTCAAGAGAGGAAGGAAATATGTTCGCTAATGTCCAAAAGTACTTTCTGTTACTATACACCAGAGTTCTGTCCAGGAGGAAAGTTGGCTTAAGGATGTTCAAAAGACAAGGAATTATGAGGTTCCAGGTTTCAGTATTGGCATCATAATCAAATATGATTTCTAATGAACATGCATCTATAGTAATCTAAATGGTAAGAAAACTGCATCAGCAAAGTTGCAGGAAAAATAGAGCAACATTTTTCATAAGGAAAGAAAAAACATTAAAATAAAAAAAAGAGCTTTAAAATGTCACAATGTGCGAGGGAATCATCTCCGTAACGATGACAAGGAGTGGCTGTCAGACGCCGCCAGTTGTATTAGTAAGGCTATAAGGAAAATTGGTTAACACGTCTCATAGCGCAGCACAAAGATACTTATACCCAAGGTGTCCATAAATCTACAGATGCCAAATTGTGGAAAAAATATTAGGAAAGGTAGAGAGAAAATGAACCCAGCGATATCTAAATCAAAACAGGCGATGAAGAGGATTAGGGAGGATGAAGGCGGTGACATAGGATGATTTGACACCTGCCAGTATGTACACTATGTCTACCGTAGATAACACTATAGTCGCCAGGCACAATATGTTATGAGTTTTAGCATCATTACAGACTTTGATGTGCCACTGAAGACATGTAGTGTGATGTACATAATATAAACTACTGTGCATGCGTCTTCAGTGGCACATCAAAGTCTGTAGTGATGCTAAAATTTGTAATATATTGTGCCTGGCGACATTAGTGCAGTGGCGAGTGACTGGCGACTATAGTGTTATCTATGGTAAACAATATCTAAATAGTTGAAAAATAATGTCAGTAAAGTTACATAGGAAGATTAATATAGTAGTACACAGAAGCTGGGGAAGGAAATTATGTTACCGAAGTCGTGAAAGTAAACATTTTCATTAGCGTGGAGTGGAAAGAGTCCGAGGCACGAAGTAATGAAATATATAAGTTAACCCCTTCACGCCCAGATCTTTCTTTTGTCATATGAAATCGTCTGTTATAAGCCATAACATTACAAAAAGTAACTGAATATACCAAATTAGTTAGAGGACAAGGATACTAAACAGGTCATAGCTATTAAATATTGCTTATATGCACTAAAAATCGTCTAATGGTACCCAAATTACAATGGAAATTACGTTCTGGGCCTCAAGGGGTTAATCAAGGAAATGCTAGAAAGAGTTAGGAGTGAGTTAAGTTAAGAGTTAGTTAAGCTGAAAGAGTGAGTGCATTCGCCATTAGTGGTAAGACATTAGGGCAGCAACAAGAGAGGGAATATAATCACACAATTAATGACAGACACACTTCCCAAAAATGCAAAGGCTGCAAACAAGATCAATCATGTTAATGCTAAAAATCAAACAAGAGAAGGAAGGTTTGTTATTAGCATATATAAGGGGAACAAAGATGTAGAAAGTATATTATAAGGGGAACAAAGATGTAGAAAGGACAGATCAAAACATAGGTGATATATTACTTGGCGGTGGCCTTGGCCGAGGGGGAGTTGGAGTAATGGGTCTGGGTGTGGGTGTGGGTGTGATGGGTGGGCAGCGGGACTCATCGGAGCGGTCACGGCACTCGGCGTGGCCGTTGCATCGTAGGTATTGAGGAATACATTCACCGCTGCCACACTGGAACTCATTGCCACGGCAAAATGCTGCAGGTTTTGGACAAAATAAAGAAGTTTTTGTTACCAGAGATTGAGAAAATGAGGAAGAAATGCAGTACAAGGCCAGCCACCCAGCACTGGGCGTGTGGGCCTCAGGGATACCAGCCTTATGAGAAGTAGAATTCTCATAATAAACACTTGAGGAGTTTTTATTATTTGGATTTCATCAAATACAAAAGTCATGCTTGCAAAATTTGTTTGTAAGGTCTCTCTATCTCTGTCTCTGTACAAGTTGTCACCCTCTCTATCTCTGTCTCTGTACAAGTTGTCACCCTCTCTATCTCTGTCTCTGTACAAGTTGTCACCCTCTCTATCTCTGTCTCTGTACAAGTTGTCACCCTCTCTATCTCTGTCTCTGAACAAGTTGTCACCCTCTCTATCTCTGTCTCTGTACAAGTTGTCACCCTCTCTATCTCTGTCTCTGTACAAGTTGTCACCCTCTCTATCTCTGTCTCTGTACAAGTTGTCACCCTCTCTATCTCTGTCTCTGTACAAGTTGTCACCCTCTCTATCTCTGTCTCTGTACAAGTTGTCACCCTCTCTATCTCTGTCTCTGTACAAGTTGTCACCCTCTCTATCTCTGTCTCTGTACAAGTTGTCACCCTCTCTATCTCTGTCTCTGTACAAGTTGTCACCCTCTCTATCTCTGTCTCTGTACAAGTTGCCTTTTGCCTTGGTTTTGTAATTTCTGTTTTTTTTCATCCTTCCGTGGTGGTTAAGTGGCTTGTGCTGCACGTCATAGTACCAAATCACAGTGTTCATTACAACCTATAGGGAAAGTTCATGCTTAGTCATCCTGTTATACCCAGTAGCATGGGTGAAAAATATATATATTACATAGTGTAAATATATATATACAATAGAAGCTTAATTTAACGGAACTAGATTTAGTGGAATGCTCGATATAGCGAAAAAAACAAATTTTCCGTTTTTCTATGCTATGTATAGCGGAAAAATGTAACAACATTTGGAGCAGTTCTGCTAACGTCCGCCGACCCACACGTTTGGGTAGGTTTGGTGGCCACACAGATCATCATCATCATCTGTATAATATGAAAATCTGACATTTTAAACGTCAGTCTTTCCCATAATACGTATATTACCTATGAAGTTAGACGGCCGATGATACGCCTCCAACTATCTCTACCCATTGCCTCAACTTCTTCAATGGCCAATGCTGCCAGATCCTCTTCAACACACTGCCTCCATGTCTTCCTTGGCCTGCCCAGTGGATAGGCGACCTTGTCATGACCCCCTGCAGAAGCTTCCTGGACCTGCAGAGGCGACCTGGCACTTCCACTCTAACAGCTCTTACAACAATGCAGAGGCGATTGGCACTTCCACTCTAACAGCTCTCCCCAATGCCTCACCACCTTCTCTCCTCTTCACGTGCCCAAACCACCTCAATCGCCTTACTCTCAGCACTGCACTCAGCTCCTTCAATCCACATTTTCTTGCCACCTCTTCACTGGACACTTCGTCTCTCCATGTGATCCCAGTCATATATCTCAACATTCTCCGATCACACCCAACCAAGACAGCCTCCAACTTCTTCGTCAAAGCCCACGTCTCAGAACCATACAGCAATACTGATCTTATACATGCTTCAAATACTCTTCCTCTGTTTTTCAGTGGAATACTCTTGTTTATCAGCAGTCCCGCCATCTCTCTCCACTTCATCCATGTAGTTGCTACCTGTGTTCTTACTGCTCTCTCCACTCCACCCTCGCTATCTAACATGTCACCAAGATAACAACACTTTTTCACTTCTTCTATGACATCACCATTCACTTCTATAGTGTCTACCTCTTCCTCTCCTGGCGGCCTCCTCTGTTGATACTTCTTATACACACTGGACAGCACAAATCTACCACCTATTCAGGTTTCCTAGTCCCAAACATTTTTTATGGCACCGCTTGTCACATTCCTTGCAACGAATAGTTTACTCCCACTCCACTGCCGCACACTCCATAGGGAAACCTTCCCACTTGTATATTTTGCTCTATTTTCTTGGGTGTCAGTGGTGCCTGCCTCCTCCTCCTTCCATCTTGGTTGCAGTTTTTCTTTAAATTCCTGTCTCTTGTTGGCCTCTTTCAGCTTGCACACTTGTATCCTCTTTGCATCTTTTCTCTTTATTCTCTTCATCTTTTTGATTTCAGGTCTCCCCGCGCCATCCTGTGCTTGTCAAACAAGCCTCGCCAGATATTGTAGCCTGCATTGCCTCACAGTTGCTCACACTCACACTCCACTCACACTCACACATCGAGTGTTTTCCTCCTAGACCACTGCCACACAGACCCCTGCAGAACCCCTAGTGGTGGTGGCAAGCTGAAGTTCTTACAGTATTTCATGTGTTAATTGACTGGAATTTGAAATCTATGTACAAGAGTTTACTTATAAGTTATATATATATAAATATTATCGTCTCGATTTAGCGGAAAACTCGACCCATCGGAACTAAGCTTGGCTGAATAAATCCGTTAAATGAAGCTTCTACTGTATGATTGAAATATGAGAAATGATCCATGAGAACTTTCCATATATAGATATAATGAATAGTATACATTATCAGATTATCCGATTCAGTATGAGCACATCACTATGCCAGACAGCATGAGGTTTTCTAAGAAGACTTGAGGTTAACAATAAGGTTAAGGGAAGAATAGTGTTAAGAAGAATTGATCCCAATGGTTAGTGAGGCAAGCCAGTCCCACCACCACGGCAGCTGCGGGAGGAAGCTGAAACATACGAGTGGGTGGGTTTGGCGTGGTGGGAGGTGGAGGGGTGGTGCAGCTGGCTTCATCCGATCCATCAGAACAGTCACGGACGCCATTACAGACAGACTCTTGGCGGATGCACAGGCGGTCCGGGCACTGGTACTCCCCCTCGCTGCATGCATCTGGGCGACAGGGGACTCAGGGGTAGGGACATTGTGTTTCTAGTGGACTGCATTAAAATTACACCTTGATCTGCCCAGGCACCAAGGCGGAGGCTGGTGTGTTGGTGTGCTGCACACGCCACCCTGTAGCCGTGCCTTACTCTAAGATACCTCACTCTATAAACAGGTCCGCTTCAACCTGATGTTTTAATCTAAGCATTGCATTGATTACATCTTGGCACCTTTTGCTCAAGAGCTCATTTCCCTGTATTTCAATTGCCTTCTTGTATGAGTCATAAATCTAAGCCATAATTCTACAATCACTATCAGTCACTCATCAGTCATGTATAGTGCATGCACACTTTGTCTGTCTGTGTCTGTCTGTATGTCTGTCTCTCTCTCTCATCTTAAAGATGCTATTCTATCAGCCTCAATATTCATTGATAATCACTTCTACTGATCAAATTACCCACAGTTAAATTCAACTTGAGCTTCTCTGATCCATGATTTTACTTTCATGTTTCCCCTTGCTCCCTACCATCATTCCTAAATGTATGCTCCTGACTTTGTATCCTAGCACTGGGACTGGTGGAATGCACTCATTTGGTATCCTCAAGGAGCGGTGACCGTCAACGAGGCTTCCAAAACAGCCATTGTCAGCTCCACACTGAGCTTGTCCAGCACCAAAGGCCTGGCTGACTGGGTGTGATGCACGGAACAGGCACTGCGTCACAGCACCAAAGGCCTGGCTGACTGAGTGTGATGCACGGAACAGGCACTGCGTCACAGCACCAAAGGCCTGGCTGACAGGGTGTGATGCACGGAACAGGCACTGCGTCACAGCACCAAAGGCCTGGCTGACTGGGTGTGATGCACGGAACAGGCACTGCGTCACAGCACCAAAGGCCTGGCTGACTGGGTGTGATGCACGGAACAGGCACTGCATCACAGCACCAAAGGCCTGGCTGACTGGGTGTGATGCACGGAACAGGCACTGCGTCACAGCACCAAAGGCCTGGCTGACTGGGTGTGATGCACGGAACAGGCACTGCGTCACAGCACCAAAGTCCTGGCTGACTGGGTGTGATGCACGGAACAGGCACTGCATCACAGCACCAAAGGCCTGGCTGACTGGGTGTGATGCACGGAACAGGCACTGCATCACAGCACCAAAGGCCTGGCTGACTGGGTGTGATGCACGGAACAGGCACTGCGTCACAGCACCAAAGGCCTGGCTGACTGGGTGTGATGCACGGAACAGGCACTGCGTCACAGCACCAAAGGCCTGGCTGACTGGGTGTGATGCACGGAACAGGCACTGCGTCACAGGCAGATGAAGTAATGCACAACTTTGCTAACGTTCAAATTTGCTCCAAAAAAAATGCACTACCAGCACCTGATGATGTTGATTATTACAATTACTTAATAATTTTCTTGATTTCTTGAGTAATACATTTTTTCCTTCGATGTAGCACAAAAAAATATGAAGTCATTTATTTGTCATACTCTTGAATGAGTTATATTTCATAGATGAATGAGATCAAGCAAGACAGCAGATACTAGTACAACATGGACAGAAAAAAACCCTCCACCGTCCCATCAGGGTGACGGTGGCAGGGAGGGGGAGAGGGGGGGAGAAGTCGTTGATTCGTGCTACCGTAGATAACGCTATAGTCGCCAGTCACTCGCCACTGCACTAATGTCGCCAGGCACAATATATTACGAATTTTAGCATCACTACAGCTATCCTATGTGCCACTGAAGACATGAAGTGTGATGTACATAATATAAACTACTGTGTATCATCTTCAGTGGCACATACAAATCAGTAGTGATGCTATAATTTGTAATGTATTGTGCCTGGCGACATTAGTGCAGTGACGAGTGACTGGCGACTGTAGTGTTGTCTACGGTGACATTAGTGCAGTGGCGAGTGACTGGCGACTATAGTGTTATCTACGGTGACATTAGTGCAGTGGCGAGTGACTGGCGACTTAGTGTGTCTACGGTGACATTAGTGCAGTGGCGAGTGACTGGGGGACTATAGTGTTGTCTACGGTGACATTAGTGCAGTGGCGAGTGACTGGGACTGTAGTGTTATCTACGGTGACATTAGTGCAGTGGCGAGTGACTGGCGACTATAGTGTTGTCTACGGTGACATTAGTGCAGTGGCGAGTGACTGGCGACTATAGTGTTATCTACGGTGACATTAGTGCAGTGGCGAGTGACTGGCGACTATAGTGTTGTCTACGGTGACATTAGTGCAGTGGCGAGTGACTGGCGACTATAGTGTTGTCTACGGTGACATTAGTGCAGTGGCGAGTGACTGGCGACTATAGTGTTGTCTACGGTGACATTAGTGCAGTGGCAAGTGACTGGCAACTATAGTGTTGTCTACGGTGACATTAGTGCAGTGGCGAGTGACTGGCGACTATAGTGTTGTCTACGGTGACATTAGTGCAGTGGCGAGTGACTGGCGACTGTAGTGTTGTCTACGGTGACATTAGTGCAGTGGCGAGTGACTGGCGACTGTAGTGTTGTCTACGGTGACATTAGTGCAGTGGCGAGTGACTGGCGACTATAGTGTTGTGTACGGTAGTGCTCTTCACCTTTCCCTGAGTCGCCTGTGTGTCATTTTCCTCTCCTTGCCCCTCTATCTCTTTCTCCCATCCTCTCCCTGCTAACCCCCCGCCCCTATCCCTTCCTCTCCCTTCCCTTCCATCCCATTGTCAGGTCCATCCAAGCAGTGATGTCATGAGTCACATGTCACACCTTTACACACACACATTCTCCTGACTGACAAGGAAATGCTGTTGTTGTGCACACAGGACGCGGGGCTGAGGAGGAGAACAATAGATTTCAAGGGAAGAGGTTCAAGCATGGTGGGCTGCCGGGATAGTGCTGCTCGTGTATCTGTGTTTGGTGCTGCTTTAAGCCACTCAGCATCCATGTATGAAAAAAGCAAGCACCACAACAAACCCTAGAAGTCAACTTACAAGGCACAGGAAAAATATCAACAACCCTGTGTACTGGTGAAGAGAAAAATGTTTGTCATTAATGGTAAACAAAAAGTGTACGTGCTGAAAAACTAGTCTCTCACAATGTGGCATAGATGAGATTAATGCCATGACCTCAAGAGTGAGTCAGTAATTTGTAGCTGCTGGCACTTTAACCCCTTCACACCCAGATCTTTCCTTGGCTATAAAAAATTCACACCCAGATCTTTCCTTGGCTATAAAAAATTCACACCCAGATCTTTCCTTGGCTATAAAAAATTCACACCCAGATCTTTCCTTGGCTATAAAAAATTCGATGTTGTTAGCCATAAAATTACGAAAAGTAACTGAATATACCAAATGAGTTAGTGGACAAGGATACTAAACAGGTCATATCTATAAAACAATTGCTTATATTCACTAAAAATCTTCTAATGGCACCCACATTACAATGGAAATTACGTTCTGGGTCTCAAGGGGTTAAATATTGATATAAAAAAGACAATGAATAACACTGTATAAATAGATCCTTCATGAGACCTAGGAAGAAAACATCGAAAACTCAATAATGCTGAGGTAGTGGCCTTCAACCCTATCTGTTTGAGAGAGAACACACACACACACACACACACACACACACACACACCACACACACAATAATTGATGTGGTAGTTGATGTGGTAATTGATGTGGTCCAAGAAAGGGACAGATGGGTGGATTGTGTCTATTTGGATATAACCCCTTCACGCCCAGATCTTTCCTTGGCTATAAAAAATTGTCTGTTGTCGAGCCATGAAATTAAGAAAAGTAACTGAATATACCAAATTAGTTAGTGGACAAGGATACTAAACAGGTCATAGCTATAAAATATTACTTATATTCACACAAAAAATGTCTAATGGTACCCAAATTACAATGGAAATTACGTTCTGGGCCTCAAGGGGTTAAAAATAAGTCTTTGACAAGGTACCTCATGAAAGGCTGCTGTGGAAAGTGGAACATGAAGGTGGACTGGATGGAAATATTTTGAAATGGATGAAAAATGTTCTGCAAGGGCGAACAGATGAGAACTGTGATGAAGACTATTGTTGGGAGTGTGGAGGAGTGTGTTGGCCGTGTCCCTCAAGGCTCAGTGTTAGCCGTGTCCCTCAAGGCTCAGTGTTAGCCGTGTCCCTCAAGGCTCAGTGTTAGCCGTGTCCCTCAAGGCTCAGTGTTAGCCGTGTCCCTCAAGGCTCAGTGTTGCCACCCATTATGTTCCTGATCTACATTGACGACACGGCAGATGGATTAAAAAGTGATGTGAGTATATTTACAGATGATGCTTATTATGAAAAAGATAGCACAGTAGGAAGACTGCATAGTGCTACAGAAGGCTTTGAATAAGATACATGTGTGGAGCCAGCAGTGGGAAATGGAATTTAATGCAAAAAAGTGCAACATTTTTAGAATTTGGAAGAACGTACAAAGAGGATACGTTACAGTTACCAATGAGGACAAGAGATGAGGCTTGTGTTAGGAGTGTAGGGCAGTGGCCAGCAGGTGGCGGGGGAGAACAGGAGAGGAAAAGAAGACCCTAGAGCCACACCAGGATCAAGATGTTGCCAAGATCTACACTGACAAGGAATTCCATATTCATCTGGCATAAATTATATAAAAGTAATGCATAATGTCTTAAACCTCTTTTAGATCATTAGAGAGAGAGAGAGAGAGAGAGAGGAGAGGAGGAGAGAGAGAGAGAGAGAGGAAGAGAGAGGAGAGGAGGAGAGGGAGAGAGAGAGAGAAGAGAGGAGAGAGAGGAGGAGGAGAGAGGAGAGAGAGAGAGAGAGAGGAGGAGAGGAGAAAGAGAGAGTAGGACATTATAGAGGAAATTCTGAAGGTTTCAAGCAACATTTAAGAGAGGACCCGGTAGGCAGTGTCAGCAGTATGTGTATCGAGGCAGGTCCATTTTGGTACCAACAAAGAAGAGAAAGACTTGTGAGTAAAATTTCGCCATCGCGAGGAGCAGTTCGGTTTTTGTGGTGAGAAAACAGAGTGGACGCACGGAAAACAGAGACTGTGGAGGAAGCGACATCGGCACTTAGGATTGAGCAGGAAATAAAACATGGTCATCGTATATGAAGGAAAGCAACAAGTAAGGGTGAGGAATCCTTGGTAGATATTCGCACATTCAGTTTTAATATGGACATGACAGGGAGGGAGGGAAGGCTGTGCCAGTGTGTACACAAGCTGTAGTGCAGTGATAAGTCTATTGGTGTGGCTAGGCTTTCATCAATAGTTCCATCAATGTACAAAGCTTGACAGACAGAGACAGAGAAGGACAAGAAATAAGGATATGCATACCAAGAAATTACAGGTTTACTACAGTTTACATATCAGGGACTCAGAATAGAGAGAGAGGAGAGAAGAGAGAGGAGAGAGAGAGAGAGAAGAGAGAGAGAGAGAGAGAGAGAGAGAGAGAGAGAGAGAGAGAGAGAGAGGAGAAGAGAGAGAGAGAGAGAGAGAGAGAGAGAGAGAGAGAGAGAGAGAGAGAGAGAGAGAGAGAGGAGAGAGAGGAGAGAGAGAGAGAGAGAGAGAGAGAGAGAGAGAGAGAGAGGAGAGAGAGAGAGAGCGAGAGCGAGCGAGAGCGAGAGCGAGCGAGAGCGGAGAGGAGCGAGCGAGAGCGGAGCGAGCGAGAGCGAGAGGAGAGAGAGAGAGAGAGAGAGAGAGAGATTAGGCACAAATACAGGTTAGAATAAAACTGTACAAGGGACAAATTAATATTGATGCAATTATGAGATCAATCAAGCACAAAGCAAGAGAGAGAGAGAGAGAGAGAGAGAGAGAGAGAGAGAGAGGAGAGAGAGGAGAGAGAGAGAGAGAGAGAGAGAGAGAGAGGAGAGAGAGAGAGAGAGAGAGAGAGAGAGCAAGAGCGAGAGAGAGAGAGAGAGAGAGAGAGAGAGACACACACACACACACACACACACGGCAGCTATGGGTAAGTACTATGGGAGGGCGAACCTGTAGCATCGGGGACAAGGACAGAGTTGTAGGGAGAGTTGAAGCTCAAGTTACAGAATGTCTCGTCCTGGCCTTCCTCACAGTCCTCAGAGCCATCACAGAGGCGAGAGTGATCGATGCACTCTCCTGTACTGCACCGGAATTGCCCTTCGAAGCATGGGCGGGAGTACTCTGGGGTGTGCGGAGTGGGTGGGGAGTGGGGAGTGGGGAGTGGGTGGTAGTGGTGGTGGTGGTGGTGGGGAGTGGTGGTGGGGAGTGGGGAGTGGGGAGTGAGTGGGGAGTGGTGGTGGGGAGTGGGGAGTGGGGAGTGGGGGGTAGTGGGGAGTGGGGAGTGGGTGGGGAGTGGGGAGTGGGGAGTGGGGAGTGGGGAGTGGGGAGTGGGTGGGGAGTGGGGAGTGGGGAGTGGGTGGTAGTGGGGAGTGGGGAGTGGGTGGGGAGTGGGGAGTGGGGAGTGGGAAGGAGAAGGTAGGCAGAGAACAAACACAGGCTCTATGAAAGTAGCTGGAGTGAGTTGATCAATTTGTAACCTTACAATGCAACAGTGTTATATTACTATCATTACCATTACAGCATTATTGTTATTACTATATTATTATCATTATCATCATTACTGTTAGAAGTGAGAGACTCTGCACTTTGCACACATACATACATACATATATTCAAAACTATATGCATTTATGGAAAGGCTTGAAGAAGTTTTCATAAAAGTGCATCATACATTCCTAGAGAGAGAGCGAGAGCGAGAGAGAGAGAGAGAGAGAGAGAGAGAGAGAGAGAGAGAGAGAGAGAGAGAGAGAGAGAAAAGAGGAGAGAGCGAGAGAGAGCAGACGAGAGCGAGAAGAGAGAGCGAGAGCGAGAGCGAGAGGAGAGAGAGAGAGAGAGAGAGAGAGAGAGAGAGAGAGAGAGAGAGAGAGA
>JACEEZ010001007.1:90000-185000 GCA_016584305.1 Chionoecetes opilio | reverse complement strand
CTTCTAAGAAGTTAGGTGTGCTGTGGCGTCTGCGTCCTTTTTTTTTCTCCCTCCCAATTGCTTGCTCTCTACAGGGGCCTTATCCGCCCATGTATGGAGTATGTCTCACATGTTTGGGGAGGATCCACTCATACAGCTCTCCTAAACAGGGTTGAGTCAAAAGATTTTCGTCTCATCAACTCCTCTCCTCTGACTGACTGTCTTCAATCTTTAAATCACCGCCGCAATGTTGCTTCTCTTGCTATCTTCTACCGTTATTTTCATGCTCACTGCTCTTCTGAACTTGCTAACTGCATGCCTCCCCCCCTCCCGCGGCCTCGCTGCACAAGACTTTCTACTCATTCTCATCCCTATTCTGTCCATCTTCCAAATGCAAGAGTTAATCAGTATCTTTACTCTTTCATCCCTTTCACTTGTAAACTCTGGAACTCTCTTCCAGCTTCTTTTTTTCCACTTTCCTACGACTTCAATTTCTCCGAGAAGAGTGACAAGACACCTCCCGAACTAAATTGCCCCCCCCCCCCTTGCTTTATTCTCTTACTGTCTTCTTGATAGGGACTGGCAACTAAGCGGGCTATTAGTTACTTGTTTTTGTATTGCCCTTGGCCAGTCCAGCTCCAGTTACTATGGATTTTGCAGTGAATCTCAAACTTGTGAATGATCAAGACTCCAACAAGAGACCTTATGGAACATGTTGAGACAAGGGACGGAGTACTTATATTTCTTTGTGTGTGTGCCTAAAGAGTTCTTCATGGAATCACCAGTCATGTTGTTCCCTTACACAGAAGTCACCCATCAGATGCACTCTAACAGTAAGTCACCCATCACATGCATCCTCACCCGGCAGTCACCCGTAAGTCACCCGTAAGATGCCTCCTCACCCATCAATCAACACAATCATCAATCAGAGTCAGTCAATAGGAGGCGAGACATCCCAACCCAATACACCAATGGCATGCCGGCTAACTACCTATTTACTGATGGTGGCTCAATAGTAATGATAATAATAATGCCGAATACTCTCTCCTGCATCAGATGGCTAAAATATAATTACAATAACTATCCTGTGCATGTAAGGACATGTTGTTCAGACCATCAGGGCTTTAGTAATGCCGTAAGAAAAAGTGAAGAAATACTGGTATGACAGAAAATACAAAATGAAACAAGAAATAATGGTTTGGCCAAGGCTGTCAGGCAGTGACTGGGAGGGCCGGCACCTCTACTAATGCCTCAGGGTTACTCTTTTTGTTTTCAAAAGTTTTCAAAAAAATCTAATTGATATTTTACGAAATGATTAAGATTTTGGCAAGGTATAATTATCAGGTTTACAAATTGGCTTTCATTAGAAGAAATGAAATGGCCTAATGTCATTACATGCAGACGAACATATCATATAGACTGACTGAAAATAAAATGGGTATATGCTATAACATAAATTTGTTAGTGATACTATTTATCTATGAATGAAAAAAGCAATGAGGATTGTACTAAAACTCTTTACAATGTGTGAGCACTTGCGGCACTTCAATATTTAGCTCCCGGCCCTGGTGCCCCGGGAGCCCCGGATCCCTGAGCCCACCAGGGCCGGGCGCCAGACACCAGACACCAGGGCCGGGCGCCAGACACCAGGGCCGGGCGCCAGACACCAGGGCCGGGCGCCAGACACCAGGGCCGGGCGCCAGACACCAGGGCCGGGCGCCAGACACCAGGGCCGGGCGCCAGACACCAGGGCCGGGCGCCAGACACCAGGGCCAGGCGCCAGACACCAGGGCCGGGCGCCAGACACCAGGGCCGGGCGCCAGACACCAGGGCCAGGCGCCAGACACCAGGGCCAGGCGCCAGACACCAGGGCCAGGCGCCAGACACCAGGGCCGGGCGCCAGACACCAGGGCCAGGCGCCAGACACCAGGGCCAGGCGCCAGACACCAGGGCCAGGCGCCAGACACCAGGGCCAGGCGCCAGACACCAGGGCCGGGCGCCAGACACCAGGGCCGGGCGCCAGACACCAGGGCCGGGCGCCAGACACCAGGGCCGGGCGCCAGACACCAGGGCCAGGCGCCAGACACCAGGGCCAGGCGCCAGACACCAGGGCCAGGCGCCAGACACCAGGGCCAGACGCCAGACACCAGGGCCAGGCGCCAGACACCAGGGCCGGGCGCCAGACACCAGGGCCGGGTGCCAGACACCAGGGCCAGGCGCCAGACACCAGGGCCAGGTGCCAGACACCAGGGCCAGGTGCCAGACACCAGGGCCAGGTGCCAGACACCAGGGCCAGGTGCCAGACACCAGGGCCAGGCGCCAGACACCAGGGCCAGGCGCCAGACACCAGGGCCAGGTGCCAGACACCAGGGCCAGGCGCCAGACACCAGGGCCAGGCGCCAGACACCAGGGCCAGGCGCCAGACACCAGGGCCAGGCGCCAGACACCAGGGCCAGGCGCCAGACACCAGGGCCAGGCGCCAGACACCAGGGCCAGGTGCCAGACACCAGGGCCAGGCGCCAGACACCAGGGCCAGGCGCCAGACACCAGGGCCAGGTGCCAGACACCAGGGCCAGGCACCAGACACCAGGGCCAGGTGCCAGACACCAGGGCCAGACACCAGGGCCAGGCGCCAGACACCAGGGCCAGGCGCCAGACACCAGGGCCAGGCGCCAGACACCAGGGCCAGGTGCCAGACACCAGGGCCAGGCACCAGACACCAGGGCCAGACACCAGGGCCAGGCGCCAGACACCAGGGCCAGGCGCCAGACACCAGGGCCAGGTGCCAGATAGTGAAACATGCAGCAAATAACATCTGTTTACATTCTGCTGTTGAACTGTCACTTCTTAGCCTTATGATAACTTTGAAAAAAAAACTACTTTATTGATGAAATTGATTGAACCCTTGCAAGTCAACAGCAGGTAGAGCAAAGTCCTTTATAAGGGGCTCCTTTGCCTTGTGACTGACGGGTTCCATCATTATAGTTAATTCTTTAAAACTATCAATGTGTCTGATGCAGGTTAGGAGGTTAGTGCAATCTGTTCCACTCTGCATGACCTTGTGAGGCTGGGGGGTGGGTGGGGGTGAGGGGGGGCGCTGTACAGGGGGAGGGTGGGAGGCAGGACAGGGAGGACAGACTGAACAATGGAGGGAGAGAGAGAGAGAGAGAGAGAGAGAGAGAGAGAGAGAGAGAGAGAGAGAGAGAGAGAGAGAGAGAGAGAGAGAGAGAGAGAGAGAGAGAGAGAGAGAGAGAGAGAGAGAGGAGAGAGAGAGAGAGAGGAGAGAGAGAGAGAGAGAGAGGGGGGGGGGGGGGCGGCAGGGGTTGAGATCAATAGCCACACTGGGTGAGACATACAGGTAAGTCAAAACACTGGGTTACCGCTAACCTTGGGGGCATCCAAGCTCATCAGAATTGTCATTGCAATCAGTGACTCGATCACACCTTTTCTCTGAACCCACACATTCCCCAGAGGTGCATGCGAACTGGGTGTTGAGGCACTGGTCCCTGGCTGTCAGGGGTGAATGGCTTATCAACATGAGGCAGAGACAGGAGAAGGGATCTCACAGTGAGGGAAGAGGCAGAGCAGGGGAGGCAGAACATGACACTAACAAAAAGTAAATATATGCAAGCGCAATAATTGCTACACAGAGAAGCAAAGGTGTCAAAACACCCCATGGAAATGTGCAACAACAAAATAAGATATGAAGAAAATATAAAGAGAGGAAGGCAAGTACATTCCCGGCACATGATGACACATCATGGCCATTGTACTCATCACTTGCACAGAAGGCTACATTCCCGGCACATGATGACACATCATGGCCATTGTACTGATCACTTGCACAGAAGGCTACATTTCTTTACAATTAAGGCTTTTTTCAAGATTATATAGTGATAACTATAAAATGTTTGCATATATATATATATATATATATATATATATATATATATTATATATATATATATATATATATATATATATATATATATATATATATATATATAAATATATATATATATATATATATATATATATATATATTTTCTCTTCTCTTCTCTATGTATTCAACTGGTTGAAGTGGCAGCCTAAGCCAGCACTGCTCCATCACTGCCTCTGAGCTCTTGTAACTATTATGCCACAAGGAGGATAATGCTTTGTGAAGCATTGGAGAGTGCAGTAGTCAAATCTGTGCTGGGGCTGAACTTTGCAAAGATTGATTGCTACTTTAGAACAATTGCATTTACCTTGGGTACATTACTTCAGTACTTTGTCAAGCAATGAATTATAGTATTTACTTGATGGCGCTGTAGCAAATGCAATCGACGTAAAAAAATTATGTATGAAAGATGCCGAGTAACTCCCTAATTCTAATAACTCCCGGAATTCCCTCTACCTGACTCCACTGTGCTGAGGGACGAAAGGTTACAACACAGCCTTATAGCATTCTGGAACACCAACAGTTATAGCATTGGGAGACAGCCTTTTGGGAGTGTCTCTATATACTGGGAGTGACATAAGGGGGCAGACAGAAGAAGAAAACAGATCAAACAGAAAAAGAAGAAGTCCAGGACAGTATGCCAATAACTACAGTTCTGTCAACATGATAATGGGTGGCAGCAAAACCCTCCACACCACTGCACTACAAACCACTCTGACTGAGACAACAGCATGCTGGAACAAACTACTGCTACATACGGGTACACCAACACTACTCTGGCCACTCACTCCAAACACATACTTCTCCATTAATACATACTGTGTTACAGCCTTTTAGATGTGGGGGGGGAGTGTGACATGCTTTGGGGCACTGGACTATTCAGGGACACATCACCAGGCATGCCATCAAGAAAGCCTACAGTCAACACAAGACTACACTCAACACAAAATCAGATTAATATCCTAATGCAAAAACTCAACAAATAACTTGGGCAAAAAATCATACAATATCATGAATCTGAAGCCATAGAGGAAACTTAATTTGTTTTTATAATAACAATAACATCTCCGGCGGCAAAACTCAAGACTACACGCAGGGAACAAGACACAAGAAAGAAGAGGACACATACGACAGTTCCGTTCATCTTCGTCCGAGCCGTCTTCACAGTCCGGGATGGCGTCACAAATGTACACGCGCGGGATGCACTGCCCATTCTGACACTGGAACTGCTTCTCGGTACACTTCCCGGCGGGTCTTGGCGTCGGCGTAACTGACAGGACACACACACATAGCACACGTAACAAAACATCGCAGAAAATCACAGAGATAATAGAAGGTTAACTACGCTCAACCCTCGATTTAGCGGACTAAATCGGAAATTGAAGTGTCCATTGTTTGGTATTCTTAAAAAAAAAAAAAAAAAAAAAAAAAAAAAAAAAATAAATAAATAAATAAATAATAATAATAATAGTTGTCCGGAGTCAGCAGATGGAGTCCGTTAAATCCGAAGTCCGTTACATTGAGGGTTGAGTGCATTGCAGTGATTAAAAACAAGTCCTCAGTTCACATCTAATGCTCGACTGGCAATAATTTTCAGATTTTTTGGGGGCAGGGTTGTCAGGAGCTTTTACTTTTTTATTTATTATATTTAATACTTGCTTTTCCTTGTTTATTATTTTGCTACTCTACGTCTACCATGTCCCCGCACTGGCACAGGGAACACTCAACGGTACAGAAACATTCTATGAAAAAAACTACTGATATTATAATATTTTCTTAGCAATTGAAACTTACAAGGCAGAGATCTGAATTGAAAACTTGCTGATAAATACTTAATGGTACATGAACAGCCAGACATATATACACGCACACAGACAACGTTGATAAGATATATAAATACCTGGGAGTGACGCTCACTACCAACCTTACACCAGAGGCACATCCACAACCTTACACCAGAGAGGCACATCCACAACCTTACAGCAGAGGCACATCCACAACCTTACACCAGAGAGGCACATCCACAACCTTACAGCAGAGGCACATCCACAACCTTACACCAGAGGCACATCCACAACCTTACACCAGAGGCACATCCACAGCCTTACACCAGAGGCACATCCACAACCTTACACCAGAGGCACATCCACAACCTTACACCAGAGGCACATCCACAACCTTACACCAGAGGCACATCCACAACCTTACAGCAGAGGCACATCCACAGCCTTACACCAGAGGCACATCCACAGCCTTACACCAGAGGCACATCCACAGCCTTACACCAGAGGCACATCCACAACCTTACACCAGAGGCACATCCACAACCTTACACCAGAGGCACATCCACAACCTTACACCAGAGGCACATCCACAACCTTACACCAGAGGCACATCCACAACCTTACACCAGAGGCACATCCACAACCTTACACCAGAGGCACATCCACAGCCTTACACCAGAGGCACATCCACAACCTTACACCAGAGGCACATCCACAACCTTACACCAGAGAGGCACATCCACAGCCTTACACCAGAGAGGCACATCCACAACCTTACACCAGAGAGGCACATCCACAACCTTACACCAGAGAGGCACATCCACAACCTTACACCAGAGAGGCACATCCACAACCTTACAGCAGAGGCACATCCACAGCCTTACACCAGAGGCACATCCACAACCTTACAGCAGAGGCACATCCACAGCCTTACACCAGAGGCACATCCACAGCCTTACACCAGAGGCACATCCACAAGATCACCAAAGAGACATACAACCTCTTAAGGAGTATGAGTGGCTTTTACTTATTTGGATACAAGATGATGAGTAACCTTAATGTATCCATGATTCGGCCCAGTTTGGAAAAAGCAGAGGTTTGATCACCGCATAGAAAGACAGATATAAGAAAGATTGATGGAAAAAAATACAGAGGGCGTCAACAAAGGTGGTCCCAGGTGTAAAAGATTTATCATACGAGGAAAGACTGTTAAAATTCAACTCAGGAGAAAGGAAGGAAAGAGGTGATCTGATTCATGGGTTCAGGTTCGCCAAGGGACTGGAAAATTTTGATAGAGATGATATATTTTTGTGGGAGGAGAGAGATAGGAGAGGTCATGGGAAGAAGTTGAAGAGGACCACATGCAAGAGAGAGATGAAGAAGTACAGCTTCCCCTACAGATCCCTGGCACTGTGGCATAGCCTGGATAAGGAGGTGGTGGAGGAGCCAAGAATATTCACCACATCAAAGCAAAGCTGGATAACAGTAGTTTTGGAGGGACAGTACGAACTCAGCTCTTTTCCTGTAAATCACAACTAGACGAACACACACACACACACACACACACACACACACACACACACTCACACACACACACACACGGGCTTGGCTCATTTCCAGTATATCACAACTAGATGAATACATACAAAATTTGTCAATACAGACACAAAGCACTTCACAAGATTTACAGTAACAAATAGAGCAGTACACTAAATTATTGTGCCCCGGCTGGTGAGGCAAACGACACAACCTTCCTTATTGAGTTGGTTGTTGCATTGTATAGCTCAAGGGCTCTAAATATCCGAGCTAAAGCCAGATTGCTGGAATTCTAAAGGAAGTATAAAAGAGCAGAGCAAAAATAATAAATAATAAAAGCATAAAGTTGCAATTCCCACACATAACTTTGAAATTTCATGCGATTTTTCAAGCCTGCGCAATCTCCGTGGTGAGATTGGTCGCTCACCTCGCTCCAGCGGGGGCGCCACAATCATGACTTCAATGGAGGTTAACACTTTGTTCCTTCATTGCAACAGACCTGCCACGGTACCTTACCTGGTTCATCGCAGTCCAACTCATCGGAGCCGTCAGGGCAGTGTGGGGTTCTGTCACAGTGCAGGTACTTGGGCACACAAAACCCGTCCCGGCATGTGAATTCATCAGGTCCGCACCCTGGGTGACAATAGAGCGAGGCAAATTAATACATGGATTAATGTGTAGAGTGTTGAGGAGTCTGGAGAATGTCAATAGAGCGGAAATGTTTTTATAGGAGGCAATAGATACGAGTCATCACGGGAAGCCGTTGAAAAGGACTAAATGTAGGAGCCATCAAGAAGTACAGCTTTCCATACAGGTCACCATTAAGCCCTGGCTATAAGGGAGGGTTTGGGGGGCGGGGTTATCCCATACAGGTCACCATTAAGCCCTGGCTATAAGGGAGGGTTTGGGGGGCGGGGTTATCCCATACAGGTCACCATTAAGCCCTGGCTATAACGGAGGGTTTGGGGTGGGCGGGGTTATCCATACAGGTCACCATTAAGCCCTGGCTATAAGGGAGGGTTTGGGGGGCGGCGGGTTTCCCATACAGGTCACCATTAAGCCCTGGCTATAAGGGAGGGTTTGGGGGGCGGGGTTATCCCATACAGGTCACCATTAAGCCCTGGCTATAAGGGAGGGTTTGGGGGGCGGGGTTATCCCATACAGGTCACCATTAAGCCTTGGCTATAACGGAGGGTTTGGGGGGCGGGGTTATCCCATACAGGTCACCATTAAGCCCTGGCTATAAGGAGGGTTTGGGGGGCGGGGTTATCCCATACAGGTCACCATTAAGCCCTGGCTATAACGGAGGGTTTGGGGGGCGGGGTTATCCCATACAGGTCACCATTAAGCCCTGGCTATAAGGGAGGGTTTGGGGGCGGGGTTATCCCATACAGGTCACCATTAAGCCCTGGCTATAACGGAGGGTTTGGGGGGCGGGGTTATCCCATACAGGTCACCATTAAGCCCTGGCTATAAGGGAGGGTTTGGGGGGCGGGGTTATCCCATACAGGTCACCATTAAGCCCTGGCTATAAGGGAGGGTTTGGGGGGCGGGGTTATCCCATACAGGTCACCATTAAGCCCTGGCTATAAGGGAGGGTTTGGGGGGCGGGTTATCCCATACAGGTCACCATTAAGCCCTGGCTATAAGGGAGGGTTTGGGGGGCGGGGGTTATCCCATACAGGTCACCATTAAGCCCTGGCTATAACGGAGGGTTTGGGGGGCGGGGTTATCCCATACAGGTCACCATTAAGCCCTGGCTATAAGGGAGGGTTTGGGGGGCGGGGTTATCCCATACAGGTCACCATTAAGCCCTGGCTATAACGGAGGGTTTGGGGGGCGGGGTTATCCCATACAGGTCACCATTAAGCCCTGGCTATAAGGGAGGGTTTGGGGGGCGGGTTATCCCATACAGGTCACCATTAAGCCCTGGCTATAACGGAGGGTTTGGGGGGCGGGGTTATCCCATACAGGTCACCATTAAGCCCTGGCTATAACGGAGGGTTTGGGGGGCGGGGTTATCCCATACAGGTCACCATTAAGCCCTGGCTATAACGGAGGGTTTGGGGGGCGGGGTTATCCCATACATCCCATGATCCGTTACATCCTAAGAAGTAGAATTTAAGGTATAGTCAACCAGCCTATCTTGGGCCCTCGGGTGGGGTTCAGGGATTCCCGCAGTGTTCAGCAGTTTGCAGTTCGCCGTTAACAGACTGATGACAACTTCTCTCGCATACTGTTAGCTGTTACATTAACTATTTTCAAATTATATATTTTTATAATACGGCTGCATGGTTTTATTAATGGCTTGCGATTTGAGGGTAAAACCACGACTCTGTACAGCTTCCATTACACTGGGCATGGTAGCTCAGTGTCCCTGACATGGGGCACGCCCACCGGGTCATTCATAATTTCATGGTCATTCGCCTGCCATGGAAGGTGCATGGCACTCTTGTGCTCTGCACAGCCAAGCAAAAAAAGTTATTTACACCGTAAATAAGCATGTAAACTATATTGAAAGCGAGAGCGAGAAAGGTGAGGAGGGTGGCGGCCTGGCTGAGGTAGTGGCGGGGTGACACGACAACACTGCGGGAATCCCACAACCCCACCCGAGGGCTCAAGATAGTCTAGTAAGAAGCTGAAGGGTAGCTGATTTTGAAGCCATTCTTGATGGTAGACCGGCAGGTCACACGTGGACCGAGCGGTAACGCGAGTGAGAGAGCTGCAGGGAGGGAAAACCACACGGTATAAGCGCTGAATTCAAACTGAGAGAGAGGGTGGGGCAGGAAGGGGAGAGGCGGGCAGGGCGACGGGCAAACACAATGCAGCCGCACGCTCCAACGTGACGGACGGCCGGCTCTTCCGAATATAACGGATGAAATAAGTTATATTTGGGAGAAACCCGGCAGCCATTGGCCATCCTTTATCCACTATTTTCGGGTCCGTTATAGCGAGGGTTTACTGTATTGAATTGTGGAACAGCCTGGAAAGATGTAGTGCAGTATTCCGTTATAATATGGTGGCGTTACGTTGCTGGAAACCCGATCGTAGAGTGAGGAGTCGTAGTGATCCATCCTGTCTTAAACTTAGGCTGGGATGGGATCACTAGGCACTAGGCAACAAACCGTGAGTGTCGTGTGCCCAAATGTAAACAATACGACCGCTGAGCATGCTGCCACCTGGCGGGAGGCAGCAGAAAGTGTTCAATAGTCTCAAGAGACGTTCCTGCACCAGGGGCAGTGGGGGTCAGGGGATCCATCCTGTATTGAACTTAGGCTGGGATGGGATCACTAGGGATGCATTCCTAGTACAAGTGTCCTAATACCCTACATAATAGCCCAAATGAATTATGTTTTAGTTAGTGTACTGTAATGGAATCATGGCCTATGCTAAAAGAAACACATATTACATGTACATATGCATGAATAAAGAAATAATCATAGAAATAAAGACATTAAACTCCCCGGTCCTGTCATTGGAAACCCTTACTCATTATCATCATCATCATCAGAATGGAAAAAGGGGTACTTGATGGAGGGGTCGGAAAGGAAGGCTAAACAATGTTAAGCTTGGAGTCAAAATTTAAGCTCTTCCTGGCTCTCTAGGGCTTGCTATCAGAGCCACTAGAGCAGCAGCTGCTTGCACCACTACACGGATTGCTCGCAGGGTTGTAAAAGTCAGCCATCGTACAGAAAAGCAGAGGGTGTTAAAGAAGATTGATCGACTAAGTGAAATATTGTAATGTGAGGCATCCTATAGGGAGGGACTACTGTATACATGCTGAGATATTTACAATGTTAAAGTTCAGGTAGATAATAGAGATAGGCCAATACAGGTTGAAGTTCCCAAACTCGGCAACCTCGGGACCAGCGCCGAGCCGAGTAATGGAATTTTCAGACTTTTAGAACGTGGATATATTAAGGGGAAAAAAAGCATGAAAATCACATGAAAAAATTCCTGGACGTTTGGGAGCCATAATACCAATAACAGACCTGTAGAAGTACACAAAATAACAGTGTACACAACTCTACAGTCACAACACCACTGAACAATAACAACAAACAAATCGGCGGGAGAAACCCAGCGGCCTAGTGTGGTGGCACCTAGCGGCCGACCCGGCAACTACGCGCCGGGTTTTGGGTGTTCTGCCGTGTTTTGGAAAATCCGGAACCATAGCCGAGTTTTGGGTGTTGCCGAGTCTTGGGATGCCGAGTTTGGGAACTTCAACCTGTACAGCCTTAGCTCTTTTACTGTAAATCATGACTAGATAAATACAGCTGGATACACACAGTCGAAATTAGTCACTACAGACAACACGCAGCCCTCCACAAGCTTGACAGTAACAAATAGAGCAGTCCACTAAATCACGGCTACAGTGGAGGCTGCCACTTTGTTCCCTCATTGCCACAGCCTTGCCACGGCACCTCACCTTGTGGTTGTTGTGGGCAGTCCACCTCATCGGAGTTGTCAGGGCAGTGTGGGGTTCTGTCACACTGCAGGTACTTGGGCACACAGGTCCCGTCCCGGCATGTGAAGTCATCAGGTCCACACCCTGGGTGACAATAGAGGAAGACAATCTAATACAGGGACACATGGACCTGTCCCACACACACCCGCCATCAGGACAGGGATCCACCTTAGGCTGATAATAAGGGAATGGCTGGAAGCTTGTGGGATCCTGTGTTGTGAGTAAAGATAGAGGTGGCTTTTGGTTATTGCATATTTGAGGAACTTTGTGGTTGTTTTGTAGTGTACGGTGTCATGGCTATAGGGTGTCCTTGGCAGCTCTCCTTCCTTGACCCACGGGCAGATAGATAGGCTGATGGGTGACCTCCCCCAGTCGCCGAGTCACCACCACAGAAAGCAAGTCATTCTATGAGTTGTCTGCCGGGCCCCGGCCTGTTGGGCAGCATCCCTGCCTCTGTATATTACCCTGTACAATGTACCATCTCCTGTCTACAACAACCAGCTCAGTATCATTCACATCCCACACACTGCTCATAAGGTTCACACAATAGACTATCAGACCACAGCCACCAGGTGTGCCCTGACCCCGCCAGCCACAGCCGCCACGCACTCCTACCCACCCGCCGCCTCACCAGCCACCACAGTACCTGCACTCGTCTGCCTCTTCCCTGATTCCTGCTAGTAAGCCGGTGTAGCAATGCTCCACGTTATACCCAGTACAATAATGGTGGCAGAGGTGGGATCTGCCCATGGGGCAAGGAAGGAGAGTTGCCAAAGAATACCCTAGAGCTACGGCACCCTACAGTACAGTTTATCTGGCAGGCTGATCCACACTGCTGAAGTAAGGGAGGACACACTATTGTCCTCAAGGTAAGGAAGGAGTAATTTTGAAGGTTTTCACCTCCTAACTTAACCAAGTCCATAAACTAACCAATTGTCCCATAAATGGGACAACAAAAGCGATGCATGTCAGTAGAAGAAGAAGAGTAAGGCATATTAAACATGGCCATCGATCTTCTTTCTCAAAAAGATGGGAATTAGTGATTTACAACAGAAACTCAGACAGTTTCTCCGTAGCCATGAAGGTCAACAGCTACCTGAGTCCCAATTGTGTAGAGTATTAAGATGCAATAGTAAAGTTATACCAAAAAGAAGAACAGCAGGATACAAAACAACATAATGGTGGATGACCGGGGGAGGCAGCAAATATTCTGACACACTTGGTTGTTTGAGTGTGACGGAGATGTAACGTTGACCAGTGGCACCGGGGAGGCAGGATTGTGAGGGCAGGAATAAAGACACTGGGGAGGCAGGATTGTGAGGGCAGGAATAAAGACACTGGGGAGGCAGGATTGTGAGGGCAGGAATAAAGACACTGGGGAGGCAGGATTGTGAGGGCAGGAATAAGGACACTGGGGAGGCAGGATTGTGAGGGCAGGAATAAGGACACTGGGGAGGCAGGATTGTGAGGGCAGGAATAAAGACACTGGGGAGGCAGGATTGTGAGGGCAGGAATAAAGACACTGGGGAGGCAGGATTGTGAGGGCAGGAATAAAGACACTGGGGAGGCAGGATTGTGAGGGCAGGAATAAGGACACTGGGGAGGCAGGATTGTGAGGGCAGGAATAAAGACACTGGGGAGGCAGGATTGTGAGGGCAGGAATAAAGACACTGGGGAGGCAGGATTGTGAGGGCAGGAATAAAGACATGGGGAGCAGGATTGTGAGGCAGGAATAAAGACACTGGGAGGCAGGATTGTGAGGGCAGGAATAAAGACACTGGGGAGGCAGGATTGTGAGGGCAGGAATAAAGACACTGGGGAGGCAGGATTGTGAGGGCAGGAATAAGGGCACTGGGGAGGCAGGATGTGAGGGCAGGAATAAGGACACTGGGGAGGCAGGATTGTGAGGGCAGGAATAAAGACACTGGGGAGGCAGGATTGTGAGGGCAGGAATAAAGACACTGGGGAGGCAGGATTGTGAGGGCAGGAATAAAGACACTGGGAGCAGGATTGTGAGGGCAGGAATAAAGACACTGGGGAGGCAGGATTGTGAGGGCAGGAATAAAGACACTGGGGAGGCAGGATTGTGAGGGCAGGAATAAAGACACTGGGGAGGCAGGATTGTGAGGGCAGGAATAAAGACACTGGGGAGGCAGGATTGTGAGGGCAGGAATAAAGACACTGGGGAGGCAGGATTGTGAGGGCAGGAATAAAGACACTGGGGAGGCAGGATTGTGAGGGCAGGAATAAAGACACTGGGGAGGCAGGATTGTGAGGGCAGGAATAAGGACACTGGGGAGGCAGGATTGTGAGGGCAGGAATAAAGACACTGGGGAGGCAGGATTGTGAGGGCAGGAATAAGGACACTGGGGAGGCAGGATTGTGAGGGCAGGAATAAGGACACTGGGAGGCAGGATTGTGAGGCAGGAATAAAGACACTGGGAGGCAGGATTGTGAGGGCAGGAATAAAGACACTGGGAGGCAGGATTGTGAGGGCAGGAATAAAGACACTGGGGAGGCAGGATTGTGAGGGCAGGAATAAAGACACTGGGGAGGCAGGATTGTGAGGGCAGGAATAAGGACACTGGGGAGCAGGATTGTGAGGGCAGGAATAAAGACACTGGGGAGGCAGGATTGTGAGGGCAGGAATAAAGACACTGGGGAGGCAGGATTGTGAGGGCAGGAATAAAGACACTGGGGAGGCAGGATTGTGAGGGCAGGAATAAAGACACTGGGAGGCAGGATTGTGAGGGCAGGAATAAGGACACTGGGGAGGCAGGATTGTGAGGCAGGAATAAGGACACTGGGGAGGCAGGATTGTGAGGGCAGGATAAAGACACTGGGAGGCAGGATTGTGAGGGCAGGAATAAAGACACTGGGGAGGCAGGATGTGTGAGGGCAGGAATAAAGACACTGGGGAGGCAGGATTGTGAGGGCAGGAATAAAGACACGGGGGGGCAGGATGTGAGAGGCAGGAATAAAGACACTGGGGAGGCAGGATTGTGAGGGCAGGAATAAAGACACTGGGGAGGCAGGATTGTGAGGGCAGGAATAAAGACACTGGGGAGGCAGGATTGTGAGGGCAGGAATAAAGACACTGGGGAGGCAGGATTGTGAGGGCAGGAATAAAGACACTGGGGAGGCAGGATTGTGAGGGCAGGAATAAGGACACTGGGGAGGCAGGATTGTGAGGGCAGGAATAAAGACACTGGGGAGGCAGGATTGTGAGGGCAGAATAAGGACACTGGGGAGGCAGGATTGTGAGGGCAGGAATAAAGACACTGGGGAGGCAGGATTGTGAGGGCAGGAATAAGGACACTGGGGAGGCAGGATTGTGAGGGCAAAGAATAAGGACACTGGGGAGGCAGGATTGTGAGGGCAGGAATAAAGACACTGGGGAGGCAGGATTGTGAGGGCAGGAATAAGGACACTGGGGAGGCAGGATTGTGAGGACAGGAATAAAGACACTGGGAGGCAGGATTGTGAGGGCAGGAATAAAGACACTGGGAGGCAGGATTGTGAGGGCAGGAATAAAGACACTGGGGAGGCAGGATTGTGAGGGCAGGAATAAAGACACTGGGGAGGCAGGATTGTGAGGGCAGGAATAAAGACACTGGGGAGGCAGGATTGTGAGGGCAGGAATAAGGACACTGGGGAGGCAGGATTGTGAGGGCAGGAATAAAGACACTGGGGAGGCAGGATTGTGAGGGCAGGAATAAAGACACTGGGAGGCAGGATTGTGAGGGCAGGAATAAGGACACTGGGGAGGCAGGATTGTGAGGGCAGGAATAAAGACACTGGGGAGGCAGGATTGTGAGGGCAGGAATAAAGACACTGGGGAGGCAGGATTGTGAGGGCAGGAATAAGGACACTGGGGAGGCAGGATTGTGAGGGCAGGAATAAAGACACTGGGGAGGCAGGATTGTGAGGGCAGGAATAAAGACACTGGGGAGGCAGGATTGTGAGGGCAGGAATAAAGACACTGGGGAGGCAGGATTGTGAGGGCAGGAATAAAGACACTAGGGAGGCAGGATTGTGAGGGCAGGAATAAAGACACTGGGGAGGCAGGATTGTGAGGGCAGGAATAAAGACACTGGGGAGGCAGGATTGTGAGGGCAGGAATAAAGACACGAGTAATGGCTAGCGCTCACGGATAAAAGTGGGAATTTATATGAGTTTGCGATACTGCCATCAAGGAAAGAATACTTATTAGTATTATCATCCAGACATTATTGTTGTCATTACATATTATCAAGGAGCAAGTGAATTGACCTTGTTAGCATTTGGACACAGAGAAACAAGAAATAAAAGCAAACCCATTACACTGGCAACCGCCAATGGCAGCTTCCACGGCAAAAACTGGAGTAAATGTCTTTCAGGGAATTTTTAAACTTAATTTCTCAAGCAGTACACAAGTGCACCAATCCAGCAATCTTGAGGCTGTGGTATTCAGGGTTTCACAGTAATTATGGAGATAGTCAGTACAATCTATAGGCTCTCTTCCTGTAAATCACTAGATAAATATAACTGGATAAACACAATCAAAATGACTCAGTACAGAGGACACCAAACCCTCCACAAGCCTCACAGCAAGGCCCGGGTCCCACTGAGAGGTTACGGGGTCACGTTACTCCGCATTGGGTTGACGAGGTAATAACAAGACTTAACGGGCTCCTGACTTTTATGGTAACGCGGGTTAACAAGGGCTGACGAGGCCTCGTTCCTGACGTGGCGTGATTTTAGAAAATGAAAAAAAATTGTTGCGTCAGCCAACTTCAGTTACCATGGACAAGTGACGTGGTGGTGTCGTGGCCATGATGTGGCTGTCTTTGTCTGACATGGCTGACGTGAGTTGATGCGAAAAAATTCCCGCATCAACCAGTCAGGCAATTTTCTCTTAATGTGGGTTGACGTGGGCCCGCAGCCTCATAGTGTGACCCGGGCTTAACAAATAGAGCAGTCCACTAAATCACGGCTACAGTGGAGGCTGCCACTTTGTTCCCTCATTGCCACAGCCTTGCCACGGCACCTCACCTTGTGGTTGTTGAGGGCAGTCCACTTCATCAGAGTTGTCAGGGCAGTGTGGGGTTCTGTCACACTGCAGGTACTTGGGCACACAGGTCCCGTCCCGGCATGTGAAGTCATCAGGTCCACACCCTGGGTGACAATAGAGGAAGACAATCTAATACAGGGACACATGGACCTGTCCCACACACACCCGCCATCAGGACAGGGATCCACCTTAGGCTGATAATAAGGGAATGGCTGGAAGCTTGTGGGATCCTGTGTTGTGAGTAAAGATAGAGGTGGCTTTTGGTTATTGCATATTTGAGGAACTTTGGTTGTTTATCAGGACGGCTGATCAACGCGGCTATAGTAAGAGAAGACACACTATTGTCCTCAAGTTTGACATGGCTGAATATTATCAATAAACTGAAAAGCTTACTGAGTTGTCACACAGGATCTTGTCCTAAAACCCTGCTGCCTGTCTGCTATTACACCTTCACTTCCTAAATATTCCAGCCATTGTTTTTATATTATTTTCTCCCCTATCCTGCACACTGCGCCAGTCCATGACACTGCTCTATAATGAATGGTTCATCCTTCTTCCCATCTTTATAGACTGCCACTATAGCTGCTCTCTTCCACTCTTTTGGCACTTTTCTAGTTGTTAATGAACATATATTTTATTATATCATATACTGGTTCAACCAACTGTTTTCTGCAAGTGTGACTCATTTCCTGTATATCAAAAATAGGTAAATGCACACACACACACACACAACTCCGTGGTGTAGTGGTTAGCACGCTCGGCTCACAACCGAGAAGTCCCGGTTTCGATCCCCGGGCGGAGCGAAGACAGACGGGCGGTCTTCTTAAAACCCGAGCCCCTGTCCACCCAGCAGTGAATGGGTACCGGGTGTTAGCCGAGGGTTTGTGACCCGCCTCCCGGGGTGCTGGCTTCGGCCAACACTAAGCACTAGGGATGAATGATAAAATAAATGTTGATACAGGGCCAAACGAGCATTGCTCAGGTCCTGTAAAAATACAACTAGATGAATACACACACACACACACACACACACGAGCAGAGAAGAGAAAGAGGAGACTTAACCCTTCCATGCACGAAAAGTTTAATAAGTTTTTCCGTCCACTGCAACATCCGTCTTATGCTCCCTAAGGGGCCCCGTGAAATGGCCAGACTGTGCGGCGAATTATTTTTTTATGTTATCAATTTCACCAACGTGTATTCTTTTTTCCTGGCATTATTATATATCATTGGTTTTGCAAGAGATTATTCTGCCTTATGAAAGAAAAAAATAACAAGAAATGCAAATAAATAGCGGAATTTACCGACTCCGAAAAAATATTGAGTAAAGAGAAATAAGAAATACTTACGTTCACCACTTCGTAGCTCGAAACTTCCTGAGTCAACTTTTTATGGTATATATGCCAATAAAAGCGGATTTTGATGAGGATTCCAACGCTACCATTATAATTTTCATATGGTCATTACGGCCAGCTCGGGACACGTTTTAAAGGGACGACAATCTGAGCGCACAGGCTGCCTGCTGAGTGGAAACTGACACACAAACCCTTATCATTTCACATCCACTCACACGAGAGTTGACAATTAATTTATTTTATAGGTCTAGGTTGGATCTTTGACGCAGAAAATTTTGACGCAATTCTGATAAATACTTTATTTTTGGCGAATTTTATGCTGTTTTTTTGACGCAATTCGCGTCAAAAGCTCAGATTGCAGACGGGCCCGTTTTGATGCGATCGCGTCACTGTGCGTGAGAGGGTTAATAACAATTTTTAAGCTGATAACAAAGATGGAAGAAACAGACAATGAGAGACTACTGACTCAGAAACAAAGAGAAGGTCGCTACACAAGAGGACTACAAAACAACTAGGAAAAGGGAGATGCCTGAACAACACAAAGAACTACAGCTTCCCTCATAGAAATGTATAAGTTTGGAATGGACTAAATGAGGAGGTGATATCGGCACATAATGTGCACCAGTTGAAGGAAAGACTGGATAAATGTAGATACGGAGACGGGACCCCACCAGTGTAGCTCAGGCCCTGTAAAACACAACTAGTTAAACACCCAGAAACATCTAAAGATGACAGATAAAGATTGAAAAAGAAATTGCCGAGGAGGAATGCCTTACCTGTCGTACACTGGACAGTCTCATCGGAATTGTCTGAGCAGTCCTGTTGACCATCACAACGATACGCACTGGGGATGCACTGGCCGCCGGTGCACTGCCACTCATCCTGGCCACACGCTGGTGCTTGTGCTGTTAGGGACCAAGAGAGAGAGAGAGAGAGTATATAACAGTTGTCTATGATTAAACAGTATAAATGAGAATAAGAATAAATGAGAGCAGGAGGGTGAGTGGAAACATAAACAAACTGGATATGTACATGATGAAGTGTGTGGAGGAATATTACAAAGGAGTGGCATGACTGAAGTGTGTGGAGGAATATTACGGAGGAGTGGCATGACTGAAGTGTGTGGAGGAATATTACAGAGGAGTGGCATGACTGAAGTGTGTGGAGGAATATTACGGAGGAGTGGCATGACTGAAGTGTGTGGAGGAATATTACGGAGGAGTGGCATGACTGAAGTGTGTGGAGGAATATTACAGAGGAGTGGCATGACTGAAGTGTGTGGAGGAATATTACAGAGGAGTGGCATGACTGAAGTGTGTGGAGGAATATTACAGAGGAGTGGCATGACTGAAGTGTGTGGAGGAATATTACGGAGGAGTGGCATGACTGAAGTGTGTGGAGGAATATTACGGAGGAGTGGCATGACTGAAGTGTGTGGAGGAATATTACGGAGGAGTGGCATGACTGAAGTGTGTGGAGGAATATCACGGAGGAGTGGCATGACTGAAGTGTGTGGAGGAATATCACGGAGGAGTGGCATGACTGAAGTGTGTGGAGGACCATATAAGGGAGAAGGAGAAGGCTGGAGTGAGCTATAATGAATAAAGAATACATGTGTGTGATATTTGCAGATCCTGTGAAGTGTTTAGGACCTACGACACAAAAACTTACGGCAGTTCAGTTCGTCTGATGCGTCGCTACAATCAGGGCGGCTGTCACACACTTGTGATTTCCTGATGCACTTTCCGTCTCTCTCGCACTGGTGTTCTCCCGACCTACAGGCTGAAATACAATGGTACAATGTTATACTACACTATGCATGCCATTCATATATCCTTTTGTATGTGTGTGGTATGTACCGTAGATAACACTATAGTCGCCAGTCACTCGCCACTGCACTAGTGTCACCAGGCACAACATATTACAAATTTTAGCATCATTTTAGATTTTTATGTGCCACTGAAGAGACATGCACAGTAGTTTATATTATGTACATCACACTACATGTCTTCAGTGGCACATCAAAGTCTGTAGTGATGCTAAAATTTGTAATATATTGTGGCTGGCGACATTAGTGCAGTGGCGAGTGACTGGCGACTTTAGTGTTATCTACGGTAGCCAATGCCAGGGAACTGCTAAGGAGGATAATGTGCTAGCCTACGATGTTGTATAACTTCTATCAACATATTTTTTTTCATGCAAATCTGAAAGCATAAAGCATGGTAGGCTACAAAGAGATGATCTAGACTGTGATCTAAGACATACTGAAGGACATGGGTAAAGTTCTGATCTGAAGGGAAATGAGAATCTACAAGAGATACATGATTCTCTCTCTACTTGCCTTTGACTTGCTGTAGGCATGAACTTATTCCCTAGCACTTATGTATACACTGCAACATTTCCAGCCCAGATGCATAAAGGTTCCCAAAATCATGATATCAATCTAAGAAGCAGAGTAGTGAACAAGCACGAGCTATCCAACTACATGCACGACATATAAACAGCAACAACAACAACACCAATAACAACACCAATAACAAACAATCATATAATGGTATTTTTTCATACATAAGGCTTACCTAAAGCTTACCTAAGGCTTCCATAAGGCTTACCTAAGGCTTCCATAAGGCTTACCTAAGGCTACTCCCAGTGTGCAGGGCGCCACAAAACGCAGAGCAGCTCATTCACATAAAGGCCTTAAAGAACTGGTATTTTACACTTCCTAAATATACAAAATAATCATATTTATGTCGGTGAGTTTTTTTCAAGTACTAGAGTAGCTCGATTATAGTACTAGAGTAGCTCGATTATAGTACTAGAGTAGCTCGATTATAGTACTAGAGTAGCTCGATTATAGTACTAGAGTAGCTCGATTATAGTACTAGAGTAGCTCGATTATAGTACTAGAGTAGAAGCTCGATTATAGTACTAGAGTAGAAGCTCGATTATAGTACTAGAGTAGAAGCTCGATTATAGTACTAGAGTAGAAGCTCGATTATAGTACTAGAGTAGAAGCTCGATATGACGGAATATTTTAGCCAAGGCCGATTCCGGTGAATAAAATTTTCCGCTGAATCGAACTTTCGTTATCGGCTCCTGATATAGCTCACTATAATAATGATAATGATAACAATATTGATAATGATGATAACAATAATAATAAAAATAATAACAACAGAATTGCTGCTAATAATATGCAAAGAAAAATGTGAGAGAGGATCATGGACAGCCTGACCTTGCAAGTCTTGAGTGCGAGGAAGAGTTTTGTGATCTGGGATAAGCCCGGGGCAGGAAGGAGCTTATAGGCTAGAGTTAGAAGCAGCCTGGAAGACGCTGATGTAGTTGTTGTCTTTACTGATACCGAGGAGCATTAATATTTTACCTCAAGGACAGTTGTATGCAGGTTGTGTCATGAGTATAACAGTATGTGGCAGTAAGACCTGGGCACTGAAGACACAGGATGGCTATGAGGTGAAACACACTTTGAGATGTGAATGGGTCAATAGATCTGTGGTGCATCTGTGCAAGACAGGCCTCGAGGGATCAGGATTGTACATGAAGAATTATTGCTAGGTGGCATGGGACTGGATCACACACCAGTAGTTATGTGTTGAGAAGAGATAAGGTGAGGTGGTTTGGGTGCGTGGCAAGGCTGCATAGGGACACTTGGGTGGAGGAGGTGAGGCGTGTGAGGGGAGGGCAGAGGCAGGAGGCTGTTAAGGATCACTGCATGGAGCGGTCATCATCATGTTAGAGAAGTGTGAGGAAAACAAGTTGAGCTTTTAACAATACAAAACAAAGGATCAAGGGGTGATATAGGGACATGATACGGAGAAATACGGGAGGTGCAGAGATGTAACAGAAACAAACTAGACGCGTGTCTTTGCGTTATGCTGCATTATAAGCAGGTTTGGAACTCTCATTTTCTAGCTCCTGGAAGAGTCTGGCATTTTGGTGGAGTGTCAGGCTCTTGTGTGTGAAGGGTGTGCCTTGGGTATCTGTGCCTCCCTGCCAAACACACAATTTTGCACACTGTGGTATTCCAACTAAGAACATGTATAGAATGGCAAGTTTAGGAATCCCATTATTTTTTCTTCAAAGTTTTTGAGCATTTTGCGTTGAATAATGTTTGTTTATTTCAAATTTTGACCTTATCGGGTCAAACCTGACCCAGAGATGGAAAGACGGACAGACCTTCCGACAAGCCTTCTTGGTGACACTGATTCTAACACAGGAACACATGTACACCCAAACATAGCAACAGGAACACATGTACACCCAAACATAGCAACAAGAACACATGTACACCCAAACATAGCAACAGGAACACATGTACACCCAAACATAGCAACAAGAACACATGTACACCCAAACATAGCAACAGGAACACATGTACACCCAAACATAGCAACAAGAACACATGTACACCCAAACATAGCAACAGGAACACATGTACACCCAAACATAGCAACAAGAACACATGTACACCCAAACATAGCAACAGGAACACATGTACACCCAAACATAGCAACAGGAACACATGTACACCCAAACATAGCAACAGGAACACATGTACACCCAAACATAGCAACAGGAACACATGTACACCCAAACATAGCAACAGGAACACATGTACACCCAAACATAGCAACAGGAACACATGTACACCCAAACATAGCAACAAGAACACATGTACACCCAAACATAGCAACAGGAACACATGTACACCCAAACATAGCAACAGGAACACAAAATGAGGCCTCACCAAGTGTCTACATTTTGTCTTCCAAAGCTATACATGGAAGACATTAAATCAACGGATCCATTTCTGAGTTTGATGTTACCTTGTTTCCTTGAGGCACCGAGGTCATTCAACAAGCTTTGTACTTTTCTTGTCAATAGACTCAAAGCAGAAAAATGTGTCATAATTTACATCCTTAATTTTCTTCTTTATATAATTTCATTAGTCACAACATCAACTTAGTACTCTCTAACAACATTCACTTAACCTGCGATTAATTGTGTGTTGCAATAGACAGGCGTAACAGTTCAGTACAGCAAGGAGAAGCCTCCATGGCACAGTTACAGCAGAGTGATCCCGCCAAAGCAAGAGAACATCAAGGACGCAGATAACATTCTTCCCGGCCTCTGATAGTTGTATAATCACGGAAGTTAGATAAGAATGAAAGTGCACACTGAACAGCACATAATCACGGCCACAAAGGCAACAGTAACAGCAATCTCATAGGTATGCAAGTCCAACACGACACTCACGGCATCCCTCCTCATCCGAGCCATCTAACGGGCACTCATTCTGACCATTGCATCGATACTGCCCGTCAATCATGTCGCCACTCCTGCACTCGAAAGGTGGAGGACCTGTTTTGTACATAATTAAGATTTGCTATAAGGTTCCATCAAGACTATGGCACATGTACAGCTACAAATACGTAATAGATCTTATGCATCATAGTCTTCCAAGGGCTTCTTGATATTTTCTTCTTGCACACACAAATTCTCTCTCTCTCTCTCTCTCTCTCTCTCTCTCTCTCTCTCTCTCTCTCTCCCCCCTCCCCAAGGTCCATGTTTTCCTCCTCATGCATCTTCTTTCCTTTCTCTGTTGGTGTTTGATCTCATCCAAGTGTTTTTTGGGAACTAATATGTTAGACTCCTTCCCCTTCAAACTCCCTCAGCCTAGCCTACTCCTCCAATCATTTCCTCTTTTCCTCATTGAGTTGCCTGCTTTCACTTGCAGCATTTCCATGACTCACTTCTAATGCCTCTATCTCCTTGCCCTGTTCTTGAGTCTCCTTTCCCTGCTCCTTATACACTGTCAAGACAACACTCAGCTACTATTCTTTAAGTCATATATCTTGTTCCAAAGCTGAACTACATCTATACAGTTCATGTGTCTTCATCTTCATGTAATCCATCTTTTTCATACTCCTTCCAAAGTTCCTCTCATTTGTGTCAAAACCTTCAAAAAGGTTCATAACTAACCTTTAGGACAACGGGGAACTCTGCTGCTTCACCCACGGCAGTGAACTGACCCGTAAACAAACCAAGACTTCCTCAGGTAGCCACACGCCATCATGAGACCGCCACTTCCACTTACAAAATGAGTCCCTATGAGCTTTCATATATTCCCTTCTGTCCTAAAAAGGCAATTTCTTTTTCACAAGGCCACCAAGGATGACTTCTGAAGTGTTAGGACAGGAATATGTGTGTGTTCGTGTGTGTGTATTCACCTAGTTGTGATTTACAGGAAGAGAGCTCATACTGTCCCGTCTCCAAAACGAATATTCTTGGCATGTACTGTAATCCTTATCAAGATTATTCTACAGTTCAATAGATCTGTAGAAGGAAGTCTGGTAGAATTATCTGGGAAGCTATATTTCTTGATATCTCTCTTGCTCTTTCTTGATATCTCTCTTGCATCATATCTTGCTTGCATGCTCTCTTTCAGCTTCTCCCCATGACCTCTCCTATCTCCTGCGTCCCACAAACACATCCTCCGGTTTGACATTCTTCAGTCCCTTGCAAACCCTGAACCCATTAATCAGATCACCTCCTTCCCTTCTTGTCTCCTGGGCTGGATGACTGAATCCAGAGTCTTTCCTCGCATGATAAATCTCTTATGCTTGGGACCCTCTGTGTGGCTGCCCTCTGTAGTCCTGCACTCTTTCTTGATGTGATGACCAAACCACGGCTGCATACTTCAATCTTGGTCTAAAGAATGATACAATCAGCTTGTCCAAGTAGTAAACACTACTCTTATATTCCTCAAGAGATTATATGTTTCTTTGGTGATCTCTTGTGTGTCTCTCTGGTGAACCATGACTGTTGTCTGTAACCATTAACTCAAGGGCCTTTGCTTCTTTGGCATTTATAATTCCCTCATTTCCACTCAGTAATGCCACGTTTGTCTCCTTGTATGTACTCTTACCAAAGTCAATCACTTTACATTTTCGTGCATTAAACTCCATTTCCCACCTTTGACTGTGTGTGTGTGTGTGTGTATTTACCTAGTTGTATTTACCTAGTTGTAACATACAGGAAAAGAGTTATGCTGGTACTGTCCCGTCTCTAAATCTACTATTATCCAGCTTGCCTTTGAAGTCCTGAATACTTCTTGCATTAATCACTTTTACATCAAGGTTGTTCCAGGCTTCTAGCTTCTATACGGGAAGCTGTATTTTTTTATGTCCCTCTTGCATGTTGTCCTTTTCAATTTCTTCTCATGACCTCTTGTACTTCTATCGTCCCACACAAACAGATCTTCTCTATCAGTTTTTTCCAGACCCATTGATGCTCTATACACTTCTATAAAATCTCCCCTTTCTCTTCTTTTCTCAAGTGTGTTGTGTGTGTGTGTGTGTGTGTGTGTTGTGTGTGTGTGTGTGTGTGTGTGTGTGTTTACCTATACGTACGTAGTTGTGTTTACCTAGTTGTGTTACAGGGCCTGAGCTACACTGTGGGTCCCGTCTCCGTATTTTACATTTATCCAGTCTTGCTTTCAACTGGTGCACATTATGTGCCGATATCACCTCCTCATTTAGTCCATTCCAAACTTCTACATTTCTATGAGGGAAGCTGTACTTCTTTATGTTGTTCTTGTTGTTCTTGTTATGTTATTCTGTTGTTCTTTAAGTGTGTGTGTGTGTGTGTGTGTGTGTGTGTGTGTGTGTGTGTGTGTGTATTTACCTAGTTGTAACATACAGGAAAAGTGCTATGCTCGTACTGTCCCGTCTCCAAATGTGTGTGTGTGTGTGTGTGTGTGTGTGTGTGTGTGTGTGTGTGTGTGTGTGTGTGTGTGTGTGTGTGTGTGTGTGTGTGTGTGTGTGTGTGTGTGTGTGTGTGTGTTCTATGAGGCATCACAGTGGTAGTTATTTATATTTGAAATAACAAATAAAGTTTTTGAGAGATAATCCCTTATCTTAAGTTACAAATATGATGATGAGAAAGATATAGATTCAGAGAAGACACCACAAACATAACACTACATAGAGGACAACTGTGAGGTGGACAAGGTGTAGGTAGCCAAGACGTGAAGGTGCAGCCTGAACTTGCACCCACCTCACTGGACATCAACAATCTGAGATAACAACAACATGACACAAACGCGACACCCTGTGAGTAGGTGGAGACTTAACCCCTTCACGCCCAGATCTTTCCTGGGCTATATAAAATGGTCTGTTGTTAGCTATAAAATTACGAAAACTAACTTAATATACCAAATGAGTTAATGGACAACGGAACTACATTTTTTCATATCTATAAAATGTTGCATATATTAATTACAATCGTCTAATGGTACCCAAATTACAATGGAAATTACGTTCTGGGCCTCAAGGGGTTCAAGGAAGTACTGCATGATGGATGTGCCGTTGAAATAAACAACTATCACATATTTGCTTTGTGAATGCAGAAAAGGCAAGAACAACTCCGAAGAGAAGGAAAATGACGGAAAACTCTGAAGAAAGAAAAGTGTACATATATATATATATATAATGGATTCGAGGAGGAAGGAGTAAGCATCCAAGTTGGCTTAACCCCTTGAGGCCCAGAACGTAATTCCCATTGTAATTTGGGTACCATTAGATGATTTTTAGTGCATATAAGCAATATTTTATAGATATGACCTGTTTAGTATCCTTGTCCCCTAACTAATTTGGTATATTAAGTGACTTTTCGTAATTTTATGGCTCGACAACAAACAATTTTTTATGGTAAAGGAAAGATCTGGGCGTGAAGGAGTTAACTAACACACGAGGCTTAGCAGAGACCCGAAGATTGAAGGATATTACATGTAAGAAAATAACAGTAATAGGATCGAGTGTGTATGGTGTGACAGCCACAGGTTCTCCAGACGCATGTGTGCATCTCATACGAGCCCTGCAAACTCTGGAGACGAACCCACAAACAGCTGACACAAAGAATGATGACGTAGGATGAACAAGGTGATAGTCTGTAGTAAGGTAGGTAAAGATTTCCAGTTGGTGAGTATGTATCCCAAGCTCATCTCTAGGAGTTCCCACATTTACAAAAAGTTGCAAGGATGATGAGGCATGAAGAACAAGATGATAGTCTGTACTCACCACACGTAAGTTGGCGAAAATGGGGCCCCTCCACTCCCCCCTTCCGAACGCACGGGATTGGCTGAGGTGTTGGGTGAGAATGCCTTACTCCAAGTTCCGCCCTAAAGCCCCAACACCCAACACCTCAGCCAATCCCGTGCATTCAGAAGGGGGGGTGAGGGGCCACATTTTTCGCCAACTTTAACATGTGGCGAGTATAGTGAGCTTGATCCAGACATTCAGTAGCTGTGTATCCCAAGTACTTCTCTCGGAGCTCAGGCTTTGACAATAATTAATACCTATAAAAGTTAAATACCCTGAAATACTCACGGCAGTTTTCCTCGTCCTCGCCATTGGCACACTCCTTGAGGCCGTTGCATTTCTGGAATGGCTCGAGGCACGTGTCGTCACCACAGCGGAACTGATCGGGGCTGCATGCTGCATAAGGGTAGCAAGGGAATTATTTAACTAGTTTTCAGAATGCAACAGTGGTCAACAGTCATGGCAGGGAGACAGGCAGGGATGGGAACATAAGAACATAAGAACATAAGAACATAAGGAAGCTACACAGGCAGGGATAAGAATATAAGAACAGAGAAATAGGAAGCTATAAGGCGTAGATGGAGAAAAGCGGACCTTAAAAAAGATAGGAGAGATGGAGGAGACATTGTATGGGCAGGAAGGCACGGCAAGGGTGGAGGTGGTGCGGCATATCTCAGTGGGAAGAAATAAAGGAGGGATGGGAGGAAAATAATGAAGTCAGGGTCACGTTGCTACAACACGCCATCACGGCGCTACAGGCAGACTGAGGCAGGAACCCTTGCACAGAAATAGCAAGATGGACTAGGTGCATGAAAATTAAAAGTCTACCCACTAGAAGATGTTACCTTCAATGACCTGTTTTAACATCCACAAACTTTAGGAGGGAAACTTTGATCACTTCAGGCGCTACAGGGCAAGGCTGAGGCAGGGAACCCTTGGCCACCAGAACAATAGCAACATATACTAGGTGCCATGAAAATTAAAATCTTACACAAAACTATGAAATGATGTTACCCTTACAATGACACTGGTCTAAAAACATCCAGCAAAACTTTAGGAGGGAAACTTTGATCACTTCACCTTGTTTGGTAAGTCAATGAAAAGCTTCACAATCACCATGAGCCTCTACTAAATTTCTGTCAATAAACGAGAAAAAATAATCCTGTATATAACATTAAAATAACAATACAGTGAAAACATTCTGGAAAAGGAATATCAGGAGAGAGTACATCCAGAAAAAATAATAATGCTACAAAATTCCTACATTGTGGAATACAGCACACAGCCTCCCTACAGCACGCCCCTTGTAGAGACAGTGGAAACAGCCTACCTACAGCACGCCCCTTGTAGAGACAGTGGAAACAGCCTACCTACAGCACGCCCCTTGTAGAGACAGTGGAAACAGCCTCCCTACAGCACGCCCCTTGTAGAGACAGTGGAAACAGCCTCCCTACAGCACGCCCCTTGTAGAGACAGTGGAAACAGCCTACCTACAGCACGCCCCTTGTAGAGACAGTGGAAACAGCCTCCCTACAGCACGCCCCTTGTAGAGACAGTGGAAACAGCCTCCCTACAGCACGCCCCTTGTAGAGACAGTGGTAACAGCCTCCCTACAGCACGCCCCTTGTAGAGACAGTGGAAACAGCCTACCTACAGCACGCCCCTTGTAGAGACAGTGGAAACAGCCTCCCTACAGCACGCCCCTTGTAGAGACAGTGAGTGAACAGCCTCCTACAGCACGCCCCTTGTAGAGACAGTGGAAACAGCCTACCTACAGCACGCCCCTTGTAGAGACAGTGGAAACAGCCTCCCTACAGCACGCCCCTTGTAGAGACAGTGGAAACAGCCTCCTACAGCACGCCCCTTGTAGAGACAGTGGAAACAGCCTCCCTACAGCACGCCCCTTGTAGAGACAGTGGAAACAGCCTACCTACAGCACGCCCCTTGTAGAGACAGTGGAAACAGCCTCCCTACAGCACGCCCCTTGTAGAGACAGTGGAAACAGCCTACCTACAGCACGCCCCTTGTAGAGACAGTGGAAACAGAAATAAGACTGAATAATAACTGAAAGGAGGATATGAAAGATGTAATATTCATGTACAATGTAGATCCTTCTTTTCCTCTATGCATCCGTGGAATCTTGTTTCTGCTGACCTTTTTGACCCAGCATTTCCCCCGTGTGGACAATGCGATGACCCGAGACAGCCCGGCCCTGCCTCCGCGGCCTTCACAATGCACGGCAATCCTTTTATGTTGGATATCCTGATTCAGATGGCAATGTTTACACGGCCCTCACTCTAGCAACACTGTCACCTTCACCTCACACACTCTAGCAACACTGTCACCTTCACCTCACACACTCTAGCAACACTGTCACCTTCACCTCACACACTCTAGCAACACTGTCACCTTGACCTCACACACTCTAGCAACACTGTCACCTTGACCTCACACACTCTAGCAACACTGTCACCTTCACCTCACAGACACTCCTCCGGTATATATGAGAAGTATAACTAACCCCTTGAGGTGATAAATGAGGTGATATTCAATGATCTCTTATTTATATGGAAATAATAATAACTACACGAATGCAGCATGTTGAGGTAAGTGTTTGTTAGATATGTGTATGTATAATATGTTTTTCCACTTTCATGAGGCATATCTACCAGTGTTAAAAGCATATTTTCCTCCCGTCACAGAGATGGTGTGAGTCGACCCCACGGCAGCCACCGAGGCGCTCCGGGGTAAGCATGACACCAGGACAGGGCCGAGGATCAGGAAACATGAGGTCGTGTGGAGAGTCTGTCAAATGTTCGCTGCTTCCCTCCGTGTGCAAGCCAGCCAAAGCTTCCTCCACCTTAACACTCCACCAGCCCAACAAGCCTTCTGTGCCACCATACAGTTAGCTCTGTGCCCTGTCTCCCCAAGCAAGCCACACACCCTCCCCACATAATCAATCTCTCTAGTCATCTCTTGCATTCGCCTCAAGATCTCTCTCATCCTTCTTCAATGTTCTTTTGATAATTTTTCATTCTTAACGATTTTGTTTTGAGTATCTGTCCCCATCTTGTGTCTATTATATCTATCTTTTACCATCTGTCTTGTTTGTCCCATAGTCTGTCTTTCCATCCCTCCTCTCTTGCTGTTCTCTGTGTCCTCGCTGCAGGCACATTCCCCGGTACTTACAGTTTCCTCCCATCACTTATGTGTCACTGTATCTGTAATCATGGCTACATTTGCTTTCACTACTGCATCTCCTTTCCATTTCATTCTTAATTTACCTATGGCATCTCTTCCCTTCACTCTCTATTCCGCTGAGGAAGTCCGTCCAGAGCCACACATGAGCCTTCCCTTACAACCCACCAGCCTGGCACCACAGCCTGGCACCACAGCCTGGCACCACAGCCTGGCACACCACCGTCACCACACTGTCAAGGCAATCTGTGTAGCTCCCCTCCCACACCTCCCTACCTCCTCCACACACAGCTATACGGGGATACTAAACTCACTCTCTCTCTCTCTCTCTCTCTCTCTCTCTCTCTCTCTCTCTCTCTCTCTCTCTCTCTCTCTCTCTCTCTCTGAGAGAGGAAAGAAATCAAAAGGAAAGGAAATGAAAGGAAAGAATAGAAAATATATAATTGGAACAATAGGAGAAAAGGCAAACACTTTCTGCCAAATCTGGTGTGTGTGTGTGTCATTATGTGTGTGTGTGTGTGTGTGTGTGTGTGTGTGTGTGTGTGTGTGTGTGTGTCTTGCAAGGGACCAAGCTGCTGCTTGGAGGTCTGTTGGACATTCCGGTGGCCAGTAAGTGGCCTGACCAGCCTTGACAGGCACTGACATGGACGCCACCGATCCATCAACTCACCATTCCTAACCCTCCAGAGTGCCATGCAACCATTGTCAAGTCAAGGACTCTTGAGAATATTGGATAGACATGACAGTCACCATCATTACTCATTCCATTCTCATTCCACTTTTTTTTACATAATTCCATTTCCATCTCATCCCTTATCATGCACAGCCCTAGTGACAAGCCATCGCGTGGCCACATCTCCACTACCATGAGGACCAGTCAGGCACTCAGCCAACCATGCACTTGCCCTGCGACTCATACTTGGCCTACCATTTACAGGGACATTATCAGGCTTTCAAAATCTGTTACCAATCTACGTTTGCTGCGGAAAGTTCAGAAAAGTGACATGATACAGAGTCACAAACTAGCTTTCTTGGACACTTGTTCTGAATTGGTTCAGGTAATAAGAAAATGATTCATATACAGTATGTAGAAGTAGTATGTAGAAGTAGTAGTAGCAGTAGTAGTAGTAGTAGTAGTAGTAGTAGTAGTAGTAGTAGTAGTAGTAGTAGTAGTAGTAGTAGTAGTAAAAGTAGTAGTAGTGTAGTAGTAGTAGTAGTAGTAGTAGTAGTAGTAGTAAAAGTAGTAGTAGTGTAGTAGTAGTAGTAGTAGTAGTAGTAGTAGTAGTAGTAGTAGTAGTAGTGGAGCAGTAATACAAGAGCAAGTAGTAGTGGTATTAAAGCCCTGTAATAACTAGACACTATAGTAATGGCCAATCAGTGATGAGTTAGAATGAATACAGAGATTGGTGGAGGGCAGGTACATACTACAATGGGCCTCATCCGATCGATCTTGGCAATCTGGCTGATCATTGCACTTATTCTCCAGGGGGATGCAAGAACCATCGTCACACCGAAACTCGTTATTCGTGCACAAAGCTGAAATTATTGTGTAATCATGTCAGTAGACCTTAAACATCCTGCCCGGGGAGGCCTGGAGGATGCAGGGCTTAAGAGGAGAGACAGTGATGCCTGCCCTCTTACCCTTCCTCAAGACCTCACCCTAATACCCTCATATCCTTATACCAAAACTTGCCCTAAGATCATGAGTGGTGAGAGCCAGGGTGATTTGCAAGGCGCGGACACACTTTGATCACAGCCTGACCCCTCACACATGCGACAAAATATTAACCCCTTCACGCCCAGATCTTTCCTTTGCTATATAAAACTGTCTGTTGTCGAGCCCTAGAATTACAGAAAGTTACTGAATATACCACATTAGTTAGTGGACAAGGATACTAAACAGGTCATAGCTATAAAACATTGCTTATAGTCATTAAACATTGTCTAATGGCACACAAATTACAATGGAAATTACGTTCTGGGCCTCAAGGGGTTAATGAAAGCATGAAAGCTTCTCTTTGTGGACAGACAGAGGTGGGTGCAGTGCTAGGCCGCTGCCGTCAAGTGTGTGTTGCTTTGGCATCAACAATGGGAGAAAATATCGTAAATGAATGAATGGAATGGGAAAATCACTGTGAGATTCTCCTCTTCCTCATCATCAAAAATAGTTCATATATATATTAAGAAAGTTATTTAGGATCTATGAGGCGCTTATTTCACAAAGTCGATAAGCACCATCAATAAAACACTCAGAAAATGGCTTCAAAATGTTTCCATGTTCAAAATGTCATATCTTTTGAACCAAGCACACAAAATGTCATATCTTTTGAACCAAGCACACAAAATGTCATATCTTTTGAACCAAGCACACAAAATGATGCATTCATTATTTTGTGTGCTTGGTACAAAAGATATGACATTTTGAACATTGGAACATTTTGAAGCCATTTTCTTGGTTCTTTATTGAAGGCGCTTATCAACTTTGTGAAATCAGCACCTCCTATGTGGCGGTGGCCTCCCCTCTGCATGACTTTAGGGCACAATAGGATGTCACTTATTGTCTCTGTCTCTCTCTGCCTCTACGATTATCAACGATTAGTACAAGGTGGTGTGAGTCTCTACAACATTAAGTATTCACCACAGCTGTAATGCACTACTCTCCAGGCTTACACCATGACTCACAATGCCTCTAAACACAAATCTCAATGCTGGTTAAACACATTTATATTATACAAACTATCATGCACTCATTATAACACTAGGTAGTACTTGAAGAGGCAAAACATTAAGAAAATAAAAAGAACAGTAAGTCTAAGATGCTGTTAACACAAACTTTCTACCATTAATATTACAAAAATTATCAATTACAACTCTAGAACAAAATATTGGCCAACTACTGTGTGTTGTGTAGCATGGGCAAGGCAGGCTAGGGTGTGTGTGTGTGTGTGTGTGTGTGTGTGTGTGTGTGTGTGTGTGTGTGTGTGTGTGTGTGTGTGTGTGTGTGTGTGTGTGTGTGTGTGTGTTCGGGTGGGGGGGTGTATCAGGCAGCATAGCAGGAAGGCATGGGGTGGGGGGCGTGAGATGTGACATGAATGGGGGGGGGGGGGGGGGTGAGATGTGACATGGATGGGGAGAGGAGGGGGGTGCTGGAGTGCTGGGGGGAGGGGGGTGCTGGAGTGCTGGGGGGATGGGGGTGGACATACTGGTTGAAACAAGAATACTATCATTCCTGCTTCAGACAGAGTTTCACTACCACCTCCTCACTCACTCACTCACTCCCCTCATCTTCCTCTGATGTGTGCCAACAGTGTGATGGCTTGTTAGAGAGCAGGAGAGAGGAGGGGTGGGGGGGTGGGGGGGTGAGGGGTTAACCATGAGAATGCATATGAAGAGAGATAGTGGACACATAGGGTGAGGTGATGGCAATGGATAGGTCTCGCGGCCTCTTGTAGCTTCCTTATTTTCTTATGTTCTTATGATATAGTGAGATGTTATGATGAGATGTTGATGTGAGGTGTGGGTGGTAAGTTGTGTGTGTGTGCTTTGGGCTGGAATGCAAGGGGTGGCTGTGGAGGGGTTTATATTAGGGTGGTGATGAAGGCGTCGGGGATCTGGGTTGAACAGTGAACAGAGGGTGTGCCGGCGGAGGGTGTGCCGGCGGAGGGTGTGCCGGCTGGAGCAATGTTGGGATGGAAGGAGTGTATTCATCTAGTTGTATTTTACAGGGCCTCACCACCTTCTCGCCTCTTCACGTGCCCAAACCACCTCAATCTCCTTACTCTCACCTGGCACTTCCACTCTAACGTCTCCATATCTATAAATTTTCTTAAAAATTTGCTACCTTAGTGCTTAGTGTTGGGGGAGCCAGCACCCCGGGAGGTGGGTCACAAACCCCCGGCTAACACCCGGTACTCATTCACTGCTGGGTGGACAGGGGCTCGGGATTTAAGGAGACGCCCGTCTTTTACCGCTCCGCTCGGGGATCAAACACGGGTCCTCTCGGTTGTGAACCGAGCGTGCTACCACTACACTACGGAGCACCCTGAATGTGTGTGTGTGTGTGTGTGTGTGTGTGTGTGTTGCAGGAAGACACGTAAGAGACACTAGGTGGCGCTAAGAGTTAATGGCATCACTCAGGTAACACTGTTTAGCGGGACATTTTGTATCATAGTTTAGGAATCACTCGAGTCACTAAGGCTACACGCTATGCTAAAATTAATTAGAACTCCGAACATGGTGCAAAACTATATTAGAAGACTACTACAACTATTCTATACGTATTATATGCTGTACATCTGTGACCTATTTATATGAAGTACAAACAGTGAATACATTATATAGAAATCTTTAGACTGATATTTTAATGAACTGACAAAAAAATACAAAGCTCAAGTTTTTTTTGGACTGACATTGAAAATTATGTTTATCATGAACTAAAAATTCTGATGACTAAAAAAATCACACATATTTTTTGAAACAGTTTAGAGGTCTTTGCCTTGCCGGGGAAGTGTGTCAAGTGTGTGTGTGAGTGTTAGTATTGACATGGAGGTGTAGGTGGCTGCGGGGGTACCATGGGGGGGGGGGAGAGAGAGAGAGAGAGAAGAGAGAGAGAGAGAGAGAGGAGAGAGAGAGAGAGGAGAGAGAGAGAGAGAGAGAGAAGAGAGAGAGGAGAGAGAGAGAGAGAGAGAGAGAGACAAAGGGAGGGAGACAGACAGACAGAGAGAGAGAGGAGAGAGAAGACAAGGAGAGAGAGAGAGAGAGCTAGAGATGAGAGAGTGAGGAGAGAGAGAGAGAGAGGAGAGAGAGAGATAGAGAGAGGAGAGAGAGGAGAGAGAGAGAGAGAGAGAGACGAGAGGAGAGAGAGAAGATGATGAGAGGAGAGAGAATAGAGGATGAGAGAAGAGCAGAGAGAGAGAGAGAGAGAGAGTATGTACGAGATGAGAGAAAAGAAAAAAAAATTGCAGGGAGGTGAATGAATTGTGAATGAGTGAATGAATAAATCTATTAATGAGTGAGTGAGTGAGTGAGTGAGTGAGTGAGTGAGTGAGTGAGTGAGTGAGTGATATAATTGATGAAAAAGACAGAGTGAGTGAGTGAATGTGCATGAAGGAGGGAATAAATGAATAAGTCAAGGAGTGAATGGCTTCTCTCCATGCATTGGGCTCCACTCTCACTGCTGTGTTTGTGGCATCTATAGCTCCAAGACTCATACTCTAGCTGCTGCTGCTTCTTATTTCTGTTTAACGTCAAATTTTCCCATAATATCTAATGAGGTTACACGGCCGATGACACGCTTCCAACTATCTCTATCCGTTACCTCAGCCTCTTCAATGGCCAATGCTGCCAGATCCTCTTCAACACACTGCCTCCATGTCTTCCTTGGCCTGCCCGGTGGATGGCGACCTGGCACTTCCACTCTAACAGCTCTCCCCAATGCCTCACCACCTTCTCTTCTCTTCACGTGCCCAAACCACCTCAATCTCCTTACTCTCACCTGGCACTTCCACTCTAACAGCTCTCCCCAATGCCTCACCACCTTCTCTCCTCTTCACGTGCCCAAACCACCTCAATCTCCTTACTCTCACCTGGCACTTCCACTCTAACAGCTCTCCCCAATGCCTCACCACCTTCTCTCCTCTTCACGTGCCCAAACCACCCCAGTCGCCTTACTCTTAGCACTGTACTCAGCTCCTACAATCGAACAAACAAACAAACTCTCGCCATTGCCAATACACTGATGTTTGAGATGTTACCAGATACACACTACTCGTGGTACTCCAGCCAGCTTGACTCTACAAATAAATCACTTTTCTTTTCTCTCTCTCTTTCTGAATTGCTCTATGATTCTGCTCCTTCTACACTCTCCTCGCAGCTCTCTCTCTCTCTCTCTCTCTCTCTCTCTCTCTCTCTCTCTCTCTCTCTCTCTCTCCCCCACAGCCTATCTTATCATGCTCCATATTTGCAGGCCTATAAAGTGAACAACCTAACACACTTCTCCCTAATGTGCCACTCTCCTCCCGACCCCCAAATACTGATGATTACTAGTCAGATTGATTGAACAGATTATATCCTTTGGTAGCCGAGGACAGCAGAATCTAGGAAGGTTATTGGGGCAAGGACCTTTATGGCACCACAGGCTATGGTCCTACAGCCCTCATGACATTCAACAACAACAATGGTAGTCAAGAAATCAGTGTATTAGCCTCTGCCTTACACACTGCCGTTACGTAATAAAGACTGCGATGATTTTAGCACAAACTTGGACCATTAATGAATGCAGAAAACCTTGACTTCTTAACTATGTACTACTTTTAAGCATCAATTTCTGACTCAAACCAAGCCACAAGTACAGAAGGATGCTATTTCACGACACTTACCAACAAGGTGAAATGTAAAACCCATGAAGCATCACTTTGTTCTGAGCGCCTGGAGCCACAAGTGAACATACATAAGAAGAAAATAAAGAAGCTACAAGAGGCCGTGAGACCTACACGAGGTAGTTCCTGTTACTTAACACTACCTACATCCACCTCTCTTCCCCATCCATGAATTTATCCAGACTCCTTTTAAAGACCCCAATAGACTCCGCATTGACCACCTGACGGCTGAGTCCATTCCAATCATTTACCACCCTATTTGTGAACCAGTTTCTCCCTATTTCCCTTTTAGATCTACGCTTTTCCAGCTTGAATCCGTTACTTCTTGTTCTAGCCTGAAGAGCAGAGGTGAGAGCAGAGCCAAATGCATAGAAGGAACCTGACTCACAATGCATGACAGGAATTGGAAACATGGATGAAAACATGGATGAAAGGCTTGAAATACTCCATGAACGGTGGATGAGGAGCTGGAAACATGGATGAAAACATGGATGAAAGGCTTGAAATACTCCATGAACGGTGGATGATGTATGAACTGTATGGCAGGACAAGTTGAAGCAGGGATAGGGAAATGGGAGGATGGAGGGGGGGGGGTTGCATATACAAGAGGTAGGGAGGGAGGGAGGGAGGGGGTGGAGAGGAGACATCTTACGTGGACAGCCCCTCTCATCTGTGGCATCCTGGCAGTCTGTGGTTCCGTCACAACGCTGGTCTGCTCTTATACAGTAGCCATTGTTGCAGCGGAAAGTTGAGGAGGAGTTGCACGCGGAGGGAGCTGTTGAGGGCAAGCGCTTGGGGTCACACTTCAACGGAACCAGAATGGAGGAGGAGGAGGAGGAGGAGGAGGAGGAGGAGGAGGAGCGAGGAGGAGGAGGAGGAGGAGAGGAGGAGGAGGAGGAGGCGAGGAATAGGCAAGCGCTTCGGGTCACACTTCAACTGAATCAGAATGGAGGAGGAGGAGGAGGAAAAAGAGTGGAGGAAGAAGAGGAGGAGGAGGAGGAGGAGGAGGAGGAGGAGGAGGAGGAGGAGGAGGAGGAGGAGGAGGAGGAGGAGGAGGAGGAGGAGGAGGAGGAGGAGGAGGAGGAGGAGGAGGAGGAGGAGGAGGAGGAGGAGGAAGACGAGGACGAGGAGGAGGAATAGGAGCAAGAGGAAGAGGAGGAATAGGAGGAGGAGAAGGAGGTGGAGGAGGAAGCATTGCAGTGACCAGGCAGAATCAAGCATCAGCATTTATGGAAAAAGATGAGGAAATAAGGTGGTAGTTTACAACCCTAACTGCTTGAGTGATGAGGAAGATGAAGGGAGAATGAGAGGATGGGAAGGAAGGATGGAAACAAGGCAAAACATAGCAAACAAGAGGGATGGTTTTGCAGGCATTCCCGACGCGACAGACACACATCCATGGAGAGTGATGCTAACCCCTTGAGGCCCAGAACGTAATTTCCATTGTCATTTTACTACCATTAGACGATTTTTAGGGACTATAAGCAATATTTTATAGCTATGACCTGTTTAGTATCCTTGTCGACGAATTACTTTGGTAGATTCAGTTACTTTTTGTAATGATATGGCTCGAAAACACACCATTTTTTATAGCCAAGGAAAGATCTGGGCGTGAAGGGGTTAGGTAGGAATGGACTAGACCCCAACACACCAACAAGAAAACAATCCCAGTGAGTGTTAAGATGAAAACAGGGCAAGCAACGTCCATGCAAACAACCAATGCTGTCAAAAGTTACTCAAGATTCAGGTTTGGAACTTCTACTTGACAATGTGTGTGGAGTGGTGTGTGTGTGGTGTGTGGTGTGTGTGTGGTGTGGTGTGTGTGATGTGTGTGTGAGAGGTGTGGTGTAGAGAGAAGAGAGAGGAGAGAGAGAGAGAGAGAGAGAGAGGAGAGAGAGAGAGAGAGGAGAGAGAGAGAGGAGAGAGAGGAGAGAGAGGAGAGAGAGAGAGAGAGAGAGAGAGAAGAGGAGAGAGAGAGAGAGAGAGAGAGAGAGAGAGAGAGATCCACTCAACATTCAAGACACTCAATATCATATCAACAAGCAGGCACAAACAACCTATGCAATAACAGCGTGTTCATTTAGAAACAGTGTGTGTGTGTGTGTGTGTGTGTGTGTGTTGTGTGTGTGTGTGTGTGTGTGTGTGTGTGTGTGTGTGTGTGTGTGTGGTGTGTGTGTGTGTGTTGTGTGTGTGTTTGTGTGTTTGTCGTGTTTTTTGTTTTTTTTTCTTTTTTTTTTTTTTTTTTTTACAGGGCCAGAGCTAGACTCCTGTGGTCCCGTCTCCATATCTACATTGATCCGTGTATTTGCCTAGTTGTGATACACGGGAAATGAGATATACTCGTGGGGTCCCGTCTCCTTGTCTTAATGGGTCAATCTTAGCTTTAAAAACATGACTACTTTTGGCATCTATAATTTCACTGTTCAGGCTATTCCACATATCAATGCACCAAGAGGGAACACTGTACTGCTTGCCTTCTTCTAAGTCTTCTTAAGTTTTTCGTGTGACTTATTATGGCTCCTACATCGTACCTACATGTCCTCTTTGTCATTTCTCTCCATTCCTGACATGGCTCTGTACATTGCTATCAAGTCTCCTCTTTTTCATATTTCTTCTAATGATGTGTTGTGTGTGTGTGTGTGTGTGTGTGTGTGTGTGTGTGTGTGTGTTGTGTGTTGTGTGTGTGTGTGTGTGTTGTGTGTGTGTGGTGTGTGTGTGTGTGTGTGTGTGTGTGTGTGTGTGTGTGTGTGTGTGTGTGTGTGTGTGTGTGTGTGTGTGTGTGTGTGTGTGTGTGTGTGTGTGTGTGTGTGTGTGTGTGTGTGTGTGTGCAGTTTTCATTAGGATAGATAACAGTATATATGTAAGAACGTAACACCATTACAGGATGAAAACTGCTTGTCTATGTTAATCTCATATCTTTAGTGCTTGTGACATGTAATTCCGAAAAAAACAGCCTAGCTTTCTCTTTGACTACTGTTGTTTTGGTGTGGAGAGGGAGGGTGTGGCACTGGTGGCAGATAGACAAGGGGTGCATAACACATGGAGACCCAGATGGGACACAGAGGAGATCAAACTAATATTACCAGGAAGTTTCACAAAACACGTTAAAGCTCTCTAGAATAAGTTGAGAAGTAAATAAATAGATATACGTGAAGATAACAATGTTTTAGTGACGGTAAGAAAAGAAATGTTGCCCCTTGAAAAGATAACAATGCTTTAGTGACGGTAAGAAAAGAAATGTTGCCCCTTGAAAAGATAACAATGTTTTAGTGACGGTAAGAAAAGAAATGTTGCCCCTTGAAAAGATAACAATGCTTTAGTGACGGTAAGAAAAGAAAATGTTGCCCCTTGAAAAGATCCAATGTTTACTGACAGCCAGGCAGTCAAAGGGAGCACCACAAGGGAGGAACTGCTCAGGGAAGAGGGAAGAAATTATTTGTTAAGGTAAAGGCAAATAAGAAAAAAATATTATGAAAAATTTGATGTCTGTGACTTTTCTGAGAAAGAATGATTTATAAATAAGCAAAATAGAAAAACAATATAATTTGGATGAAAGGAAATCTTTTAAGAGAAAAATAACATCTAGGATTTTCATTTGAAAAAACCTGTAGGATTAAAAATTGTAAAAAACATTTAGTTGTCACATTGAAATATTTAGGAATTAACTTTTGTCTGGATTAATGAATGGCTGCCCGTGAGTATATCACCCATGAGCATATTTCAGATTGGGGAAAATATCACATCCTACACTAAGTGATGATGAAGGATGGTGATGGATGGTGATGTACACAAACAGGGCAGAACCAAACCTTCAACTATCAATGGAAACCTGCATCAAATTATGTGGCAATGGCAATGCTATCTTTTCCAGCAAGGACAAACTTCCGATGATCGTGCATTAGTGTTTATATTGCGAGATGTCACGAATGTGCGTACATATGTGTGTGTGCAATCATGTATGGGAGCACACACACACACATACAGACACACAATATGCCTGCACGTGTATTTACCTTTTTATCAACTAGGTAAATAGGTAAACACACACACACAGGCACAGTGTTGCAGTCACATTATAGACATTTTGATTCACTGTGTGGCAACGTCGCAATTTTGCTCCGTCACGATGTGTCTGTCGGCAGTTGTTGTTGTTCCGGCGCCGCCCCAGCACGTCGCTCCACCCTACACTACCGTAGATAACAGTAAAGTCGCCACCTGCAGTCATGTCGCCAGGTGCCAAATATTACGAATTATAGCATCACCACTGATTTTTATGTGCCACTGAAGATGATACACAGTAGTTTATATCATGACTGTATAATCTACCCTGTTTCAGCGTTGTTTTATGCTTTGTAGCTGCGAGTATATACGGTTTCAAATTTCGCTACGCATTTTTTTTTCGGGCGACGACGACAGCGGTACGACACTCAGTAAATAAACACTAGATGGCGACTCTACTGTTGGTAGCCACTTTGTAGATATTTTTGTCATTTGTTCATTTATAGCCATACTATGACACAGATGAAGACACAAAATGACACAGACTCTCCAGATAGCCCCTTCTAACTTTCCTGAAATCATGGATGTAGAAATGTAACTATTAACGCCACCACACGTCTGTAAACAGAAAAAAGTTGTCCTGGCGACTTTACTGTTATCTACGGTACCGCTACGCTTTGTGAATCCTATTTTTCAGTAAAGCCAAATAATGAGCAAATGTAGTCAATGAGCAAAGAAGATAGTCCTTCTATTTCTTTCATTGTACATTTACCTTTGATTTCTTCCCCCGTTACATATACTAGCATTATGAATCAAACATATCCCTCTAATAAATATAGTAAATCAAAAAGAAAATTTGCATCGAAACTGGTAAAACTTTAAAATGAAAGTTTATCACTCAAACAAAAACAATAAATGGATACCAAAATAACATCCTTTCTGGTGGATGCAAGCACATTCCTCTACAAAGAATATAAATAAATAAAACAAATCGGTATGTTTCATGGCATTCTAGCATCCAGTGACCACCCTTTTAACCCCTTGAGACCCAGAACGTCATTTCCATTGTAATTTGGGTGCCATTAGACAATTTTAACTGAATACAAGCAATGTTTTATAGCTATGACCTGTTTAGTATCCTTGTCCACTAACTAATTTGGTATATTAAGCTACTTTTCGTAATTTAATGGCTCGACAACAGATGATTTTTCACACAGCACAGGAAAGATCTGGGTGTGAAGGGGTTAAAGCCTCATGCTCTAGGTGACAAAACACTTCACCAATAACGGAACATAGATACCACAGAAGCCAAATGCAACGTAGGATAGAAAAAACAACATTACATTTCGTCACGAGCAATGTAAGACCGAGCAAACTTTTGGGCCTCATCCTTGTACGGGAACAAATACTCACGGCACATTCGCTCATCGGAATTGTCTGAGCGGCAGTTTACCACGCCGTTACACTTGAGGCGACGGTCAATACACTCACCAAAATCACACTGCCACTCAGTTATGGGGTCACAGACTAATGCGGAATGATAGCCGGTCATGGGGGAGAGAAGAGGGTTGTTAATAGAGTGGTAGTCAAAGAAGGGGGTTACATTGAGAGAGAGAGAGAGAGAGAGAGAGAGAGAGAGAGAGAGAGAGAGAGAGAGAGAGAGAGAGAGAGAGAGAGAGAGAGAGAGGAGAGGAGAGGAGGAGAGAGAGAGCGAGACGAGAGAGAGCGAGAGGAGAGAGAGAGAGAGAGAGAGAGAGAGAGAGAGAGAGAGAGAGAGAGAGAGAGAGAGAGAGAAGAGTCACTGTTAGTTTAAATGTAGGAGGCATGGATGACATTTCAGAAAGGATCATATTTTTGCTAATATTGACTTCCGTATTAGATTTTATCCCTCAGGTTTATTTTGGAAAATATGAAGACGGAATATAAACTGTTGTCTATTGGTGATTTGTGCATGTATGTTATTGTATCATCAACCATTCTATTGACATTACGTTAGAAACTCATGAGGATGAAAAAAAGAATTGCGTCATTATTGAGTTCTGTGACAATATTCTTTTGTCTTAAATATAAATCAAGGAAAGATGATGATAATATAATGTAATGATGATGATAATATAATGTAATGACGATGATAATATAATGTAATGATGATGATAATAAAATGTACAGATAATGGTAAAGATAACACAATGAATTAAACTCTGCAATGATACACAAATGAGTTAAGGAATACACTACCACAGGAAACCAATAATGCATATCACTGATTACATAAAGAGAAATAAACACTACCGACTTGCTCATTTCCAGCTCTGTCCGTTTATAGTAGTTGTTCAAATTAGCATTCAGCAAGTTTTATTTCATGAATTATCTGGCCCGCTCTTGACCTAACTTGGTTATAAGTATGATAATAAGCTGCATGTCTCAGTAATGATGTTTGCAAGGCTAGCCTGTTGATATACAGGTTGAAGTTCCCAAACTCGGCATCCCAAGACTCGGCAACACCCAAAACTCGGCTATAGTTCCGGATTTTCCAAAACACGGCAGAACACCCAGAACCCGGCGCGTAGTTGCCGGGTCGGCCGCTGGGTGCCACCACACTAGGCCGCTTGGTTTCTCCCGCCGATTTGTTTGCTGTTATTGTTCAGTGGTGTTGTGACTGTAGAGTTGTGTACACTGTTATTTTGTGTACTTCTACAGGTCATCTTCATTACTTCATTAGAATCCAAATAATTTTTTCCTGTGATTTTTTTCATGAGATTTTCATGCTTTTTTTCCCCTTAATATATCTACGTTCTAAAAGTCGGAAAATTCCATTACTCGGCTCGGCGCTGGTCCCGAGGTTGCCGAGTTTGGGAACTTCGACCTGTATCTTACTTCATGATTTAGAGTCTTGTAGGAATTTAAACGAGTATCAAATACTTATCCTGAAAACAGACAAAAAGATGTGCCACTAGATGAAAAATGTGGCTTATTCTAAAATGCCTGTCTACCTCTTTCATGGCAACGTCCTTATCTTTGTAGGTTTTGCTAATACTTGTCTGCCTTTTATTGAATGTTTAGTTTCCAAGTGTCCATAAACACCACCAAGTGTTCGTCCTCAACAAGCTACATCATTATTTTTAATTTTTGAAGAGAAATCCCTGTAAGTAACTTGTTTATCAGTGAGGTTAAGAGAACTTATCCTATCTCCCTTTACTGATGAGTTAGTGAAGCCATTGATCTGTGGCAGTGTTTCCCTCGCTGCCTGAGTCATAGTAATGGCGATTCAAGTACCTATAACCTACTTCTTGAATATCTAAAATTCCTGGTTTGAATGAAAATCTAACTTACAATAAGGTTAATAATTGCAACCTTTGCCATGCAAGGGTGATGAGGGCATGAACATTAGTGGGTGATAACAAAATATCATTGAATAAGTAAATGGTATTGCCAAAAAAAATATAAGTCCCAATTAGATATGCATTTTCCAGGCAGACGCCTTGCAGCCCGTCGCCTGCCAGGGCTTGCACTGCAGCCAAATCTTATAAAAGGTTATAGAAAAAAAGAAAAAAAAAGTATATATATATCCTTCAAGCTCTCCTTGTCTATATTCCTTGCGTCCTTACAGTGCCTGGGCCTTGGTGAGCCCAGGCAGTGCTGAAGGACTCACCTCTCCACCCACACACAGAAATAAGGGATCCAATAGCAAGGAGCAAAAGGATGTCGCAACACAAACACTCATTCCCACGGCCACAAAATTGCCGGAGAAAATTCGCAGTAAAATTCTTTCTCGCAGGAACCCCATTGTGCTTGCACTGTGAAAATATACAAATGCTTAAAAAAATTATCAACATACAGTATATATATATCAGCAGCATTTCAGTGAATGCAGAAACAGATTGTTGGCATGTTAAACATCACACTACAGTATGTACCAAGTACACATTAATTACCATGCAATGTGACATCTACCCAGCACTACCACATTCCACTTCACAGGCCCCACAGGGACACTTCTAAGTGCCTCATTACTGTGCATATGTACAGTGCATGCACTCACGGAACCAAACAACACATGGACGCACAGCAGGAACAACTGCAACCTCTGGCGTGTACAACAACAACTACAACTACAACAACAACTACAACACAACACAACAACAACAACAACAACAACTACAACTACAACTACAACTACAACAACAACTACAACAACAACAACAACAACTACAACAACAACAAACAGCCAGCACAGTGGAGGGCACCGGCAGCCTACACTCCAGTGACCTTCAACAACAGGTAGCAGTATAAAAGGTGCTACCCTAACAATTTCCAAATTTTTATATTAAAATATTTCTTTTTAATACGCTTAAAAATGCTTTTGGTTTCCACCATTCTTCTTAAAAGATATGAATAAAGCATGAATAAATTGATCCCAGCATTTTATCCCTGACTGCACACACCCTTGGCAATGTTGCATGCAGCTCCTTAATGGTCAGGAAAACGCTGGCAGCCATTCAAGTGGAATAATAAACAGCAAGAAGTTGCAGAAGTTGTGGTGAGGAGAGTAGGGGAAGTGACGGCAGGGATGACTGGAGGTTCTGTCAGCCAGGACCTACCACCTCATGCTGTGTTAGCAGGGGTGTTGTCAGCTGGAGAGCCTCCTGACCATTCTTCTGATCTGATCTTATCTGGACATTTGCTCTTTAAATTTCAATTAAAATGAATTTTATTGAATTCATCAATATCATGGATATTGATGATATTGATGAAGCATTGATCAGAAAGATCAGACTGCTGATGATAAAGGACTGCCTTTGTGATCCATAAGGTCAGTTTCTATGAGTCATTGGACGGGGTTGGCTATCCATTTTTCATATCAAAACAAAACAAGCCTTTGCAATTTTTTCATATTACGAACACGCAGGACTCGCTGAAGATCAGAAAGTTGTTTACATTTCAGGCTCCTGGTCCCCCGCTTACTAGTATTATATCTTTCAAGAGGGTGTCACAGCTGCCTTAACTCCTCCTTAGTGTTGTCTCAAATCCACCTGCTTCATATGGGCTGCAGCCACTCTCAGCCCCACCCGGACTGCATGCAGAACCTCATAATGAAGGATAGTTTTTCACTACATACTGGTTTGTAACATTCAAGACAATAAAATCTGAGTTGGATCCCAAAATAACAATGGGATCACTTGAACGTCCTGTACTTTGAAGATCAGACTGGAGCAAAAGGTCTGAGCTGCACCTCAACCATTCTTGCAACACTACACAAACTTTGACAAACCGAAACTGTGAAGGTTTAAGAGAGAGATCAACACAAAGGGACAAACACAGGAGGCTACAGAAGAATGGCCACCCAAGTCCCCGCAGCGAGGCACAGACACGAAGGATTCACACAAGATTGACAAAGTTCTATAAGAGCGTGAGTACCAAGTCAAGGCGTCAAGTAGAACAGTTACTGTGCCGTTACGGAGGGTTCGGTAACTCACTTGGGCAGTCCCACTCATCTGATCCGTCCCAACAGTACCTCTGTCCGTCACACACCAGGGAGGCGGAGATGCAAGTGCCGTCATGGCAGCGGAACTCTCCCCACCGGCATGCAGCTACGGCACGGCACACATGAGCACGACTTCAGGTTAGATACTTCTACGGTGCCTTATACACACACACAAACACACACACACACATACACACACAACTAGGTACTCACACACACACACATACACACACAACTAGGTACTCACACACACACACACATGCATATGCACACAGGGTTAAGAAGTGTGATGGGAGCAGGGTGGAGAGTCATCCACTCTCCCATCACTGTAAGGTGAGCATTATATGAAAACGTAAGGTGTTAAAATTCTACTTCAAATAGGTTAGAAATAATGAAGGTAAAACATATCTACATTTCACTTTGTGTCTGGAAAAAACTGTATAAAAATTATGCATGAATGTGAGTCACTATCAAGGTTATTTCACCCTTCAACCAGCAAACATTAGGACGGCATCAAAGCCTCATTTTTGCACTCGGTATAAAAAAATCAAGACCTATGGAATTAATCAAAACAAACTTCAGGATCAAATCACAGCCTACAACGCTACCCCTGCACTGAGGCTTAACACGGGGCAGTGAGGGGAACAAGCCGCGCCGCCGCCACCCTGGGCAGGGCGGGAAACAAGGCAACACTCACAGGAGGGACAGTCACGCTCGTCGGACTCGTCGCGACAGTAAGGCCGGCCGTCGCACACCATGTACTGGGGGATGCAGGTGCCGTCATCAGCGCAGGGAAACTCATCGGGCTTGCAAGCTGTGGATACAAACACAGAATACATATATAAGGAAAAGAAAAGGCTGTATCATGTGTTTGTGGATCTGGAAAAGGCATTTGACAGGATTCCAGGAAGGACAATTAGATGGACATTACGAAGACAAAGGGTAGCGGAGAGGCTTGTAAGGTTGGTAATGGCACTGTATGAAGGGTCGAGATCAAGGGTGAGAGTAGCTGGAGGAACATCAGATGCCTTTGAGATAGGTGTGGGGGTGCAGCAAGGCTGTTCTCAGTCTTTTGTTTGTGGTAGTGATGGAAGAGGCCACAAAGGAATGCAGAACAGGAGATCCATGGAAGCTGCTATGTGTAGTTGATAGAGGCAAAGGATAGAGATAGTTGGAAGCGTATCATCGGCCGTCTAACCTCATAAAAATGATGGGAAATACTCACGTTAAACAGAACGAAGAAGGATACAAACATGATATTTGCTGGCATTAGAGGATAACAGTGCGTTGATATAAGGCATGGATGTGTGCCGTCAAAGTGTAAGATAGCAGTGCATACAGGCATGTCAATACATTATAAAACATCTTGTCATACAGCTAAACTATTGACATTTTTTGTGTGACAAGGTTACTGTTTTGATTCACTTCTGGTCGGCTTTCACTTTTTTTAATAAGTCTTCTTAAATATTTCTTTGTTAATAAGTACTACGGCTTTACCTGGCGAGCAGCGAGCCTCATCCGAGCCGTCAAAACAATCTTGGCGATCATTGCAGCGAGAGCTTTCCGGGATGCAGGCGCCGTCACTCTCACAGCGCCACTCTCCCGCCTGGCAACCTGTGGAGCATTGCAACACTGTCAGGACCTTGCTCACCAATGCAGCAAGGGATGATGATAGATGAAAAAAAGAAATAATAATTAGAGGTGGACCTGATGTCAATTTTTCAGTATTTGCGGATGCGGATGTTGATGCGGATATTTATTTCCAATATTTGCGGATGGGGATATTTCTAGCCACAGATTATTGATATTTAAAGATTTTTTTTATTCCTTTGTAACTCTGTCTCGTGTAGGCAGTGAGCTCCAGGGGTGGGATGGCAGGCCCTGGAGGTTCACTTGAGGGCTGTGATGATTGGCCCTCGCCCGTGGTGGCGCAAGCAGGATTTTTATAGTGACGCCTGTGATTAGAGGCTCATGTCGCCCCCCTGTGTCCTCCGAAACACTCGTAATTGTAGGTAGAGTTAATGGGCAGCATGTGGGTGTTCTTTGGCCACTTGATGGTGCAGAGCAGAGAAAGATTTTATACCTTACGGTAATATCAAGATCAAGATCAAGTATCGAGATGAACGTACGTATGTTCGTACAGATGAAAGAATGGTGGCAGCAAGACCTGTGTGATGTGTGAGACAGGAGTGGATGAAACCGTGGAGCACTTGATGCTGGAATGTGAATGGTATGAGTATGCTAGAACAAAGATGTTGGAGGTAGTGGTAGGAGAGGTCGGAGTGGAAGAATGGCGAGAGATGAGAGACAGGAGTTTGGATAGGCATATGGAGTACCTGCTGGGGTTGTGTGCTGAGTGGAGGAGTGACAGTCGTGTGATTGAGAGTGTAAAAGAATTCTTGGAGAGCACGTATGTGAGAGAATGAGAGGCAGGGGGCCCCTCAGTGAGGGGGGACCCCGTATGAATGTGATGCAGAGAGAGGAATGAGGGGAAAATGAAACACCTAGTTTTGCTTCCCCCTTCTGCTTCTCGCCCAACAGACTACTACGTGTGTGGGAGCACGGCGGACCCAAGGCTGCACCGACACCATCAGCTGGCTGACTCACAACTCAAGCTCGTAGGTCCTCTCCTCCCCTCCTCTCCTGCCCTCTAATTTTGGCCAAAGCCACCACCCCGGGAGGCGAGTCACAAACCCCCGGCTAACACCCGGTACCCATTCACTGCTGGGTGGACAGGGGCTCGGGCCATTTTCAGAGTATTTTTTGGGGGAGAAAGTGAGTCTTATAAGCCGTAAAATACATTACACCTCGCACCGGAATAAATAAGCATTTTTACAGTGTTTTCAATACCCGAGTTTCGCGATCCTCAAGTTTTGCACTATGCCTTCAGAAGAAAGCAAGCACCACGCTCAGGAGGTGCTGACACAGTACTTCCACATCCAGGGCTGACAATCACACATCACAATACTAATAATAACATGGGATAATAATAATAGTAATGATGATGATGATAATAATAATATCCATGAATATCCATTTCCATGAAGTAAGGGTCTTAAAACAACGCACCTCCCGCGCCACCTCCCGCGCCACCTCCCGAGCCACCTCCCGGGCAGTTTGTCTCGTCGGAGCGGTCGAGACAGTCCGGGCGGCCGTCACAGTGAGCCTGGATGGGGATGCAAGCCCTATCCAGACAGGTCCACTCATTGCTCCGGCAGCCTGAGTAAAGAGGATGATTATAAGACCCCGACACTTACAGGAGGGGGGGGGGAGGTAGAAATGTGGGAATAAAGTGGTTGAGAAAGACAAGAGGAAAAGGTCAGAGATAAAGGTTTACACTGTGTCTCAAAATAGGTAGTAATGGTGCTGATGATGATTATAGTGAAGGCAACATGCATACACCACCACAACACACACACCACACACCCAAGCACTCAAAAACTCAAACTACTCCTCTATCTCTTGACAGGAACTACCACGTGTAGGTCTCGCGGCCTCTTGTACGTAGCTTCCTTATTTTCTTATGTTCTAGGAGTAGGTAAGGAAGAGCACTACCGCATACCCTCCTTCCTTCCTTCTCTACTCCCTCCCTTTTCACCCTCCTCTTCCTTTCACCCTCCTCTTCCTTCTTCTTGTGTTTCCTTTGTATTCCTTTGTATTCATCTTCTCTATTTACTTTCTCTCCTTCCGCTCAAAATTCTTCTCTAACAATGATCAAGAAGGTCACCCTGTATATCATTTATTCATATCATACATACGTTACTCACCTTTTGTTACCTGATAATAGTAATAAAATAAATAGCTAGGCTGCAGCTTTCTCGTCTAGTACAGTCTAGGTCTTCTATATGCTCTTAAGTACCGTAGACAACACTGTAGTCGCCACTGCACTAATGTCGTCAGGCGCCATATAGTACAAATTTTCGCATCCCTACAGACTTGTATGTGTCACTGAAGACAGGTACATAACATAAACTACTGTGCATGCCTGTTCCGTGGCACACACAAGTCTGTAGTGATGCTTTAGTGGTGAAATTTGTAATATATGGCGCCTGGCGACCTTAGTGCACCGTGGCGACTATAGTTTTATCCACGGCAGCTTCCTTGTGTTCTTATGTCTTGTCTGAATTTACGACATCTGTTCCTTGGGGCTGTCTTGACGCCACGGCTGACGAGACTCATCGTGTATCTCGTCCCTGCACTCTCTAATCTCCTCTCTCTCTCTCTCTCTCTCTCTCTCTCTCTCTCTCTCTCTCTCTCTCTCTCTCTCTCTCTCTCTCTCTCTCATCTGCACAAACACATCCCATAATATTTTCTCTTTCAATCCAGTTCAACATTATTTCAAGTCATTATTTCTGATCGTGTACCCGGTCCTTGCACTTGCTAATCTGCCATCGCCAATCTGCACTCTCTCACATGTTTCACAAATCTATCATCACAGTTTACAGAAGGTTATCCCTGTGCCTGGAAAGCATCTGTCCATTACTGTGAGCCATTCCCATCCCTTCACAGCCACCCATGTCCTGCAAGTCACCAAATAACCTCTTGTTCTTCACCTCTCCATCATTTATCTAGTCTCCCTACTAGACATACCAAGGCTTCCTCTATACATTCATCATTCTCAGCATTTACACCAACTTTCATAAATTTCCAATGCTTTGTATAACTGTGTTTTGTTTCAAGCTAATAATGCTACAACAGCAACAAGCACATCCAGCTGCCGCCCTCCGAGCCTTACCGTCACAAGCATACTCATCGGTGTAGTCGGGACAATCATAGCGAGAGTCACAGCGCTGGTCTTTGGGAATACACGAGCCATCAGAACAAGTCCACTGGTTACTGGTGCAGGCTAGTGGAGACATGACGGACGCATGCATGAACACCACACCAAGTACAAGGCTGGCTCATTGCTACTAATGTACAGTAAAAGATAAGTGCCAAGTGTTGGGCCGGGCTGGGGGTGCATGCAGGACACTCACAGTCATTACGGTCAACACAGGTCACACTAGTCTGTCTGCTCTTGACTGGTTGTTACTCTCAGTCTATTTTATTGATTATGGTCAAAATGCAGTCAGGAAGCCACGCCCCCTGTCTCCCCTTCTATTCTACGTGGCAGCTGATTGGTGCACTCCTCGTATCATCACTACCAATCACATATCTTCACTACTTAACAACGCGTGACCACTGGACAGAGCAATCTTCATTACAAAGGGTGACAAAATCAAAAATCCCTCTGTAGTGAAGATTGCTTTGTCCAGTGGTCACGCCGCTGTTAAGTAGTGAAGATATTGTGACTGGTGGTGATGATACGAGGAGTGCACCAATCAGCTGCCCCGTAGAATAGAAGGGGAGGCAGGGGGCGTGGCTTCCTGACTGCATTTTGACCCTAATAAATAAAATAGACTCTAGTCTTAGTATTGGTGGGTCAGTGCCCTGGCAGGGCTACATACAGTCTGTTCTGTTTCTCAGGTGCCGTGGGTCCTCATAGGCTGAATCAGAATGGCTTTTCTGTTCACCATATTTGTTTGGAATTGAACTAAAATGGAACATATAATACTGTAAAACCTCTCGTATTCGGACTAATTGGGCCGAAGGAGTGGTCCGAGTAATGCAAGGATCCGAATAATGGGGGGATTATATATGGGGGGATATGTGTAAAAAAAAAAAAAAAAAAAAATCTACGTGTTTAATGTATATATGTAGCGAGGAAATTTGGCCCCCTTAAAAAAAAAAAAAAAATAATAAAAAAAAAAAAAATGTTCTAGTCGTATAGGAAAGTTCCTAGTAAAGCTAGGAAATTTCGACCCCTAAAAAAAAAAAAAAAAAAAAAAAAAAAAAAAAAGCGAGAAGGTCCGAATAATGTCAAAGTCCGAATAATGAGGGTCCGAATACGCGAGGTTTTACTGTACTAATTCTTGATTGCTGATGACATTTCATGATTAGGTAGTCACATTTGCATTAGGTTATCAGCCAAACCCTTCTCTATCAGTGAATGAGCTGCACCAAGGCTACAAGGGATGGCAGGACTGTGGGCAGCGGAGAGACACAGACTGTGGCAAACTCGGGGAGGATTAGTTGATCACATCTCCAACATATGCACAACAACAAATAAACACTACAAGTGCAATGGTTGCCAAAAATCAAAACAAGCCTAAGTTGTATTTATCTAAAAGTAATGCAGGAAACCCTTGATTAACAGATCTGAAGCCGCATCGACAGGTCAGGAAAAACTTCGACAGCATCTATCTTTCACAGTTTTACGAAATCTGAATGTTTTTTTAAGGTTAGTGTGATGGCAGGAGGTAAGGTGCCCCTAGTAGTACAGGTGGACCGTGGATCATTGTGCTTTATACATCCACCTTCATAATGACACGCTAAAAATCAATATGAATTTCTCAGTAGAAAAATCAAGTTTATAATGAAGACTTAACCTCTACAGGGCCAGAACGTAATTGTCATTGTAATATAACCACCATTTGACGATTTTAATGAACCTAAGCAATATTATATAGCTATGACCTGTTTAGTACCCTTGTCCACTAGCTAATTTGGTTTATTGAGTTACTTGTTCGTAGTTTTATGGCTAACAACAGACAATTTCGTATAGCCAAGGAAAGATCTGGGCGTGAAGGCGTTAAACACTTTTCTCAATATCAGTTCCTGGCGATGATATATGTTACGCTGATTCACAATAGCAACTCCAGACCCGATGGATAGATAGATGTTCCTTTCAGTCTGTTAGGTCAAGGGTCCACTGCTCTAATTCTACTTCATGCTGCATTAAATTCTACTGTCTATCATCGACAACTATAAATGGTAAGTCGAGTTAATGCTGAAAGGCAGGACTAAATCAGGGAATGGCTACTCTCTTCCCTTCCCCTACTGGTCTTAACACTCATGCACCAGTGAGTCACCGCCAGCATTCAACCATTCCCCCTCTTGTTCATGCCAGCACACCCCTAGGACAGCACACACCAATGCAAACACTCACACACAGACTAATAGACAGACAGATAGACAGACAGACAGAAAGACAACCAGACATACAGACAGACAAATAGACTAACAGACAGACAGAAAGACAACCAGACAGACAGACAAATAGACAGACAGACAGACAAATAGAAAGACAGACAGACAGACAGACAACCAGACATACAGACAGACAAATAGACTAACAGACAGACAGAAAGACAACCAGACAGACAGACAAACATACAGAGAGACAGACAGACACACACACACGGCTCCAAGCCTGAGAGATTTACCATATGAGGAAAGACTTTCAAGACTACAACTCCCAACTCTTGAGAAAAGAAGAGAAAGGGGAGATTTTATAGCAGTGTATCAATGGGTCTGGAAAAAACTGATAGAGAAGATCTGTTTGTGTGGGACGATAGAAGTACAAGAGGTCATGAGAAGAAATTGAAAAGGACAACATGCAAGAGGGACATAAAAAAATACAGCTTCCCGTATAGAAGCCTAGAAGCCTGGAACAACCTTGATGCAAAAGTGATTAATGCAAGAAGTATTCAGGACTTCAAAGGCAAGCTGGATAATAGTAGATTTGGAGACGGGACAGTACGAGCATAACTCTTTTCCTGTATGTTACAACTAGGTAAATGCAGAGAAGGTCAAGAGGACATACAAAACAACTAGGAAAAGGGAGATGCCTGAACAACATAAAGAAGTACAGCTTCCCTCACAGAAATGTAGAAGTTTTGAATGGACTGAATGAGGAGGTGATATCGGCACATAATCTGCACCAGTTGAAAGAAAGACTGGATAAATGTAAATACGGAGACGGGACCATACGAGTGTAGCTCAGGCCCTGTAAAATACAACTAGGTAAACACAGTGGGGCAGTGTGATGAGTGGAGTAAGGCTCGGGCTTGGTGGCCACTTACTATATTCCTGATTAATGAAATGGCGGGTGTTTGAAAAGTGACCCTATTTGTGGATGATGTAAAAACTATGAATGAGCTGGAAAAAGATGGACTACAGGCTGCTACTGATAGGTTTGGCCAAGATATATGAATGGGATCAGAGGTGGAACAGTACATTGAAAGAGAAAAAAAAGTTCAACACATTAGAGATTCAGACGAAAAGGGAGAAGGTGGAGTTGCCAAATAGGAAGAAAGAACATTCCCACAGCAAGTGAAGAGACTGGCCTTGGAATGACCTTGGAGTGGCCTTGGAATGACCTTGGAATGACCTTGGAATATCAATCAAATAAAACTATCACCAGAGAAATACACTGATAAATATGTTGGTGCAAAATACAAACTCCCAACATATTAGAATGGGTTTTGTCTACATGGAGGAAGATGGATTCATACTAAAAGACATACTAAAGGAGTTGTGTGGTCATGATCCTCCCGAGACTAGAGTAGGTAAGCCATGGTAGAATGGTTTCCGCATATAAGATGTGAAGAAGATGAAGCAAATAGTACAGAGTAGCCACAAAGATTGTTCCAAGACTGTTTGATCTGACTTACACGGAGGGATTGAGTCACTAGGTCTGCCATCATGGGAGGAAAATAGAGAAGGAGGAGATTTCACAGCAAAATATAAAGGTAGGTAGGTTGGGATTGGACAGAATTGACAAAGAAGGCATGTATGTAGTGTAAGGGACGTAGCAGCCACAAGAGGTCATGGAAAGAAGCTAAAGAAGAAAATATGATGCTTGAAGGATATTAGAAGATAACATTTTCCTTATTGGAGTATTGGCATGTGAAATAACCTGGACAATGAAATAGTAAATACCAAGGCTATCATAATATCAAGTGTTTTTATTGGGACATGTTTTTACGGGATGCAGGAGACACAAGAGGTCAAGAGGTCAAGGGAAGGAGTTGAAAAGGACCCAATGTGAGAGCTATTAAGAAGGCTAGCTTCCCATACAGACACATTGACCTGTGCTGTGGAGGAGCCGGGAGAAAGAGGAAGGACAGGCCAAGAACATTCACGACTTCAAAGCCAAGCTGGATAATTGTAGTTTGGGAGACGGGACAGTACGAGCTGAGCTCTTTTCCCGGAAATCACAACTGGATGAATACACGTACACACACACACACACACACTCACACACACACACACACACACACACAAGCTTAGGTCTTCTCCAGTAAATCACAACTAGATGAATACACAAAAAATTAGTCACTACAGACAACACGCAGCCCTCCACAAGCTTGACAGTAACCAATAGAGCAGTCCACTAAATCACGGCTACAGTGGAGGCTGCCACTTTGTTCCCTCATTGCCACAGCCTTGCCACGGCACCTCACCTTGTTGAGGGCAGTCCACCTCATCAGAGTTGTCAGGGCAGTGTGGGGTTCTGTCACACTGCAGGTACTTGGGCACACAAGTCCCGTCCCGGCATGTGAAGTCATCAGGTCCACACCCTGGGTGACAATAGAGGAAGACAATCTAATACAGGGACACATGGACCTGTCCCACACACACCCGCCATCAGGACAGGGATCCACCTTAGGCTGATAATCAGGGTTAATCCAAAAATTAGAGGAAGTTTATGGTTGTTGATCAGGCTGGGTGATGGACACTCCTGAAGTCAGAAAGACACGCTATTGTCCTCAGGGTCCACACGGCTCAAGGAGACAATGGTCTCAGAAGCTCCTGTGCCACGGTGGCTGAACAGGAATGCAATGCTAAGGAACAGGCTACTTTGTACACTATCAGTGGTCCACAAAAACAAAGATAAAACTTTTAAGGGAATAAATATACAAAGCAAAAGTTTGCTACAACCCAATAAAACCCTGCAAGGTTCTGCTCATGAGGAAAAGTTTTGAGAAACAAAGTTAGAATTAGATCTAATATCAGACTAAAATGGTAAAAAATAGTCTTGCAACACTTATAGCCAAAATAAAATATAGAATGGAGAATTACAAAATTGCATCAAAACTGTGAAATTTACGGAAAATCTAAATTTATCAAATTCTCAATTGAGCAAACAATTTGCAAACTATCTTAAAACTCACTATAATGAAGTTGAGAAATGAATGCTAAGTACAATAAGCCTGTACAGTGTAGTGTTTGCTGGGGGCTTACAAGGCCAGTCTTATAATGTCAACGTTGTGTTTGTTAGTAACAACTTTACAATGTTCAGTCTCTCCTACTTACTCGCAGGTTGATCATGTGAGGCCAACCCTAAGCTCATTGCTTACAAGAGGGCAGCCACATTACAATGGCTGTCATGTGTTGGATACTTACTGAGGGGACACTGGTCCTCATCGGAGGCATCCCAACACTGGGGGAAGCCATCACACCTGCCCTGCAGGGGGAGGCAGGCGCCGTCCCTACAGGTCCACTCATCACTGTTACAGCCTGCGTGATAGCACCCTCAGTCAGGCAGGGACACTCAAGGCCTTGTTAGACAGCCATTACAGGCACACTCATGCAAGGTTAGATGTTAGCAGGTTTAATGGCATGAGGATGTCATACATTTGGAGCCATCATAAATGTACTCCCGCATGTTGCATCAAGGGATTACTGTAGTGTTAATCTGTTTACCTGCAGAGACTGGCGTGTGGTGGTGGTGCCACAAGTCTAAGGAAGGACTACAGCTGAACAATGAATATAGCAAACTGCATTAACACTAAAGTACTGATATGAAAATAGATGCAATATAGTTTTAAATATAAATGAATACAGGTGAAAGCCATAAGACTTGGTGAGGTGAAGCATTAGCCAGCAGGCACGGCTGAGGAGGCAAGTACAGCTGCTGTGCATTGTGATTTGCAAGTCATCCGTTCCTAACTTTTCCCTTTCACTGTTGTTGTTGGTAGCTCTTATACATAATGCTATCTGTAATATCACTCTGGTTCACTACCCGCCTCTATAATGTCTTCTGGTTCGTACTATCGTAAGCTTCCTTCACTTATTCTTGACATTTACTCCATGTTCCTACGTTCTGATTTCCACCGTCACATTGTCAACATACATCCCCGGCAATGTACACTTTTCCTTATGATACAACCTTAACCTTCCACAACCATCACACAATTCATCTAAAACTACTCTTTGTAGGTCTCATTATCATATCTGAGCTGCATCGTTCTAAGGCCAAGGGCTACTCCATGCCATTGTGACAGCCAACTCTCAGTCACACCCCTAGAAGCAAATATACATAGCTGGCACTATCCACGTTAAGGCATAGCTACTAGGAATGCCTCAAACCAACGAATATTGCACCACAAAACCTACGTAGGTATGTACAGATAAACATTGTCCTCAACAAATATTTCGATAACATTGCACTATGAAATATTGGGACAAAACTTTATGGTGAACTCCAAGAAAAGATTGATGAAGTTTTCTTGATGAGTTATCTCTATGTTGCTATAGGCAGGTACTTGATGACATTTCCATGTTTTCAATGCTATCCCTTCCTCGACATTCAAACACCCTACTACACATCTCCTGCAGCTCCACATACTCTCCTGAACCACATACCACATACCCCCACATGACTGCCCTATCACTCACCACATACCCCCACATGACTGCCCTATCACTCACCACATACCCCCACATGAATACCCTAACACTCACCACATACCCTCACATGACTGCCCTAACACTCACCACATACCCCCACATGAATACCCTATCACTCACCACATACCCTCACAGGACTGCCCTAACACTCACCACATACCCCCACATGACTGCCCTATCACTCACCACATACCCCCAGATGACTGCCCCATCAATCACCACATACCCCCACATGACTGCTCTATCACTCACCACATACCCCCACATGAATACCCTATCACTCACCACATACCCCCACATGGCTGCCCTATCACTCACCACATACCCCCACATGAATACCCTATCACTCACCACATACCCCCACATGAATACCCTATCACTCACCACATAACCCCACTTGAATACCCTATCACTCACCACATACCCCCACATGACTGCCCTATCACTCACCACATACCCCCACATAAACACCCTATCACTCACCACATACCCCCACATGAATACACTATCACTCACCACATACCCCCACATGAACACCCTATACAAATGAATGAATACCCCCCCATGACTGCCCCATCACACACTCCCCGCCCAACAGGCTCCCCGTCACCTGGTCCTGCCACTCACCTGGCAGTGTACAGTCAGCCTCGTCAGAGTCATCGGGACAGTCACTGCGCCCGTCACACCGAGCCTCTTGTGGAATGCACGACCCCTCGGCACAAGTCCACTCCACACCGCTACAAGCTTTGCGAGCACAAGACGTTTGGCATGAAGGTTCAGAACAGCTAAGCATTGTGAAACACTCCATCACACTTCTGCATTACTGCTACGTGGTATTTTTGTGTGGGGATTTTTTTTAATTTTACAGATTATCTTGATTTTTATTACATCACTGAATGCAAGATAGGCTTCCCATTAGCTGTTCTGGATCTTGTCACACGTACTATTTCTTCTCCTCATGCCGGCCTCCTACAATGGTCAGCCTCTTTCTCTCTTCATGCATGGAATACAAAGACATGGAGCTCACAGGCATCCGCCAATGGACAGGTTAGGCTGGGAAGGCTTCAAGATTGCTGACGAAAATGAGCTTTCACACACACATACTCTACACAAATATATATATATATATTATATACGTATATATATGAGTGTGTGTGTGTGTGTGTGTGTGTGTGTGTGTGTATATGCACAGCTAACCCTCAGCTACTCCCTTGGTGGAATGTCACACACGATGCAGAGAGAAGGAGGCTGTCTCCAATGTAACATTCCAAATTGTATATATTGAGCAAGGCCTTCATGCATGATATTGAGCCAGGCCTTCATGCATCATGTTAAATGTATGGAAAACATAATATGAACTTGGAATCTTTCAAAAAAAGCAATACAATTCTATTCAATGATCTAAGGAAACTATTTACCCTCCTGACACCATCAAAACACACTGACACACGGCCAGCATTACAACACCCCAACATACCATTAATAGATCTTAACTTTAAGCTTGTCAATGACTTCCCTACCCTCCCACAAGGCTAGGAGGCTGATCACATCACCACAATGGATGCAACACATTGGATGGACAATATAAAACATCTTGTAATAACAACTCTCTCTCAAGAAACAAAAGCTGACGCTGGCCACAGTTTCTCAGACAAAAGCTGACGCTGGCCACAGTTTCTCAGACAAAAGCTGACGCTGGCCACAGTTTCTCAGACAAAAGCTGACGCTGGCCACAGTTTCTCAGACAAAAGCTGACGCTGGCCACAGTTTCTCAGACAAAAGCTGACGCTGGCCACAGTTTCTCAGACAAATCTATGAACTCTATGAGATGTTTGTACAGCATTAATAGATATAATTTACTGACGACACCGACGGCATTACTACTCGGCCATAAAACAAAACATCCCTCGTTTTCCCCTTAAGTATGAAGGCTGTGTCTGTCTTGGCAATGGCGGGGCACAACATGCGGGGATGAGGAGGTCATGGCAGCAAGAGAACTGCATGAATTGAAGAGGAAACTAGATAGTTATATATACGAAGACAGGACCACACGAGCATAGCTCAAGCCCTGTGTGCCACATCTATGTACATGCACACAAACACACACACATACACAAAATATGTAACTAACACATGCCTCATTTCCTACAAAGCCTCTATCATAGTTCACAGCAGACCTGAATTGGACACTCGGCAATGCAGCGCTGGACGCTGCAGGCGCTTGGTAGCATTATTGGGCGTTTCAAATAACGTGCCTACTTCACTGACCGTCATAACAGTACTTCACTGACCGTCATAACAGTACTTCACTGACCGTCATAACAGTACGTCCAGCTGTGCTGCTTGGGTCTGACTGAGGAGCTATGATGATATGTATACAGAGCTGCATTAGATCATTTTTGAGAAGTACGATGTCTAACTGGCGAAAGCTGTAGGAGTTAGCATGAAAGTGTTGGAGTGAAATGACTAAATTACCGAATGGGAACACACCTCAGCGGGTGGCTTGTGTTATTTTGGCATGAAAAGAATATTTACAAGTTACCTAGAAAAAAGGGTAATCGTGTTTTCAGATTGAATCTATTGTTGCTTGTATATTCCTTATGATTCTGTGATGGTGAAGTGTGCAGCCATGAGCTACAGGCCCCCCCAGCAGGGAGAAGAGAGGATGGAGAGGGCTGAGGCACCTCCATGCAAGAAGGATGTTTTTGCCTTAAAAAAAAAGGCAAATCAGGGCACAGTGGATTGCTGCCAGCCGACGTGAAGACAGTGGCTGGAATCAGTGACTGTAGTCTGTGCGTTGATGGTTCAATATCTGCACGTGAAGACAGTGGCTGGGATCAGTGACTGTAGTCTGTGCGTCGATGGTTCAATATCTGCACGTGAAGACAGTGGCTGGGATCAGTGACTGTAGTCTGTGCGTCGATGGTTCAATATCTGCACGTGAAGACAGTGGCTGGGATCAGTGACTGTAGTCTGTGCGTCGATGGTTCAATATCTGCACGTGAAGACAGTGGCTGGGATCAGTGACTGTAGTCTGTGCGTTGATGGTTCAATATCTGCACGTGAAGACAGTGGCTGGGATCAGTGACTGTAGTCTGTGCGTCGATGGTTCAATATCTGCACGTGAAGACAGTGGCTGGGATCAGTGACTAGTCTGTGCGTTGATGGTTCAATATCTGCACGTGAAGACAGTGGCTGGGATCAGTGACTGTAGTCTGTGCGTCGATGGTTCAATATCTGCACGTGAAGACAGTGGCTGGAATCAGTGACTGCAGTCTGTGTGTCGATGGTTCAATATCTGCACGTGAAGACAGTGGCTGGGATCAGTGACTGTAGTCTGTGTGTCGATGGTTCAATATCTGCACGTGAAGACAGTGGCTGGAATCAGTGACTGCAGTCTGTGCGTCGATGGTTCAATATCTGCAACGCCAAGTTGAGTTTCATGGCACACCGTCTCAATGACAAGGAGTGCGTGTAGCTGCACTTGAACTCACAGGCATGACGACAGTGAGAGAGATCTCAAGTTCCTGATTGAATTCGGCAGCTCCATGCGTAGCTGGCAAGAAAGTGAAGTCCCGATCTCTGCCAAGATCACCAAGTCCATGTGCCTGTCTGTGTACTACACCCCACGAGGACTGGTGGCCTGGTCAGGTAATAATGGCCTGATTGATAACCATAATGCTGTCTTGGGTTATAGGTTGTTGGGCAATGTCCAGTCAGACAGGATGGAGTTGCAATTTGGCCACTTGAGGAAGTTGACAGACAGTAATTACTGGGCAAGGGTCCAGCAATTCATGGAGAAATAGGCGGTGATCAGGACCAGAAGTCTGATCTGGTGGTCCGGCTACAGCATCAGTGATCTATCCGGTATCAATCTGTTTGCTGGCAATATGGTGCGTGACATCAACGCATATGCCAGCCAAGCGCAAGGCTGGGCTTCCACAGAACATGGGACCAGGTCGCAAAGTGGCGATAAATGGAGCAAGCCGACAGGTGTAAAAAAGAACTGACATTCCATGTGTTGTACAATGCAATGCTACTAGGTCACTTGTTGAATATACTGTAGGCCTAGACGTACCTACTGTAAGTATGTTAAGTATATTTGTTTTTTTTGTTGAGCGGTACGACCAAACACTTTGGCAGATTTATATAACGCTACTAGACATTGAAGTAGAGACTCTTAACTTTCATAACCATTAGTTTCATTGATTTCTGTCAACTAAGAGACAAGATAACTAGGATAGAACGCACAGGGCCGCTTTCTGGTTATGGGGCCATTGCTGCAAAACTGTGAATTTGAGTGGCCAGTCCAGGGCTGCTGTTATCCGGGCCTCCATCAACGTAGGCATGAACAAAGACAACAAGCAACAACACATAAAATACAATTAATGAAAAGCAAGAAAGACCAAATATCCTAATAACTTATGCCATCCCATTTATCCCTATCCCTATTATCCCATTCTAATTACTTCTGCCATCCCATTTATCCCTACCCCTATCCATATTATCCCTATCCCATTTATCCCTATCCCATTTATCCCTATCCCTATTATCCCATTCTAATTACTTATGCCATCCCATTTATCCCTATCCCTATTATCCCATTCTAATTACTTATGCCTTTCCCATGCCATCCCTATCCCTATTATCCCTATCCCTATCGCTATTATCCCTATTATCCCATTCTAATTAATTATGCCTTTCGATGATCTACTTTCTGATCAACAACAACAACAACAACAACTACACTGGTTAATTCTGTGATGTTTCTTTCCTTTAGAGTGTTTGCCCCACGTGAAGTAAGGCAGACCAGCACTCTATGTACAATGCAATTATAAAGTAATGGTGAGAAAACTGTTTAAAGCCCATTATGGTTCCCTAGTTTGTAAAGGAATTTTTTTATAACTAGGTCAATTATCACTAAGGCTACACAACACTCCTCTCTTGGATGAGACCACTGTAGGAATGCAGTTGACTTGCTCTGATCTAACAAAGCGATGCATCAGTGGAGTGAAGAAACAAAACATTGCAATAGAACAGCGTGAGTTCAATGTCTTCCCAACTTTCTGCGTGACACTGTGATGGAAATTTGCAGCGAGGTGCTACTGGAGAACAGACTGGAGAGCCTAACCTGGCGCCTCCTAAGTAAGGCTGGCACACTCTACTAACACCTGTTCCTTGGCTTCCCACACAGGAGTGACAGTGGTACAAGTCTCCACGTGCTCTTGTCTATGTACCTACTATGTTAAATTTATTTGGTGTTAAGCTAATTCTTTGGTATACAGCCAAATTCCCAACATCCGACCTCCAAACATCCGACTTGTCCAAACAACCAACTTTTTGCACCACCACATTGTGTCTTGTTTTGGCCATTTATTTTACTTAGTTTTTTTTAGTTTTTAGAAAACATTGATTTGTGGCTTTATTTATGCATGAATTTTACTTTCGCGTCTACCACTGGATCGGCCTTCAAGAGCTGCATCTTTTATGTTCTATACCATTTTGTCCTTACGTTTATGGTTACTGTGATATCCGAACATTTGACTATTCCAATTATCCGACCTACCTTCGGTCCCCCAAGGTCGGATAATTAATACTTAGCTGTAGGTTCAATTCAATTTTTACTTGAAATGTTTATTTTATTCCCTTTTATTGTGAAAGTGGGATTTGTATCTATAGACCGTACATTATTTTAGTATTATGGGGTTTTATCTTTGTCTTGTTATGTTAGGTCATCTTGATATGCAAATGTTGTTTTCTATGGTCTACATATGGACCATGGACCACGGACCATAACAAACACTGGTGCCTCGTGTATTTGTATTCTGTGGTCAATAAATATCTGATCTAATATAAATCTAATCTAACTCAAACTAGAACATTTCACTCTCGTCACACTCACACATCCTCTTCCTGGCATATTTAAGCCCCCTTATCCTTCCATATTACAAGGGGCTATCCTCCTAGGCCCACAGAATCTACCTTACTCCTGTATTATCCTTTGCATCACCATTGTTCTCTCTGGGTGCTTTGTCCATGTTAGGGTGCTGTTGCTCATATTCGTAGTCACATACCATGATTGCTCGTAGTAATTGCTATGATTTTGTTCCATTTCTACTCAGTCAAAATGATTCACTTGATCTTGTAGCTGCCATGGAAACTACTAGAGCAATCCTACAGTACTCTTATTGCAATCACAACAGAGATCTTGTAGCTGCCATGGAAAGTACTAGAGCAATCCTACAGTACTCCTATTGCAATCACAACAGAGATCTTGTAGCTGCCATGGAAAGTACTAGAGCAATCCTACAGTACTCCTATTGCAATCACAACAGAGATCTTGTAGCTGCCATGGAAAGTACTAGAGCAATCCTACAGTACTCCTATTGCAATCACAACAGAGATCTTGTAGCTGCCATGGAAAGTACTAGAGCAATCCTACAGTACTCCTATTGCAATCACAACAGAGATCTTGTAGCTGCCATGGAAAGTACTAGAGCAATCCTACAGTACTCCTATTGCAATCACAACAGAGATCTTGTAGCTGCCATGGAAAGTACTAGAGCAATCCTACAGTACTCCTATTGCAATCACAACAGAGATCTTGTAGCTGCCATGGAAAGTACTAGAGCAATCCTACAGTACTCCTAATGCAATCACAACAGAGATCTTGTAGCTGCCATGGAAAGTACTAGAGCAATCCTACAGTACTCCTATTGCAATCACAACAGAGTATCTTGTAGCTGCCATGGAAGTACTAGAGCAATCTACAGTATCTATTGCAATCACAACAGAGATTTGTAGTGCCATGGAATACTAGGAGCAATCCTACATACTCCATTGCAACACACAGAGATCCCTTTTAGCTGCCATAATACTAGCATCTAAGTCTCCTATTGCATCACAACAGATCTTGTACTGCCATGGAAAGTACTAGCACATCCTACATACCCTATTGCAATCACAACCAGACCTTGTAGCTGCCATGGAAAGTATAGGCATCCTACAGTACTCCTAATGCAATCACACAAGTCTTGCTCCATGGAAGTACTAAGGCAATCCTAAAGTACTTCTAGTTGCAATCACAAGAGATCTGTACTGCCATGGAAATATAGCATCCTCAGTACTCTATTGCAATCACACAGGATCTTGTACTGCATGAATTACTAGCAATCCTACAGTACTCTATTGCAATCCAACAGAGATCTTGTAGCTGCCATGGAAGTACTAGAGCAATCTACGTACTCCTATTGCAATCACAATAGAGATCTTGTAGCTGCCATGGAAAGTACTAGAGCAATTCACAGACTCTATCATCACAACGAGTCTTGTAGCTGCATGGAAAGTACTAGAGCAATCTACGTACTCCTATTGCAATCACAACAGAGATCTTGTAGCTGCCATGGAAAGTACTAGAGCAATCCTACAGTACTCCTATTGCAATCACAACAGAGCTGGCATGACCTATTGATTTCATTAGGACAAGACAAAAAGTGAACAATGACCACGTACAATGATGGTATGTGACTACGAATACGGGCATGTGTCTCCCCATCACCACCACCTCCTTATTTCTCTTCCTTTACTAGGTATTGCACACCTTCGTCATACTCCATTATCATCACTATCCACTCAGCTGAGATCACAACCACCTCTCAAATCATTAATGTCCAATACCTGAATGCATAATCACAGCTTTCTCATTGTAAGACCTCAATGCAAGTTGATGCAAGTATTGGACTTAAGCTTTCAACAAATATTTCTGATTCCATATTATTTTTCTTAATTCCAGTGGTAATTTTATTGATCATTATTTTGCTGGCTGGAGTGTGTGAGTGCGATAAGGGATGTGAGAGTGAGAGGATTGGACGATGTGAGAATGAGGAGCATGGACAGGTGCCAATGGCGACTCTTGTGTCGTGGCCAGCCCTTGAGGGAGCTTCAAGGAACAGGCGTCGGTGTTGACTAGGCTGAACTTGACTGATGACTAAAATAAACAGACTGTTGATCCTCCTAAGTTAACTCAAACACAGTGACAATTGCTTTCCTGATGTGTAACAGTAGCTACCACATTGCAGCAGACGTGTAACAGTAGCTACCACATTGCAGCAGACTTGTAACAGTAGCTACCACATTGCAGCAGACTTGTAACAGTAGCTACCACATTGCAGCAGACGTGTAACAGTAGCTACCACATTGCAGCAGACGTGTAACAGTAGCTACCACATTGCAGCAGACTTGTAACAGTAGCTACCACATTGCAGCAGACTTGTAACAGTAGCTACCACATTGCAGCAGACTTGTAACAGTAGCTACCACATTGCAGCAGACGTGTAACAGTAGCTACCACATTGCAGCAGACTTGTAACAGTAGCTACCACATTGCAGCAGACATGTAACAGTAGCTACCACATTGCAGCAGACTTGTAACAGCAGCAGCAGCACACACAACTCACGGGGGGGACAGCGGTGCTCGTCGGAGTGGTCGTAACACTGAGGGGAGCCGTCACAGCGCGCCGCCATCGGGATGCAATTCCCATCTTGACAAGTCCACTGACCAGGGTGACACACTTACCCAGGGAACAATGCATGCACCACCATGAAAGAAAGGAAGCTCCTGCTGCTTACACAATCATCATGCACTTCAGGGGTCATAGTAAATCCCTTATGGGCTTCCACATGCCTTGGTATAATGTTTTTTCAATTTTTTTTTACACCATAAAGGACTGGCGAACCATCCTTTGTGATGTAAAAAAACTACAGAGTATGTAATGTAGTGTGTGTGTGTGTGTGTGTGTGTGTGTGTGTGTTAAGAGAATATACATACATAATATGCATATTTTAAAATCATGAATGTGAACTTTCTTCCTCAATATATGCATTCAATCAGTAGCTACATTGAGGGGCAACCCATGAGAATCATAAAAACACGACCACAAAGGCATCAGAAACTTAGCCTCAACACTAAGCTAGGCTACAGGTTGAACACAGCTGCACTGCATATGTTTTGGAGATAATTAGAGCTTATTAAGGTTAGTCAAGCAGGCTACCATGCAACATGCAGTCTCTCTCTCTCCAGATTAGACAAGAGATCCTTTCTCTTCACACGCTGTTAGATAAACACATGTATACACTGATGAAGACATGACCAATTAAAGAGTAAAGAATTGGTTAATGTGTGTGTGTGTGTGTGTGTGTGTGTGTGTGTGTGTGTGTGTGTGTGTGTGTTGTGTGTGTGATTAATCCTAATTAAACAAATATTTCTCACCACTGCAATAGAGACAGAGAGAGAGGCACACACACACACACATACTCACGTGGTGATTCGCAGCCCTCCTCGTCATCCCCGCCAGGACAGTCATACGCTCGGTCACAGCGTTTCTCCGCCGACACACAGGAACCATCCCGGCACGTGAACTCTCCGTCCCAGCATAGTGGCTCTGCAAGGAGGAGGAGGGACCGAGATAACACAGATGAAACAAGAGATCTTCCGCCCCACTCACACCTCCTCATCTATGCTGATGACATCACCATCATCAGCAGAGCACCAACATTGATGCAGGCACAACACCCCCTGCAAGAGGCTGCAACGACGCTGGGGACTGGGTGGCCGCCAGGGGCCTCACTGTTAATGCTGCAACGACGCTGGGGACTGGGTGGCCGCCAGGGGCCTCACTGTTAATGCTCCAAAAAGCACACTGATGTGCTTCACCCTCAGGAGACTTCCCTCCCCACCCACAGTCATGCTGTGTGGCCCGGCAGTTCCTTACCCCCCGACACACACTTTCCCGGGGCTGCGAATGGATGGTACTCTAATCTCCTGGGCCAGGCATGTTGAATACCTCCGCACCTCAGGCAGCAAACGCCCAGACATAACGAAGCGGATTGCCGGCATCCGCAGGGGTGCCAACAGAGAACTGCTCCTCAAGTATTACCTCACCACCATCAGGGCAAAACTGATGTATGGCAGTAGCATCTACAGGGCCGCAGCTCCCTCCACCCTACTTGAGCTTTATGTCATACAAAATGCTGCCCATAGGGTTGCCATGGGGCCATGCGATCCTCTCCTGTCATCTCCCTCCATGCAGAGAGTGACACCCTTCTCTTGTCCGCCCACAGAAGAGGTGTACTGTGCCCCACCTACCACCGCATCATGTGTCTGCCGGCCCTGCCCTCTTCCCACCCCCTCACTACTCTCTACACAAAGGCTGGAGTGGCTCAGCAAGCACCAGTCTGACTCCCAGGGGCAAGACAGCCCCTGCTGCTGAGACCTCTACTACACCTTGACACTCTATAATTAAAACAACTGAACTTCAAATTAAAACAACTGAACTTCAAATTAAAACAACTGAACTTCAAATTAAAACATATGAACTTAAAGCAACTTAACTTCAAATTAAAACAACTGAACTTCAAATTAAAACATATGAACTTAAAGCAACTTAACTTCAAATTAAAACAACTGAAGTTTAAATTAAAACAGCTAAAGTTTAAATTAAAACAACTGAAGTTTAAATTAAAACAATTGAACTTCAAATTAAAACAATTGAACTTCAAATTAAAACAACTGAACTTCAAATTAAAACAAGCGAATCTCAAATTAAAACAACTGAAGTTTAAATTAAAACAACTGAACTTCAAATTAAAACAAGCGAATCTCAAATTAAAAAACTGAAGTTTAAATTAAAACAACTGAAGTTTAAATTAAAACTGAAGTTTAAATTAAAACAACTGAAGTTTAAATTAAAACAACTGAAGTTTATATTAAAACAACTGAAGTTTAAATTAAAATAACAACTTCAAATTCAAATAACTGAAATTAAAATTAAAATAATTGAATTTCAAATTGAAAGAAAAAATTCATCTATTATATTTTGAAATTCATTTGTTTTATTTTGAAGTTCTGTTGTTCTAATTTGAGTGAAAGTGTATTATGAAAACCCCCAGAAAAGTAACATAATTCTTCCGGCAAACTTTTGGACGTGCAGAACGTGGAGGCTCCTGCCGGAGAGAGACGTCTTGACAGCGGAACGCTATGCCCTCCACCAGGCCATTACACACCTTCACACCAGTCATACCAAGGGCAAGGCTGTGATCTACACAGACTCCCTCTCCTCACTCCACCTCCTCCTCTCCCGCCACCCACATTCATCCACGTCCCTCGTCCACACCGTGCAGCGCACCCTCCCCACCTAATTAAAGAGGGCTGGATAATCACCTTCTAGTGGGTTCCCTCACGCACAGGTATCCGCGGTAACGAGGTCGCCGTCTCGCCGACGGCCCGACGCTGCTGCCAAGATGGCCTTGAGGGAGGTAAACACAACACCCTTCCCTCTGCCACTCTCCGCAGCCAAACGCCTCATCTCCCGGCTATGCCGCTCCACCTGGGACAACACACTCGTCGATGCCCTCCGCATCACCTCCATGGGCCAATACCGCAGTAACTCTTCCCCTCAGCCGTTGATACGGAAGTCCCGCGTCCTGGATGTCACCCTCACCCGCATCCACCTGAGCCACGGCCCACACAACACTCACAGTTCACTTAGACCGCCGGCGCCTGCGTCTGTCCCCTGACCTTCACTGCCCCTGGTGCAGGAACGTCCCGGAAACAATTGAAAACTTTCTGCTGAAGTGTCCGCACTTCCACTCCCACCGTGTAGTGCTACACTCTCAACTCCTCGCCCCGACCGTCACCACATTTGACCTGCCCACCCTGCTGGCGGCGGCTGGCGTCCACCCCTCCCGGCAACATGCTGTCATCCGCCTCACCTCACCTGTGCCTTCCTGAAGAAGACAGGTCAGCTACCACGCCTGTGATAGCATCATAGGATATCAGGATATCACCAGGGCTCATGGGGTTCCTCAAGGGATCCTCGCAGCCCTAAACAACACCAAGAAGAAGAAGAGAACGGAACGCCCAGGGAGACGGTGAGGTGGAGGGAGGGGTTCTAAAACACCACACAGCTGCTTTATGAACCACGAGGAGAAAACGATTGACCGGGACGAGACAGGGAGAAAGAAAACAGGCAACGAAAAACAATACAAAACAAAAACAGAATCCAGTCATTAGAGGTATTCTAAAGACTCCCAACTGATCTCAAACTAATCTTGCCAACGTAAGGTTATCCGTCTATCATTACTGTGTGAAGGAGAGGAGGGGAAACAAGTATATGTATGAGATAGATATTACTTAATGACGACTGAAGGCAAAGGGGCAGAAAACAGTAAAGCAAGATCGACTACCAGGATAACTCACCCTGAGGGTTGATTGTACATCCCTGCTCGTCAGACTTGTCAGCACAGTCAATGGTCCCGTCACAGCGGCCGGCGGCAGCGATGCAGCTCCTGTCCCGGCACGCCCACTGCCAGTCCTGACAGGCTAAGCAGGGAGAAAGTCCAAGGTTCATGCAGGTGGCCGCGGCAGTGAGGGGGCCACCAGGACCGTGAGCACGGGACAGGCATAACCCGTGGTGGACATACACAGACACAGAGATCTACCAACCATACAACTAGTGAGGTGGCCAGCAAACCATGATGATACAAGAATACTCTGTGATGGCAAGTAACTACGTGTGATCCCAAGACTAGGCTACGACATTCGTACAGGATGCCAAGTCATGCAGATAACTACTATAGATATAGTACATGAATATATGAGGAGATGAATAAGATATCATACAAATGGAATACATGTTGATGCTAGAAAATATTCAGATACAAACCTCAAGACATCATTATTAGGTAGACATTCCATAAGACAACCTTGATTGGTTTCCCGCCCGACAGCAATGCTACTACTCTACTGAATGAACTGTTGTTGTTGCTTGTGTATTAGTGTTAGGTTCATTAAGGGTTCTAGGAACTGTACCAAGACCTCATTTTGCATAGTATTCAATTTCTCAACATTTTGCTCAAGTAAGTATGCAAAATTCTCTCAATTTTGTCTTCAAAGATGCAGCTTGTGCACACGCGCGCGCCCGCACAAAGAAATATGTTGAAGTAATTGAACAAACAATTATAATGAAACAAAACTAAACACATAAGTAAATACAGGAAGAAATGATAACGGTGCAAGAAGACATGTGTTACGAAGGGGATAAAAGGGAGGTACTAAAGGCAGGGGGGGCGTGGGGGGGGTATGAAGAACAAAAGGAAATAACTATTTGTTTTAAAGGAAATTATAATTTAAGATTGAAAATTAATAAAAAAAAATATTTACGTCTACGTTAACACAGTAGGCCCATGAGTATCAAAAATGGCTGAAAAATATTTACGCATCTCAAAACATGTAAAGACGTAATGTCAAAAAATTGGTTAAGCGCAAGTAAAACTGCCGGCCGCTGCAAACTGAGGTCTTTTTTTCACTTTTTACCCAAGGCTCACTAGATACTTCATTCTCAAGTCTTAAGATACTACACTCTATTTCTCAACTCCCATTTCAGTGTGTGCACCGCTAAGTGGCGAGGGTGGCTGCTAGTTTGCATCCAAGTGGACGTGCAAGACATTAGTGCTCTCTCTCTCTCTCTCTCTCTCTCTCTCTCTCTCTCTCTCTCTCTCTCTCTCTCTCTCTCTCTCTCTCTCTCTCTCTCTCTCTCTCTCTCACCGTTTCATTATTTTTCTAAAACCCCTCTCCTTTTTATGCTTTGACATAGTGCCATATGGCCTCTGATGTCTGGCACATTCCCCTTTTTTGGCATAAAATCAATCAATCAATCAATCTCTCTCTCTCTCTCTCTCTCTCTCTTGCTCTGTCTCTCTCTGACGAGTTTTGAATAGCAGGTTTACTACCGAGAAAAAAAATGTAAAACAACAGGTGCACTCTTAATTGATGCACGCTCTCTCTCTCTCTCTCTCTCTCTCTCTCCTCTCTCTCTCTCCTCTCTCTCTCTCCCCGTCTCTCTCCCGTCTCTCTCCCGTCTCTCTCCCGTCTCTCTCCCGTCTCTCTCCCTCTCTCTCTCTCTCTTCTCTCTCTCTCTCTCTCTCTTCTCTCTCCCCTCCACAGCTCCCCTCTCTCTCTCTCTCTCTCTCTCTCTCTCTCTCCTCTCTCTCTCTCTCTCTCTCTCTCTCTCTCTCTCGGCACAATGCAGTAGTGAGTGATCTGCAACAAGTGTCAACAAAGATACACGGGCATGCAGTGTAGGTACATACATCAACACTACAGTACATCTAGTATACATAGATATATATATACACATGCATGAACATATGTGCACGCAAGTGTGGGGGTTCCCGCGACTCCGAAATTCGAACGCGACGATGAAATAAAAATGATTCATCAATACGGTAGCGGATTACCTTCGAGAGCGCGACCGCGAAGGAAAAAAAGAAGAAAAAAAAAGCGTTTACCGATTAGACCGCATGTTGACAACGAAGTAAAATTCACTACCAATGCGTTACGTGAGAAATATATAGAACGACATTGTACGAACTATTGCTTTAAACAAATCGGTAGATAAATAAATAAACACACACACACACACACACGCGCACGCATAACTTACATAATAAAGGTTCTCGTGTAATATCCTTTGCACAGCGGGACTTGCTCAACGCCTCGCAAATAACACACACCACACCAACCAAAACACGTCACTACAAACCAGAAAATAAAACGCACACTTTCTTATCTCTTTCCTCCGCCACCTGAAAGAGAATCATGATGACCTGCAATGAATATGAGTGACCTGTGATGGGAGAATGAGGCGCGGGGAGGTATAAGGGAATAAGATGATCATTATTCTACTCACGGCAGTCTCTCTCATCGGAACCGTCCTGACATTGCACGAGGCCGTCACAGCGCATCGTCATGTTGATGCAGACCCCTTCCTCGAAGCACCGGAAGAACCCCTTGGGACACTCCACTGCAGGCGAGAGAAGAACATAAGAACATAAGGAAGCTACAAGAGGCCTACACGTGGTAGTTTTGATGATGCCAGAGATTTGATTGATGCCAGAGAAGGGATAGGAAGTTTGATTGATGCCAGAGAAGGGATAGGAAGTTTGATTGATGCCAGAGAAGGGATAGGAAGTTTGATTGATGCCAGAGAAGGGATAGGACGATTGATTGATGCCAGAGAAGGGATAGGAAGTTTGATTGATGCCAGAGAAGGGATAGGAAGACTGATTGATGCCAGAGAAGGGATAGGAAGTTTGATTGATGCCAGAGAAGGGATTGGAAGACTGATTGATGCCAGAGAAGGGCTAGGAAGATTGATTGATGCCAGAGAAGAAGGGATGGAACGATTGATTGATGCCAGAGAAGGGATGGAACGATTGATTGATGCCAGAGAAGGGATAGGAAGATTGATTGATGCTAGAGAAGAAGGGATGGGACGATTGATTGATGCCAGAGAAGGGATAGGAAGGATTGATTGATGCCAGAGAAGGGATAGGAAGATTGATTGATTTAACCCCTTCACGCCCAGATCTTTCCATTGCTATAAAAAATTGTCTGTTGTTAGCCATAAAATTACGAAAACTAACTGAATATATCAAATTAACTAGTGGACAAGGATACTAAACAGGTCATATCCATAAAATATTGCTTATATTCATTACAATCGCCTTATGGTACCCAAATTACAATTAAAATTACGTTCTGGGCCTCAAGGGGTTAATGCCAAAAAGGAGAAATGTGCCAGACATCAGAATCAGAGGTCATATGGCACTGTAAGGGACAGGAAGCACTAGGTGAGGGGCAGGAATGGATGGAATAATGCGTTAACTAAATCCAATACGACATGGCCACTGTGAGGGCTGGAACAGACGGGACGAGGCAAGCATGGGAGATACACAAAGGAGAAAAATATTATATGTGAATAAAAAAAAATAAAAAAAGGCACTCAGAATTGGCAAGACAATTAATAAGTGAATAAATAAATAAATATGAAATAAAAAATAATGATAAGCGTGTAGATACTAATTTCACGTTAGAACTGTCGCACACCTGCCCTCGTTTGCTGAGAGGAACGAGCAGAAACAGTGTAGTGGTGGAAAACTCTCTGTTGAAGCTTTATCAGGCTTTTGGATAAGTCTAAAATAAACCTCTCACACCAAGAAGATGCTATAGTTCCAAAAAACCATCGAGGAAAATACTTAGAGTATTAAAAAAAAATATATATATGTCATGACCCTTGAAATATATATATATGTCATGACCCTTGAAATATATATATATGTCATGACCCTTGAAATATATATATATGTCATGACCCTTGAAATATATATATGTCATGACCCTTGAAATATATATATGTCATGACCCCTGAAATATATATGTCATGACCCTTGAAATATATATATATATGTCATGACCCTTGAAATATATATATATATATGTCATGACCCTTGAAATATATATATATATGTCATGACCCTTGAAATATATATATGTCATGACCCTTGAAATATATATGTCATGACCCTTGAAATATATATGTCATGACCCTTGAAATATATATATGTCATGACCCTTGAAATATATATATGTCATGACCCTTGAAATATATATATGTCATGACCCTTGAAATATATATATGTCATGACCCTTGAAATATATATATGTCATGACCCTTGAAATATATATATATGTCATGACCTTTGAAATATGTCATGACCCTTGTTTTTAACTGGGGTCTGTTTTTGCCTTTGACGGGACTGCTTCCACCTCTTGGTAGCCACTGCTATGTCTTCAGGATCGTGTACTGTCCTGGTAAAGCAGAGTTTCATCCCCTGTTACAATTCTACGAAGAAATGCCTCAACATCATGCTCCCACTTGTTGCACTTGTAAGACCATGGTAAGATCTGCTCGTCTGCAATCTTCAGTCAGCATTGTGTAAGGTGAACCAGCTGACATGCCTAGGGTGCTGGCTAGTGTTTCTGATGTTGATTTTTGGTTCTCTTCAATAATTACAGTAACATTGTCGTGGTGAAGGACTTTGTTGAAGGTGAACCCAGCTAGCCATAGACTGTGGTTCCGTCCAAGTCTCACCGCGAGTCTGACGTTTGTTCGTGCTTCAATTCTGGCTAAAAATAATGTTGCTCTGACGTGCTCTACAATCTAAGGAATCCAGTATCCTCGCGTTCAGGCATGTGATAAAAAGTTTTGAAAATATTTTGGAGCAAAGGAATTGATAACCTCACTTTTCTTCGTAAAAAACATTTTCTAGAAGCTTATTTTTTAGAGCCTCTCAATGCCCCCCTCATGCCGTGGCATACAAACAATTCCATTTACATATTTTCTATTTGGACTTGAATTTTATTTATGAGAGTTTTATTTGTTATTCTTCCTTAGTATTTACTTCCCTTGGCCCACCCTTTATCTCCTCTACAGTTACAGTGTTTGTCAAAGTGAGAAAATATGTCATATTTAGATGGGTCAGGGCCATGGTGCATAGTATTACAATGTAAACTAATGAAATTTTGTCTTCATTTTCAAGAAAAATATATTGTCTTGCTTTCAAGGTTTCCATCAAGGCACGTATGTCATTCACCCATGGTCTTGTCCACGCGAGTCGGACTCGCGATCGCCAGTTTCACCCTCCCGGTGCGAGCTTGGAACTCATTATGACCAATCGTAGGGTAATGCTGGGACCTCACATACCACACCCCCCCACCCCCTTGCTCAATGGGGATAGTAGCCGCCCGAATTTGTCAGTGAAAAATCCCCGGGAGCGAGTGAAGATTCGAACCGGCTCACCACAGAATGGCACACCAACGCTCTATCCACTTGACCATCGTGACGGCGAGTGTGTGTGTGCAAGACGGCATGCCCAAGCGCATGACTGGCTATGCTTAGTCTGCTTGGCGTCTGTTATAAAAACACTTGCACGTGAAGCCTAAGATATGCACACACCGATAACACTAAGATATGCACACACCGATAACACTAAGATATGCACACACCGATAACACTAAGATATGCACACACCGATAACACTAAGATATGCACACACCGATAACACTAAGATATGCACACACCGATAACACTAAGATATGCACACACCGATAACACTAAGATATGCACACACCGATAACACTAAGATGTGCACACACCGATAACACTAAGATATGCACACACCGATAACACTAAGATATGCACACACCGATAACACTAAGATGTGCACACACCGATAACACTAAGGGTCCAAAAAATACATCACAATGAAAAAGAAAATGACATTGTTGGGGAGGTAATACTAGCAAGTGAGCTACTGACTAGTAAGCCGAGGAAATAGATAATACAGGTAATGCTGAGCTGCGTACTTATGTTGCTTGCTCAAGCGTAACATAGCATGGACATGTTCCTTGTATCATACACAGGGATAGGCTCAACCTAGTAAGGAAAGGTCAGCACCAAGTCAGCGTGTGGCTATGCTGACTGAGCCTCCGTGGGGCCGCCATGCAACTGCAGAATGATGTCATTGATCATTCAATCATCTATCAATCAGCCTTGTCCTGCTACACGCTGACACAACGCGGGGATTCCAAGACAATAGCGTGTTCCCTGCACACACTGCAGTATTACCAAGTGTTTGTCTACCAAAAACACAATAAAAACGTTATTGCTCACCATTCAAAAGCTTTGAGCAAAAGACAAAAACACGAGAGAGAGAGAGAGAGAGAGAGAGAGAGAGAGAGAGAGAGAGAGAGAGAGAGAGAGAGAGAGAGAGAGAGAGAGAGAGAGAGAGAGAGAGAGAGAGAGAGAGAGAGAGAGAGAGAGAGAGAGAGAGAGAGAGAGAGAGAGAGAGAGAGAGAGAGAGAGAGAGAGAGAGAGAGAGAGAGAGAGAGAGAGAGAGAGTAGAAACCAAGGAAAATGACAACTCTTAATTTCTATCAAGAAGTGGATTCAAGCAACCACCACCACCACCACCACCACCAACACCCACACACACCCACACACAACACAACAAAACCACGACCCATACAAGTACCAATAACATCTTACCAATGGCGACAGCAGTGAGACTTTTTCTTTCCCTTTAGGCAATGCCGATCACAACGCCGACAACCCATTCACATGCAGCTATTTCTACCCCTAACAATAATGCCACAGCGAGTCAAATAAAGAGAATGCCGAGAAATAATGTTTTAGCGTGTCACTTATGCCGATTTATGATGTATGTATGTCTATGCCTTTTTAAGTAGATACAAATAATAACACCAACACCAACAAAATAAACACCTTGAACGCGTAATAGCATTATTAGCAAGAAATTTTCCGATGGCATGTTTCGCATACCCACGAAAAAAAAATATCAATGCTACACTCTTAGAAAAGAAGGGTAGGAAAAGGGTAGAAAAAGGGTGTTTGTAGTGATGAAATACTGCTACCCTTTTTCTACCCTTACAAATATACCCTTTTGCAACCCTAAATATACCCTTTTCCAACCCCAAATATACCCTTTCTCATCCCTCTCGTCTAAAAAAGGTAGATAAAGGGTAGATGAAGGGTATAATCGGCAGCATCTACCCTCCAGCCTGGACATAGGGTATAAAAAGGGTAGTGATGGTGCGATGTAACAATTCTACCCTTAATATACCCCCCATTTCTGAGTGTACCGAATCCAAAATTACGAAACAACGATACCTGGGATAACACAGAAATACTGCACTCTCTATAATACGCTACCCACACAGATACTACGATAGCCTCTACACTACAGCGATCCCCGATACTAATACTACGAGAGGGAGAATACATATACGCCCCTAATACCAGAATGACAATAACAGCTACAACAAGAGTGGTAGTAGTAGTAGTAGTAGTAGTAGTAGTAGTAGTAGTAGTAGTAGTAGTAGTAGTAGTAGTAGTAGTAGTCGTAGTAGTAGTAGTAGTAGTAGTAGTCGTAATAGTAGTAGTAAGAGGAGTAGTAGTAGTAGTAGTAGTAGTAGTAGTAGTAGTAGTAGTAGTAGTAGTAGTAGTAGTAGTAGTTGTAGCAGCAGCAGCAGCAGTAGTAGTTAGTAGTAGTAGTAGTAGTAGTAGTGTAGTAGTAGTAGTAGTAGTAGTAGTAGTAGTAGTAGTAGTAGTAGTAGTTGTAGCAGCAGCAGCAGTAGTAGTAGTAGTAGTAGTAGTAGTAGTAGTAGTAGTAGTAGTAGTAGTAGTAGTAGTAGTAGTACAAGTAATAGTAGTAGTAATAATAGTAGTAGTAGTAGTAAGAGTAGTAGTAGTAGTAGTAGTAGTAGTAGTAGTAGTAGTTGTAGCAGCAGCAGCAGCAGTAGTAGTAGTAGTAGTAGTAGCAGTAGTAGTAGTAGTAGTACAAGTAATAGTAGTAGTAATAATAGTAGTAGTAGTAGTAAGAGTAGTAGTAGTAGTAGTAGTTGTTGTTGTTGCTATTATTGTTGTACCCCAAAAGACGAAAAGCGAGGAAAAAAACCCTCGAAGCCCACTGACTTACTCCCGTCACACTGGTGCTCGTCCGTGTCACAGTCCCTCTGGCCGTCACACACCCGGGAGGGCTCCAGGCAGGTACCGTCACCGCACAGGTAAGCGTCACCCAGGCACACTGTTGATGGGTGATGACAGTGTGTGTGTGTGTATGTGTGTGTGTGTGTGTGTGTGTGTGTGTGTGTGTGTGTGTGTGTGTGTGTGTGTGTGTGTGTGTGTGTGTGTGTTGTTTGCTTTTAGTAGTGGTCGTCTTTTAAAAGCTTCATTTTTTTCATATACTACCCTCGAAACTGTCATTAAGTCTCTCTCTCTCTCTCTCTCTCTCTCTCTCTCTCTCTCTCTCTCTCTCTCTCTCTCTCTCTCTCTCTCTCTCTCTCTCTCTCTCTCTCTCTCTCTTTCACACCCACCCACACCCACACACACTATCTCTCTCTCTCACACACACACACACACTCTCTCTCTTTCATACAAACACACACATACACACTCTTTCTCTCACACACACTCTCTCTCTCTCTCTCTCTCTCTGTCTCTCTCTCTCTCTCTCTCTCTCACCCCCCCCCACCCCACACACACGCACCCACACCCACACACCCACACACCCACACACACACACTCACCTACACAGTCCACCTCGTCAGACCTATCCCCACAGTCTGGCTTTCCGTCACACCTAAGCTCGCCCGCCACACACTCTCCGTCGCGACAGGTGAAGCGATCGTGGCAAGCTGAAGGCATTGACGGCAGGAGACAGAGAGAGGGTGGCATACAGAAGGTTAGGGGAAATCTAAGGTACCGTATAATACTCGCCGCACGTTAAGTTGGCGAAAATGGGGCCCCTCACTCCCCCCTTCTGAACGCACGGGATTGGCTGAGGTGTTGGGTGTTGGGGCTTTAGGGCGGAACTTGGAGTAAGGCATTCTCACCCAACACCCAACACCTCAGCCAATCCCGTGCGTTCGGAAGGGGGAGTGAAGGGGCCCCATTTTCGCCAACTTAACGTGCGGCGAGTTCTTTTTTTTTTTTTATATAGTTTTGTAGAGTGGGTGATGGGTATACAGGGGGGGGTTAGGGGAAAACTAAAGTATATAGTTTTGTAGCGAGTGACGAAATCCAGGAAATCCACGAGAACCACGAACAAAAATAGAGCAAAGAAACTGTTCAACTTTTTCCTCTCTCTCCATGGCTGCTGCTACTACTGTTACTACTACTACTACTACTACTACTACTACTACTACTACTACTACTACTACTACGTTACTACTACTACTACTACTACTACTACTACACTACTACTACTACTACTACTGTTACTTTCTACTACTACTACTACTACTACTACTACTACTACTACTGTTACTACTACTACTACTACTACTACTACTACTACTACTACTACTACTACTACTACTACTACACTACTACTACTACTACTACTACTGTTACTACTACTACTACTACTACTACTGTTAGTACTACTACTACTGTTACTACTACTACTACTACTGTTACTACTACTACTACTGTTACTACTACTACTACTGTTACTACTACTACTACTACTACTACTACTACTACTACTACTACTATGACTACTAGTACTACTACTACTTCTGCTATGACTACTACTACTACTACTACTACTACTACTACTACTACTACTACTACTGTTACTACTACTACTACATTACTACTACTACTACTACACTACTACTACTACTACTACTACTACTACTACTACTGTTACTACTACTACTACATTACTACTACTACTACTACACTACTACTACTACTACTACACTACTACTACTACTACTACTACTACTACTACTACTACTACTACTACTACTACACTACTACTACCGCCGCCACCATTGCAGCGCTGACACTAATATCACACAACACCCACATTCATCTACGCATTTGTTTCGGTTTTCACATCACTTTTGTCAATCACACATTTCCTTCACGCCTCTACGGTTATACACGACTACGCCCCGCAAGAACGAAGACAACAACGACGTCAAACAAGCAAAGCATACAATGAATAGAGGTTGAATAATTCCACCAAACACGGGAGACAAAAGAGAGGAAAGAGTGGCAGTCGAGACCCATTGTTTTTTTTTTCTGTATTAAATTAAGAAGTAGCAAAATAATTAAAAATAAATAAATAAATAAATAATACTAATAATAATCTGCTTATTTCTTGATCTCCTCATATAGTACCATTTTCCTTTAAAGATAACATGAAAATTCAATTCCACACGTACTATGACAACGATTGAAGACTTATTTCCAAATATCTGTCATTAATTTCCCCCAGACAAGACCTACAAAACGATACATGAAGAAAAAGGATACGAAAAAAATATTGATGATGAAATGTAAAGGAAAAGCGAGCTACAGGAATCACCAAGATGAATAAGAATCGCAGAAAAAGATATGAGAAACACCTTGAATAACATGACCCTGACATTCATTGTACTTGTATATATAAAAAATAAAAATAAAACCCATCTATAGGGCACACACACTGCAGGTAAAAAAAAAAAAAAAGAGTTTAGTTCACCCAAAAATTATGTCTGAAAGAATCTATACATGCATGAAAAAAAAATGAAAATAAAAACCTTATATATTATGGTACATGTAGGTTGAAAATTTGTTAGGTAGTACATCCCAAAAAATATGTCTGAAAAAAAATGCCTCCACAACCAGTCTTAGCAATGTTGTCAATAGGATACTTTTGATTAGCCCCTTCACGCCCAGATCTTTCCTTGGCTATATAAAATCGTCTGTTATTAGCCATAAAATTACGAAAAGTGACTGAATATACCAAATTAACTAGTGGACAAGGATACTAAACAGGTCATAGCTATAAAACATTGCTTATAGTCACTAAAAATCGTTTAATGGTACCCAAATTACAATGGAAATTACGTTCTGGGCCTCAAGGGGTTAATAATAAGATTCCAAAATGCATAGAAACCGGAGTATGGAACATAGATTACCCAAATACCAAGTCAACGTGCAACTACTATACATACATACATACATACATACAGTGTTCATGCAGACATACAGATAAACATTTTAGATAAGGTAAAGTAAAAAAAAGTTAAAGTTAAGAAAGGTTAAAGAAAAGGAATTAGGAGCGCGGGAAAAAAAAGGAGTTATTTCGGAGAGGAAGTAAAGGGAAGTCTCGTAATGGGAGATGCCTTGATTAAATAGAATGGGTGAAGATAACAAATAAAGATAACAGATAAAGATAACAAATAAAGAGAATAAATAAAGATAACAAATAAAGATAACAAATAAAGAGAATAAATAAATGGGTGAAAGATAACACTACAAAATGAAGGAGACGTGAAAAACTAGAGGAGTCCAGGGAAATAATGGAGATAAATTAACGCGTCTCTCAAAATGAAGGAGAAACAGACGAAGAAGAAGAAGAGGAAGAAAAAAAGAGAACCAAAGATAAATAAAAGGAAGAAGAGGAGGAAGAAGAAGAAGAAGAAGAAAAAGCGAATGGAAGACAAATAAAAAGATGAAGAAGAAGAAAAAGCGAACGGAAGACAAATAAAAAGAAGAAGAAGAAGAAGAAAAGCGAACGGAAGACAAATAAGAAGAAGAGGAAGAAGAAGAAAAAGCGAACGGAAGACAAACAAAAAGAAGAAGAAGAAAAAGCGAACGGAAGACAAACAAGCGAACGGAAGACAAATAAAAAGAAGAAGAAAAAGCGAACGGAAGACAAACAAAAAGAAGAAGAAGAAAAAGCGAACGGAAGACAAACAAAAAGAAGAAGAAAAAGCGAACGGAAGACAAACAAAAAAGAAGAAGAAAAGCGAACGGAAGACAACAAGAAAAAAGAAAGGAAGAAGAAAAAGCGAACGGAAGACAAACAAAAAGAGAAGAAGAAGAACAAGACAACAAAGAAGAAGAAAAAGCGAACGGAAGACAAACAAAAAAAGAAGAAAAGCGAACGGAAGACAACAAAGAGAAACGAAGACGAAACAAAAAGAAGAAAGAAAAAGCGAACGGAAGACAAACAAAAAGAAGAAGAAAAGCGAACGGAAGACAAACAAAAAGAAGAAGAAGAAAAAGCGAACGGAAGACAAACAAGCGAACGGAAGACAAACAAAAAGAAGAAGAAAAGCGAACGGAAGACAAACAAAAAGAAGAAGAAAAGCGAACGGAAGACAAACAAAAAGAAGAAGAAAAGCGAACGGAAGACAAACAAAAAGAAGAAGAAAAGCGAACGGAAGACAAACAAAAAGAAGAAGAAGAAGTGTATCAGAAGAAGAGGAAGAAATTGAGAACGAAAGACAAACAAGAAGAGGAAAAAAAGAAGACAAATAAAAAGAAGAAAAACCCCACAACTAAAGGAACTACAAATGCAATAACCCAAACAAAACAACACAACTATAGACTATAGATACATACGGCATCCCACTTCGTCGGTCTCATCGTCACAGTCTGACCTGCCGTCACAGCGTTGGTGGGGCGGGATGCACATCAGATTCTCACACTGGAAGTTGGGTTGCTCGCAGGCTGGGGGCGTGGCAGGCAATGGGCGTGCGGGGTGTGGTTAGGGTTGGTGAGGGGGGGGGAGGGAGGAGGGAGGGAAGGAAGGAGGGAAGGAGGGATGGAAGGAAGGAAGGAAGGAGGGAAGTAGGGAAGGATGGAAGGAGGGAAGTAGGGATGGATGGAAGGAAGGAGGGAGGGAGGGAAGGAGGGAGGGATAAAAGGAAGGAGGGAGGGAAGTAGGGATGGAGGGATGGAAGGAAGGAGGGAAGGAGGGAAGGAAGGAGAGAAGGAGGGAGGGATAGAAGGAAGGAGGGAGGGAAGTAGGGATGGAAGGAAGGAGGGAAGAAGGGAAGGAAGGAGAGAAGGAGGGAGGGATGGAAGGAAGGAGGGAAGGAGGGGTGGATGGAAGGAAGAAGGGAAGGAGGGGTGGAAGAAAGGAAGGAGGGAAGGAGGTGGTAAAGGAATGATTAAGGAAAGGAGCGAGAGAAGGAAAAGGAGATACGAAGGAATACACAAATAAGTAAGAGACGAAAATTGAACGGAAAATGAGTGAACAAAAATTATACACAAGAAAAGTGCAAGCAAGGAGATGCAAGGAGGCGAGAAAGTGATGAGAATGGAGTACAATGAGATGTAAAGGAGGAGAGGGAAGCAAATGGGAGAATAAAGGAGTGGGGATAGAGAGGAGAGAAAAGGGAGGGAGAGGAGACAGGGATAGGTATGGAGGGGATAGGGAGGGATAGGGAGAGGAGAGAGGGATAGGTATGGAGAGAGAGGAGAGAAAAAAAAAAAATAATTACGATGCAACGTCAAGTCATGGCACAAAATAATAACAATACATTTTTCCCTCTACTGCTTAATAATACATACGTGCCTAGTTATACATAGACGCATACATAAATACATATTATATAGTACATGACATGCAATATACGTTATTTTCAAGGCAGTCCTCGATTGACACTTTTCAATGGGCCCCAGACATAACTACGTCACGGTTTGTTTACCGCGGTGCATTGTGGGGATAAGTCGGGGTCGCCGCGGGTGACCTACGTAGGGAAGAAGACTACGACGATGAAAGAATTTCGAGTTGCTTAGTGTGAAATTGATATTCCAGGTGCTATATTACCAAGCCCTGTTCTTGCTGACCTGACAACACTAGAGAAGACCTGAGATGATGGCTGATGTGCAGAGGCTTCTCAACCAAGAAAACAGTCACAGCAAAAGTCTAATAACTACCTGCCCCTCCCCCCACCACCACCACACCACCACCACCACCAACCTCCCCGTCCACCACCACCACCACCACCACCACCAACCTCCCCGTCCACCACTACCACCACCACCACCCCCTCCCCAACACACCACCACCACCACCACCCTCCCCAACACACCACCACCACCACCACCCTCCCCTTCCCCCCACCATCACCACCGCCAACCTCCCCGTCCACCACCACCACCATCATCATAACAACGTCATTCATTCTCATTGCCTTTCCCTCCTCTATTTCCCTTTCCTCACGTTCTAAATCTCCCTTCACAGAAACGAACTGAAGTTTAATAATTTACTTCTTTTAAACTTAAAAATTTGGTTCACGTTTTCTTTTGTTTTCCTTCTTCCTGTTCGTCTTTTCCTTTTCTTCAAGTTCGTTTAAAGTAAGTTCGACCTAAGTCTCATAATTACCTGCTTTAAAGTTTAGCAATATTTTCTATTTATATTTGTGAATAGACATCATTTGATCGAGGTTTTATTTTCCTTCTTTCTTGTTCTTTTCTATTTGTATGCTTTTAGCTGCATTAAAACCCTGTCACTGTTGTCTATCCCAACGCAGGGTTTAGAACGGAACAGCAAACTCAATCAATCAATCATTGGGGGCATACGCCGGGGGGCGCGTCGCCTCGCCCACCCTACGACGCCACTCCCGGGGGTCACCACGCGCGAGTTCCCATGCAGGCTCCTTTCCCATACCAAGCAGCTCTCGACAAGAAACATCAACTTGCCCCAGCCACGAGCCTTGTGGGCGCCCCCTTGGCCTCCTTCACGCCGGATTGTCTCTTACAGATACAACCCGATGGGAAGGATCAGTTTCAGGGTAGCGTGCCACATGCCCATATAGCCGAAGTTGGCGCTGACGGACTATGCAGGTAATAGGCCTCGATTCAGTCTCACGGTGCAATCGCTGATTTGACACGTAATCATCCCAGCGATACATCAAACCCAGGTATCATATCATTAGTATTTTGCACATCTTCCATTCATCGTATTACAATATTTGACCTCAAAAAAACAGAACATCGAAATGACTTCAAAATCATACATGACTTCAGTTCATTATTTCAGACTGTTTTGAAATATAAAAAACAAAACAAAATAATAATAATAAAAAAATTGAGGGAGGTTGATATGTAGTTTTTATTTATTATTATTATTATTATTTATATATAGTAATATTTTTAAAGTTTGAGTTCTATCTTCTTTAAGTGAAACCTTTGAAGCCGAGAAATACAATCATACAAATATTCTTTCAACAAATGTATCGAGTGTATTTTTACTCTTACTTTTTCCGTCCTATTTTACTCTTCTATTTACTTTTTACTTTTCCTTATTATGTCAATGGTCATTACTTAAGCCAATGATCTAAATATGAAGCCATTTACATCGAATTTGTTATGAGAGAACCTAACACGCAAAGCCTTTAGAATATGCTTAGGCTATTCTAGAGGCTTTGCTAACACGAGTACGAGAAAACGAGTGCTGACTGCTGAGCCTCCCCAGCCATGCCCCTTCAGCACTCAGCACCAAGAACACGCCCACGGCAGCACTTTAAGTATGGCTCAGCGTAAAGTATGTATCCTCCTCCTCCTCCTCCTCCTCCTCTTCTTCCTCCTCCTCACTCTCTATTTAAGATTGCATCATGACCTTTCCCTTCTTCCAGCTGATACCAGAGCCGTGACACTGTACTGAAATGATCTACTACTACTACTACTACTACTACTACTACTACTACTACTACTACTACTACTACTTCTACAGTCTATTTTTTTTTAACTAGGCGAAAATTCCATTCTATCTTAAGGTCTCATGCTTAAAAGTATGCCTATGTTTACCTGATAATATGGTTAATTAAGATAAAATACAACTGAAATTAAGAAGAACCGCAGTATTCCCTTCTCCTGGCATCAAATATCAGTCAGTAAGCAGCAAGGGGTCAGGATTTTTCGCTTCGTAAAAAAAAAAAGAGTATACTATTACTACTACTACTGCTACTACTACTACTACTACTACTACTACTACTGCTACTACTACTACTACTACTACTGCTACTACTACTACTACTACTACTACTACTACTTACAATGATGCCTAATAACAGCTGGCTCGTTTTATCCTAACATAACATCAATATCACGGCAATGCCTAAATGACACCCCTGGGTTTTTTTTCCATCCCCCATTTTCTTTCTCGGCAAAAAATAGAACAAAAAAGACGGTACTATAATGTCAAACCAAAAAAATGGTACAGAATCAGGATCGTGAAAAAAAAGTATATATGAGTTAGTATGTATATACGTATAGGTATATAAATTATATATATATATATTATTTTTTTTTTTTTTTTTTAAAGGGCACAACAAAAATGGGTAACACAAAGCCCGCGTAGTTGCCAGTCCCTATAAAGAAGACAGTAAGAGAATAAAATAAAAACAGAGGGGTAGGCCAATTTAGTTCGGGCCTTAGTAGTTAGTTAGTTAGTTAGTTAGTTGGTAGGCCAAATATACGTACATAACATATACAGACGTGCACAACCACAACGTACTACAGTGACACACACCCATAGGAGGAAAGAGTCACCATAAACAAATATAAGCATCACTACATTCAGACCATTGGAAATAATACCACCACGTATTTTTTTGATCGAAACGACATTCTCTGAACTACCATGCGTGTGTAGACGTGCGACGAGAGGAGAGAGAGAGAGAGAGAGGAGAGAGAGAGAGAGAGAGAGAGAGAGAGAGAGAGAGAGAGAGAGAGAGAGAGAGAGAGAGAGAGAGAGAGAGAGAGAGAGAGAGAGAGAGAGAGAGAGAGAGAGAGAGAGAAGAGAGAGAGAGAGAGAAGAGAGAAGAGAGAGAGAGAAGGAGAGAGAAGAAGAGAGAGAGAGAGAGTATAGAGACAAATAGAGAGAAAGAGAGAGAAAGACAGAAGAGACAGAAAGAAAATAGAGAGAGAGAGAGAGAGAGAGAGAGAGAGAGAGAGAGAGAGAGAGAGAGAGAGAGAGAGAGGGGAGAGAGAGAAGAGAGAGAGAGAGAGAGAGGAGAGAGAGAGAGAAAGAGAAAAAAAAGTGCTGAAGCAGTAGAGGCGTTGCAAGAACGACTGAACACTACCCGGAAAAATACCCAAATCTATTAGTTACAAGCGATCCATTAATGTCAAAGGGTTAGTTACTCACGACAATGGGCCTCGTCTTCGGCGTTGACACAATCATCGATAAGGTCACAGCGGCGATAGAGGTCAATACACATGCCGTTATCGCACTCAAACTGGCGATCAAGGCAAATGTCTGCAACAAGCAATACAGACAACACTGGCTAAGGGGTTGAAACAGGGACAGAGGCAGTGGTAGAGTTATCATATTAGTAGAAAGGCTTTATAAGGGTGTTACAGAGGCAGTGGCAGAGTTATAATATTAGTAGAAAGGCTTTATAAGGGTGTTACAGAGGCAGTGGCAGAGTTATCACATTAGTAGAAAGGCTTTATAAGGGTGTTACAGAGGCAGTGGCAGAGTTATCACATTAGTAGAAAGGCTTTATAAGGGTGTTACAGAGGCAGTGGCAGAGTTATCACATTAGTAGAAAGGCTTTATAAGGGTGTTACAGAGGCAGTGGTAGAGTTATCACATTAGTAGAAAGGCTTTATAAGGGTGTTGCAGAGACTGGTAGAGATATCACATTAGTACAACACACACACACACACACACACACACACACACACACACACACACACACACACACACACACACATACACACACAGTTGAATCTATAATACCCCAGCAACAGGCACGTCCACCTGGCAACCTCTGAGCCTTACCGCAGGGCTTCCACTTTAGGGTAAAATACCCCCATTTTAGGGTATTGTGACCGTCTTTAGGCTAGCATTTTGGGATTTTAGTAGATTTAGTAGATTTAGTTGTAGAATTTTCATTTGATAACATGCTTGTATTTTTTAGAGTTATCTGACTCAAAAGCAGTTATAGGTGCTCAAAGCAGATATAGTTTAATATGTAAACAGTGCTGAAGCTATGTTATATATACATAGCGCATAGCATTGTAAAATTTCAACATAAATGTCCATTTGATGAATTTAAGGAATATTTTTATTTATTATTTGCTACAGTCAGTAACACTATATTCGCCACTGCTCTAATGTCGCCAGGCACAATATATTACGAATTTTGGCATCACTACAGACTTGTATGTGCGACTGAAGAGGCATGCACTGTAGTTTATATTATGTACATCACACTACATGTCTTCAGTGGCACATACAAGTCTGTAGTGATGCGAAAATTCCTAATATATGGCGCATGGCGACATTAGTGCAGTGGCGACTATAGTGTTATTGACGGCAGGGCGTTTCAGGAAGAGGGGTTTTAGGGTCAGGAATATTGTGGAAGCTCTGCCTTACCGTCACAAGCATACTCATCGGTGTAGTCGGCACAATCATAGCGAGAGTCACAGCGCTGGTCTTTGGGAATACACGCGCCATCAGAACAAGTCCACTGGTTACTGGTGCAGGCTAGTGGAGACATGACGGACGCATGCATGAACACCACACCAAGTACAAGGCTGGCTTATGGCTAAAGTACCTTAATAATGACCTTAATTAATTACTTTAGCGTAAGGTTACTATAGGTAAATACACACACACACACACACACACACATACACACACACACACACACACACACACACACACACACACACACACATACACACACACCATAATAATATCTTTACTTTTCGACATTTACTTAGATCGTATTCATACATTTGACAGCGAGAAAGAACGTGAGTCACCAAGTTAAGAATATTATAATTATAAGTAGTCGTATGTCACACTATTACCAAAATGATATGCTCACACACACCTATCACTCAAAGCAGTTATTACGATCTTTTCTCTCTCTCCTATATAATTACACGACATAGGTTTCCTCTTTATATCCGTTCTAGGTAAAAAAAACAACTTTCAAACATATGTTGTCGTATGTAGGTACTCTTGCATTCATCGTCAATCAATCCATCAATCATTGGGGGCATACGCCAGGGGGCGCGTCGCCTCGCCCACCCTACGACGCCACTCCCGGGGGTCACCAGGGTCACCACGCGCGAGTCTCCATGCAGGCTCCCTTCCCATGCCAAGCAACTCTCGACAGGAAACATCAACTTGCCCCAGCCACGAGCCTTGTGGGCGCCCCTTTGGCCTCCTCCACGCCGGATTGTCTCTTATTTACAGATACAACCCGATGGGAAGGATCGGTTTTAGGGTAGCGTGCCACATGCCCATATAGCCGAAGTTGGCGCTGACGGACTATGCAGGTAATAGGCCTCGATTCAGTCTCACGGTGCAATCGCTGGTTTGATACGTAATCATCCCAGCGATACCCCATGATTCTGCGAAGACACTTATTACCGATTTGTCTCTTCAAGTCGCTATTTAGTGTCCATGTCTCACAACCATGGAGTAAGACAGGGATCACAAGCGACTTGAAGATCCGGATCTTTGTCCTCCTACACAGGTACCGACAACGCCAAATACACGTGCTGAGCGAGTCCATAACACCGTGGGCTATGCCAATCCGCCGTAAGACTTCTTGACGTGATCCGCCGTCATTCTGGACTAAAACCTTTCTCCCGTGTTGCAAATTGTGTAAATATTTCCCGTTTTCTTCCTACTCTAATGATCATGGTTATGTCCAAATGGTTTGTTAATCCACACCTTCCAGTCCTTCAAATCATCGCTGTATAAACTATTTCCCATGTGGAGACCTTTCCTTCTTGTCTTTGCGGCATTCCCTTCATCCTATCACAGTATTTTCTGCCACACAAATGCCAAGCTATGCCAATGCCTAATTCTTTACATTTCATATATTTTTGTTTGGTATTTCTTTTCATAAACATTTTTTTTCTGCTACTGTATATTTTCTCTCCTATGTCTACGGTTACTCTAAACGCTGTAATATTCCTTTCCGTCACAGTTTTCCTACACTGTGTGATGCATCCTGACATGGCATTTCCGTGCACGCTTTATCAGTCTGCCCGTCAACTGTGTCTGAGGGTTCCGCTGAGGAGGATACACTGTGCCATATTGACCTTCTGGCTATCTGTCCCTCGCCCTTCCCGCGACATTATGCTTCTCTCTGCATGTGTTTCCCGAGATGTATTGTTATAAGGCGTCACGCACTGCAATTTTCTCTTGCTAAATTACGTCAAAGTCAATGCATGATTTCTTTTCCGATAATACTTGTGAGTACACACACATTCTTCAGCCTCTCACATTCATAAGAACATAAGAAAATAAGGAAGGTACAAGAGGCCATGAGACCTACACGAGTACACGTCACATTCATAAGAACATAAGAAAATAAGGAAGCTACAAGAAGCCGTGAGACCTACACGAGTACACGTCACATTCATAAGAACATAAGAAAATAAGGAAGCTACAAGAGGCCGTGAGACCTACACGAGTACACATCACATTCATAAGAACATAAGAACATAAGGAAGCTACAAGAGGCCGTGAGACCTACACGAGTACACGTCACATTCATAAGAACATAAGAAAATAAGGAAGCTACAAGAGGCCGTGAGACCTACACGTGGTAGTTCCTGTTACTTAACACTACCTACATCCACCTTTCATCCCCATCCATTAAGTTATCTAGCCTTCTTTTAAAGCTCCCTAATGACTCGGCACTAAATAACTGTCTACTGAGTCCATTCCAATCATTTGACTCAGTAGACAGGTAGTTAGTGCGGGGTCATTAGGGAGCTTTAAAAGAAGGCGCGATAATTCATCTCACATTTTTAAATCTTCGCTGTAGTCGTGCATTCAGGGCCAAAACTCGACGATCATTAATTAGTACTATGCATATATTAATTATCAACCAAATATACTCCATCCTCACTTTGAAAGCCGTTTGGGGCTGTAAGAGTGTAAGAGTGTCATCAATAAGTGAAGTGTTGCGTCCAGCACATCAGTTGTTATAATGCTGAACACATCCACGACTTTCACCTCCTTTCTTAGCTGTGACTATACTATCGTCTCTCTCTCTCTCTCTCTCTCTCTCTCTCTCTCTCTCTCTCTCTCTCTCTCTCTCTCTCTCTCTCTCTCTCTCTCTCTCTCTCTCATTATTACATCATCACTGTTTCCACAGCCACTTTCCCCGTCAAAGCTACAGTCTTGAGCACTCCACTCTACACTCCACACCTCTCACTGCAGCCTATCTTATAATGGTAAGGTAAAGATAGGGTCATGAGCTATCCTGCGCGTGGCCTCGGTGCTCATCTCCGTCGAATTAGCCTTTGAACCTGTGGTGGGTGACAACCCGTTACCCCGGGACACAGGGCTAGTGTGACATCCGGGTTACCACAGTTACCCAGGTTTCCCCAGGTACCCATTTATCGACCACAAAAGGGGGCATGAACATCTGGCAGGGCTGGCCGCTGACTTGCCCTGGCTCGGATTCGAATCACAAGACCAGCAGATTCGTAGTTAGACGCGCTAGCCACTACACCACGCAAGCAATCTTATAGTGCAGTAGTAGTCTTAATAATCTTACAGTAGTTGTAGTAGTAGTAGTAGTAGTTGTTGTAAAATAGTAGTAGAAGAAGTAGAGGAGGAGGAGGAGGAGTTGCTTCGTTCTTGTTCATTAAAACCAGCATCATTTTAACGCGTCTCTAAATTAATTGCTTCTATTCATCAATGGTGACTCATGACTCATGACTCGTGACTCATGACTCATGACTTGTGACTCAAACATAGGGTTTCTATTTATCTTGTTTTATTTCAATCTATTTACTTCATTCCTCCCTTCAATATTTATATCATGCTCCTTATCGTCATGAAATACAGACTCTCTCTCTCTCTCTCTCTCTCTCTCTCTTCTCTCTCCTCTCTCAATGACAACTATTTTCTATTCATTCTCATTCTCATTTTCATCGATCTTAACTCACACTTCAGAGACACACGAATATATTATCTTACGAATTTATATGCCTTGTTCTGGTATCCTTCCAATCCTACTTCAGTTCCCTTCCATCCCTTCCTTCTTTCACACCGACAACACACACACACACACACACACACACACACACCACACACACACAATACACTCCCCTGGCGTATCGTTTTCAACCTCTAAAGAAAGGAATTTCAACAAGCCAATTTCACGAACAGAGAGAGAGAGAGAGAGAGAGAGAGAGAGAGAGAGAGAGAGAGAGAGAGAGAGAGAGAGAGAGAGAGAGAGAGAGAGAGAGAGAGAGAGAGAGAGAGAGAGAGAGAGAGAGAGAGAGAGAGAGATTAATACAGATAGATAGATAGACAGACAGAAAATTTAGTTGTCAAGTAGCACCTATATGCCACTGCTATCTTTAACATCTATCATCACCCTTATAACTACTACTACTACTACTACTACTACTACTACTACTACTACTACTACTACTACTACTACAGCTACTCTACTACTACTACTACTACTACAGCTACTCTACTACTACTACTACTGCTACTCTACTACAGCTACTCTACTACTACTACTACTACGAATTTTTCTACAAGTTCTGCCTACATACAGTCTTTTCTAACAGTTGTTCCTACTACTACTACTACTACTACTACTACTACTACTACTACTACTACTACTACTACTACGTCATTTTCAACTTGTTCTACTTATATAACTAGTATTTTCTAACCGTTGTTCCTATTATCACTACTACCACTACTACTACTACTACTACTACTACTACTACTACTACTACTACTAAAACTTATATCAAAATGAGTTCAACTACTACCAATTCTAGAAGTGATAATGCTAGTTGAAGTAAGAGCATTAGTAACAACAGTAGCAACAGTAGTAAGAGTAGCAACAGTAGTAATAGTAATAGTAACAACAGTAGTAATAGTAATAGTAACAACAGTAGTAAGAGTAACAACAGTAGTAATAGTAATAGTATGTAGTAACCGTACCAAATAGTAGTAATAAAAGTACTATCATTCATATCATTATCAGTATTTGTATTATTATTATTATTACTATCATTATCATCATTCTAGTTATCATTGGCTATGCACTGGGAAGAAGAAGAGGGGGAGGAAGAGGAAGAGAAAGAGGAGGAGGAGGAGATGGAGAAGATGGAAGAGGAGGAAGAGAAGGAGGAGGAGGAAGAGATGGAAGAGGAAGAGAAGAAGACAAAGATGGAAGAGGAGGAAGAGAAGGAGGAGGAGGAGGAAGAGATGGAAGAGAAGGAGGAGGAGGAGGAAGAGAAGGAGGAGGAAGAGATGGAAGAGAAGGAGGAGGAGGAAGAGGAGGAAGAGGAGGAAGAGGAGGAAGAGAAGGAGGAGGATAAATGGCAGACAAAAAGAAACACAGTAACATGAAGCTAAAAAATGTCCTTTCTTTTTACTGTATATTGCTTTTTCGTGTCCTTTGGCTAGACTAGAGGAGGAGGAGGAGGAGGAGGAGGAGGAGGAGGAGGAGAAGTGGAGGTTGAGGAGGAGGAAAAGGGGGAGAGGAGGAGGAGGAGGAAGCAGAAGAGGAAGAGTAGTAGGAGGAGGAGGAGGAGTAGGAGGAGGAGGAGGAGGAGAAGTGTGAGTATTTCGATCACATTCACATAAACAATCTAAGTCCGCCTCACGGTGGTTCTCTTGCAGCCTTGATCTTATGGCCTTTGTCACTCGATGCTGCAGTGGTGGCGGCCTTGAAAACACACACACACACACAACACACACACAACACACACACACACACACACACACACACACACACACATGCCATATTCACGCTGTGGTGCATTGGAGGTCCTCATTCCAGCTACATCTGGTTGTCATCTGCCGTGACACATCCATCATATATAACTGTGTGGGCGTGATACAAGCTGGCCTCGGGGCAATATTTCACAGCTTATTACTATTATCATTATTATCATTATCATTATTATTATTATTATTATTATTATTATTATTATTATTATTATTAGTAGTAGTAGTAGTAGTAGTAGTAGTAGTAGTAGTAGTAGTAATAATAGCAGTAGTAGTGGTAGTAGTAGTAGTAGTAGTAGTAGTAGTAGTAGTAGTAGTAGTAGTAGTAGTAGTAGTAGTAGTAGTAGTAGTAGTATCATTATCATTATCATTATTATCATTATCATTATCACTCTAATAATGATGATAATAATAATAATAATAATAATAAATTTGTTATTATTTCTATCATTATTATAATTACAATAATAATAGTATTATTATTATCATTATTATGATAATGATTATCATTACTGATGTTTTCATCATTGTTTTTACTATCATTTCATTACTACTTCTACCACTATCACTGTTACTACCACTACTTTCATTACTTCTACCACTACTACTTCTACTACTAACACTACTACTACTACCACTACTACTACCACTACTACTGCTATTACTACTACTACTACTACCACTACTATTTCAACTTATACTACTACTGCTAACACTACTACTACTACTACTACTACTAACACTACTACTTCAACTTCTACTCCTACTACTACTAAACTACTACTACTACTACTACTAACACTACTACTTCAACTTCTACTACTACTACTACTTCTATTATCATCACTGGTACTACCGCTACTACTATCACTACTACTTCTACTACTACTATTACTACAGCTATAACTTTCCATTAGTTGTATTGTAATCCCCCTCAACCTCCACCGTGCACAGCGAGGCGGCTATACAAACACAACACAATCTCCGTGTGACGTGTGATGTACATCAGTATGCCACAAAAAGAACTGTATCTCAGTTATTCACTCCTATAAAAAACGCAAAAAAGTAGCAATGGTTATTACTCTCAGTTATACTCCTATACAAAAAGCACAAAAAGTAGGCTTGGTTATCTCTCAGTTATTCTCCTATAAAAAAAGCCAAAAAAGTAGCTTGGTTATCCTCAGTTATTCCTCCTAATAAAAAAGCGCTAAAAAGTAGGCTGGTTATTC